>CM019712.1:27216239-27556169 GCA_009760885.1 Achatina immaculata
TATATAACATTGAATGTTGTGTTTTCCAAAGACGAGGCTTTAAGTCAGTAAAATTGCACTTATAAAATCAAAGAAAGAAAGAAATGACAATTGCGTTGTCTACATTCTATTTTCTGGCTGGTTTTCCTTCAGACAATGTGAAAGTGTTGGGAAGAATTATAAGATATTTGTTTGCGATTATAGCAGCTGTCAGGACCTAGTGTTCATTGGCTCAAATCTTTCTTTCGCGTAAATATAATTTTAGTAAAACAACTTTACTTGAACAGGTTATACGTCTTTTATTTGTTCAGGTAATTTCTAAATATTAAGTTCAGTTTGTTTTCGTGTCTATTTTCGTTCACGTATTTTTATTTTTTTCATTACCCTTTCTTTTGTTAGCTACATTTTACTCATTTATTAATTTTAAATTGTTTTTTCTTTCTTTTGTTATACTCCGTTTTTGGTTTTTCTCCTTCATTTTTATCTACTTTTTATTAATTTCTTTGTTGTGTTCCTTATTATTGTGTTCCCATTTCATTTTAATGGTGTAGTTCTTTCTTTCGTTTGCTCATTTTGTTTGTTCTGTCATGCTTAGTTCTTTTGTTTTGTCTAATTTTTTAACATCTTTTACTTTCATTGTCCTCTTACTTTTTGGTCTATTTCTTTGTCTTTGTTTAATTCATTCTCTCTCTCACTCTCTCTCTCCCTCTTTCTTTCTCTCACTTATTTCTCTCCTTCTTCTTCTTCTTCCTCTTCATTTTCTTCTTATTATTATTGTTCTCTTCTTTCTCTCGCGCTTTCTCACTTCATGTTTAAAACATTTAAAGATATGTAATACAACGCTTTTACTTCATATTTTCTTTATTTTACATTCCAAATCGCAGCTGATGTTATCTACAGCAGACACCCCCTTCTAGCAAATGTTACTGTGACCCACCATGATAAAACCTTTCCCGCATTCACGAAACTTTTGATATCTCCACAGTTCTGTATATTCTGCAAAATATCAAACCCATTTGAACTTCATTTTTTATAGTGTATGAATCAATAATGTAACATATGTTGTGGACAGCTCTAAACTACTTTCATTTATTTGGCTCAACTCATAAACATAGAAATATAACCTTATTTAAATTTAGGAGTCACTGATCTCTTAAATTCATGTTACGAATGGTCTTTCTTTCAATACCAAAATGTGGAAAGGAAATGAAAATTACACTTTTTTCTGCTGAGGCCCTGGGATTAACAGTAAAGTACCATCTTCATTATCATCATCATCATTATCATCATCATCATCATCATCATCATCATCATCATTAGGTGCCGTGCCGACTGGCGTTAGCAATTATGCTTCTCCACAGTACACGATCCTTCATGCAGGCCATCAGCTCAGTTGATGATCTCCTCTCACACCATCCCGTCAGACTGTCCAGTATCATTTCTCTTGGTCTTCCTCTTGATCTTCTTCTCTCTATTTTCTTGTTTTTATAATATTTTCTATGCCCCCTATTCTCATTGCATGTCCTATGAAAGTACACTGTCACTCTCTTCTTTTTTTTGACAAGATTTTTTTGTCTCTCCAGCTCTTCTCATACATTCTTCGTTAGTTATTTTTGCTGTCCAGGGAATTCGAAACATTCTTCTAAAAACCACATTGCTGCTGCTTCCAACGATTTTTTAACAGACCTGTATATTGTACATGATTCACTTCCATATAACAAGATATGTTCAATATAGCATTTTAGGACTCGTTTTCTAACATTCATTGATAAGGATGTGTTAGCTAATATGTTTCTCATTCTCTGAAATGCAGTCTTTCCTTGGGCTATTCTGTTCCTAATTTCTGTTCTGCATTTCCCATCTGAAGTTATTACTGCTCCAAGATCTTTAAATTTCTGCACCTGCTTTAGAATAGTTCCGTTTAATTTTATACCGCATTTTGGTGGATTTTGTTTCTTAGATATAACCATAGTCTCTGTCTTTTTGATGTTTAAAGTAAGGCCTTTCAGTTCACTTTCTTTGGCGACTTTATCCAAGAGATTTTGCAGGTCTTGTTGGTTCTCCGCTATCAGTACTGTGTCGTCAGCATACCGAAGGTTGTTAATATTGTATCCTCCAATTTTTATGGCTGATTCTGTGGTGATTGTACTTATAATATTCTCGCTGCCCAGAAAAGAAGGTCTGGAGATAGTACACATCCTTGTCGCACCCCTTGGTTTATCAGGTTGATATTTTCCAGTTCTATTTTCAACTCGAATTGCTGCTTCTTGTTGCCAGTATAGATGTTTTACAATAGTCAGGTCTTTGCCATCTATACTGATGTCTTCAAGCATTTTAATAATTTCATTATGTTTCACCTTGTCGAATGCCTGGTGTAATCAATGAAGCATAAGTAGAGATCTTTCTGTACTTCTAAAGTTCTTTCTGTTAGTGTTCGCAAAGCATAAATGGCACTGTGTGTTCCCTTTCCGTCAACAAATCCGAACTGTTCATCTGCTATTTCCATATTTATCTTTTTCCTTGTTCTTTTCATAATAATTCTCAGAAGTAGCCTTGGTATGTGACATGAGAGGCTGATATCCCTGTGGTCATCACATTCCTTTGCACTTGGTTTCTTTGATAGTGCTATAAACGTCGATTTAAGTGGTCACTGAACATATAACCACTGTTGTAAATGTCTGGCGTATTTTAAACAAACATACTTTATTTTCAAAGGGATAAGAATTGCGCTCGCAGGCCCGTCTAATATTCTGCCCTTCGTCATACAGCTTTCACTCAATCACAGTCATTTCAGCATTTTTAATGAAAATAGTAATCAGGAAGACACAATTAAATAATTACATAAATAAATAATAAACTTATCTCTTGTCCATACACTCCACACTCTGATTTATGGAACAATATTAAATAAACTTGCATTCTTACATTCATTAAAAACTAAAATGTATAGAAAAGCTGTTAAAAAATAGAACATTCAAGCCATGCTTTAAACTACTTAGGAAGGCATATTGTCCATATCAAACAGATGTTGATACAGCTTGAAGTTATAAGAACGAATATTATTTGTAAGTTTTACATAAGTTGGTAGGGCATTCCAAAAGGTGGGTAGCTGAGTAAGAGAAGCTTTTTTTAAAAACTGGAGCGACCATTCTCAACCCAGCGCGTCACAGGTGGCTGATGGTGAACGTCCTCCAGATATGGAGGATCCCTGTGAATAAGGATTTACCCAAATAAATAGACGCGGATCAAATGGGGGTAGTCTCAGAGAGCGAGATGGGGTGGTAGGTTGCTCTATTACTCCTATAATGTGCCTCATGTGCTCAGTGAAAGGAATACCAGGCGGGTAAGAACGCCTTAAAACCTCTCACTCCCGCTGCCTTGCGGGTAGGACAGAGAGTCCAAAGTCTACCGGAGATTCCGTACACAAACCGACAGAAGGCAACGGGTAACCACTGTTGTAGCTCCCAAGAACAATTATGTTTATTCAGAGTAATAGATTTGTCATGAACGACGTTAATGGATGTTTCTCTGGAACAGCCTCGTCTGGTAGGGCAGCTCACGAGCCACTTAGGAGCTGCTGACGTTTAAATTGATTGGCTAAAAAGGTGTTCTCTTTACAATCAGAACATTAATCTGTCTGCTCCACTGCTCGTTCCAGGAACCAATGTAAGATGTGTGTACTGATTATCCCTGCCGCGCGGCGATGATTATGGGTTCATCATTTCTTTTAAAAAAAACGTAATTTTCCGTTTATATTTAGATAAAGGGTAGAAATATTAGTTGATAAAAAACATTCATAAATTCGGCTGATCGTACTTGAGGGAGAGGTATATTTGTAGACTGGCCAAGACCAGGTATCTTCTACTTCCTGGGTTTCTAGTAGCGGGCTATTGTGTCATTTCAGCTCAGCTAAAGTGTAACTCTTGAAGTAGTTTCCATACTGGTACTGCGTGTCTAGCATGTCTGCAGCTTCTTTATCTAAGCCCATCTAATACGCCGCTAATCATCTCCACATCCAAGATGGCAACAGAAAAGTACAGGGTCATGCTTGCAAGAATAAGTCACTCGGACTATCAGTCAATCTAACAGTCAGTCACTCAGAAAGTCAGTCATTCTTACAGTCAACCACTCAGACAATCAGTCATTCTAACAGTCAACCACTTAGACAGTCAGTCATTCTAACAGTAAACCATTCAGACAATCAGTCATTCTAACAGTCAGTCACTCAGAAAGTCAGTCATTATAACAGTCAGTCATTCAGACAGTCGGTCATTCTAACAGTCAGTCACTCAGAAAGTCAGTCATTCTAACAGTCAACCACTCAGAAAGTCAGTCATTCTATATGTCAGTCACTCAGACAGTCAGTTATTCTAACAATCAACAACTCAGACAGTCACTCATTCTAAGAGTCAACCACTCAGACAATCAGTTATTCTAACAGTCAGCCATTCAAACAGTCAGTTATTTTAAATGTCAGTCACTCAGACAGTCAGTCATTCTAAAGGTCAACCATTCAGACAGTCATAATCTAACAATCAACCATACAGACAGTCAATTATTCTAACAGTCAACCACTGAGACACTCAGTCATTCTATAGCTCAGTCACTCAGACAGTCAGTCATTCTAACAGTCAACCACTCAGACAGTCAGTCATTCTAAAACTCACTCAGTCAGACAGTCGGTCATTCTAACAGTCAACCACTCAGAAAGTCAGTCATTCTAACAGTCAGTCACACAGACAGTCAGTTATTCGAACAGTCAACCATTCAGACAGTCGGTCATTTTAACAGTCAACTACTCAGACAGTCATTTAGTCAACCACTCAGACATTGAGTCATTCTAACAGTCAGTCAATCAGACAGTCAGTCATTCTAACAGTCAATCACTCAGACAGTCAGTCATTCTACCAATCGGTCACTCAGACAGTCAGTTTTTCTAACAGTCAATCACTCAGACAGTCAGTCATTCTAACAGTCAACCACTTAGACAGTCAGTCATTCTAACAGTCAACCACTCAGACAATCAGTCATTCTAACAGTCAACCACTCAGGCAGTCAGTTATTCTAACAGTCAACCACTTAGACAGTCAGTCATTCTAACAGTCAACCACTCAGACAGTCAGTTATTCTAACAGTCAATCACTTAGACAGTCAGCCATTCTAACATTCAGTCACTCAGACAATCAGACAATCAGGGAACTAAAAGTTACAAATGAAAATCTAGAATGACTTGTAGATAACCCATTCATCCATTCGCTGGCCTGTGATTGGCAGATCAAGCACCGCCCAATAGATCTTATAACACCTGTCAAAGCAACAACAAATTCTTATCACTCCCCACGGGCCGAATCTAGTTTTTGTATGGTAATCTTAGCTGTGCTTTATGTTTGTTTTCTCTGCTTCTATAGCCCTTCTCCTAGCTGTGCTGTATGTTTGTTTTCTCTGCTTCTATAGCCCTTCTCCTAGCTGTGCTGTATGTTTGTTTTCTCTGCTTCTATAGCCCTTCTCCTAGCTGTGCTGTATGTTTGTTTTCTCTGCTTCTATAGCCCTTCTCCTAGCTGTGCTTTATGTTTGTTTTCTCTGCTTCTACAGCCCTTCTCCTAGCTGTGCTGTATGTTTGTTTTCTCTGCTTCTATAGCCCTTTTCCTAGCTGTGCTGTATGTTTGTTTTCTCTGCTTCTATAGCCCTTCTCCTAGCTGTGCTATATGTTTGTTTTCCCTGCTTCCAAAACTCTTCTGCTAGCTGTGTTGTATGTTTGTTTTCTCTGCTTTTATAGCCCTTCTCCTAGCTGTGCTTTATGTTTGTTTTCTCTGCTTCTATAGCCCTTCTCCTAGCTGTGCTGTATGTTTGTTTTCTCTGCTTCTATAGCCCTTCTCCTAGCTGTGCTATATGTTTGTTTTCCCTGCTTCCAAAACTCTTCTCCTAGCTGTGTTGTATGTTTGTTTTCTCTGCTTCTATAACTCTTCTCCTAGCTGTGCTGTATGTTTGTTTTCTCTGCTTCTATAGCCCTTCTTCTAGCTGTGCTGTATGTGTGTTTTCTTTTCTCTGCTTCTGTAGCCCTTCTCCTCTCTGCTGTATGTTTGTTTTCTCTGCTTCTATAACTCTTCTCCTAGCTGTGTTGTATGTTTGTTTTCTCTGCTTCTATAACACTTCCCCTAGCTGTGCTATATGTTTGTTTTCTCTGCTTCTATACCCTTTCTCCTAGCTGTGCTGTATGTTTGTTTTCTCTGCTTCTATAGCCCTTCTCCTAGTTGTGCTGTATGTTTGTTTTCTCTGCTTCTATACCCTTTCTCCTAGCTGTGCTGTATGTATGTTTTCTCTGCTTCTATAGTCCTTCTCCTAGTTGTCTCTGGTGGGAATGTCTTTCTCATTGCATGGCATGTCCTTTATATGAATTTGTAGATAATACATCTTACATCCTTCCCTTCCCGTTAAACGTCACATAGTGTGGCATGGTAGTTTGCAAAGTTTTCCGACGACCTTTTCAACTTTCAAGCGCATGAAAGGATTTTATACCCACTAATTTGGCCTCCCTTAACAATGTCCGCTTTAGAGTTTCACGTGGTCGAGCTCTTTTTCCTCGGCCTCTTGTGTTCCACTTGATAGCTCGTTTTCATATTCTCTGACTTTTTCTTCTCATACATAATCGAGATATGTCTATCTTATTTTTCTAATCAGCCATAAAATAATGTAAATATTTAGCAAGAGTAAATGAAATTTCATTTTAATAAGTACCAGGACAAACAGCGTTGGGGATCATGCTTCTTCATTCTGTGCTATCATTGGTCCTCCTATCGCTTAAAATCCTTCTCTTTCTGCGTGTCACGTGATCAGTCTGCTGAGATAGGCGTGTCTTGGCCTCTCCTATTTTTCATTGAGTTTCCCTGTCATTACCAAGTTCTTTAGTTCAGTCTTCTGGTGAAATGATTTTACTTCTACTTGTGAAGTGAAGAGGAAAACAGAAAACAAATATATAATTAGCAAATTAAGACATCACTAGTGTCAACTCTTGTACTCCAAAACATCACTAGCAGGATTATCCGATCTCGCATACCAATGTGAAACAGTTTAATGATATTTAGGTAGTCTAAAATCATCATCATCATCATCAGGTGCCGTGCAGACTGGCGTTGGCTATTATGCTTCTCCAGAGTACCCGATCCTTCATGCAGGCCATCAGTTCAGTTGGTGATCTCCTCTCACACCATCCCGTCAGACTGTCCAGTATCATTTCTCTTGTTCTTCCTCTTCATCTTCTTCCTTCTATTTTTCCTGTTGTTATAATATTTTCAATGCCCCCTCTTCTCATTGCATGTCCTATGAAAGTACATTGTCTCTCTCTTATCTTTTTGACAAGGTTTTTTGTCTCTCCAGCTCTTCTCATACATTCTTCATTAGTTATTTTTGCTGTCCAGGGGATTCGCAACATTCTTCTAATAAACCACATTTCTGTCTAAAATAAAAGTACTATATTTCTAACCCTGTTCATGTTTTAAAATTATAGAATGTTTTCCTCCAAGTTTCTGTCTCCCAAAACTTCTCATTAAATGTTAGTTACTTTAGTCGGTGGATTATCCCCACTGCACATCGGGCGGTTAGTTTATAAGTGAGTGTATAAACTAGGAAAAAGTAGGAGCAGCTTTATTACTTAACGAATACAAAGGTGTGACGTTTCGGCGTGAGCCTTAATCATACAAAAACATACAGGACGAAGAAATAGAGAGAGGAGATAAAGTATAGATTCACATGAATACTGTTTAAAAAAAAATTTTTTTAAAGAGTACGTAGCTGTAAATTGTAAGGTGTGACTTGTCCAGCGGTGTGTGTCAGGAATGGATTTAGCAGAACGTGGAGACTGATTAAATGGAGAACTGTGATATGTGGACGGTGGTTTGTAACTGGGGGTGGTGGATGGGGAACTGGGGGGGGGGGGGGAGTGATACAATGTTCGTAGGTGGTCCAGTCAAACTGTATTCTGGCAGAGTACAACAATTAGCTCAGTAGTGAAAGATTTAGCTCTAGAAATAAACATATAAAAACTATAACTGAGATATGAAAAAACTAATCTGTTTAAAAGTAGTAGAAATGTAAGCTTTGTTGTGTCTATAATAAGCTTAAAATGCGAAAGAGTTTGATTGCCGTTAATTTAAAGCCATTATATTTATTATATGGTACGCTGAACTATTAATAATTATTCTTTTCTGTTTATAAATAACACATAAAAACTGTTTTAGACTTGAACTCTTTGTCTAACAAACATCGATGTTAACAAGTAGACGAGACTAAGAAGAAAGAGAAGACTGACTACTTCTTGCTTGTTTTGTTTACATGTTGTTGAACTGAATGATCTTTTTAACGTCACCTCTAATTTCTAGATCTAATGAGAAGACTTACATATGAATCATTCAATGATATAAAGCGCATCCCTTTTCGTATAATAATGAAGACCATGACAGCATAAAACAGATAAAAGATAAAAAATCAAAACAACGACCAGTTTATCTAATTTCGGAACAGTCAGAACTTAACCGAAACAGATGTTACATCAAGTAAAGGGAGACAAGAAGTGGAGAGAACATGTGGGTAGTGTTATTGTGTAAAATATGATGGTGGTTATGGCGTTGGATTAATGTAAGTAGTGGAAAATTTACATATATTGGTAAAGCGAATATTAGGGACCAAACATGTTGAGAAGTCACCCAGTGAAACATGAAACAACTCAATGATCAGATAACAGGCGACATTACAGTTAAGTGGCTGTAAATGCAGGATTTAATCTCGTACCGCTGTGTATATAATCTATATGTTCTTTTTACTGTCTGTTTTATTCAGCCGTGAGTCCCTGGTAAGTTCTTGTACGTAGTGCTAGTACTTATCCAGCATTGTCTTGTGTATCCTCTAAGTTTTCTGTAGAAGTTTGACAAACTCCGTCAGTGGTTGTTATGTCCTGTTTGTCTGCCAGATTCTGTGTATGTCTCGTTTCCCATATATGATTTTATTTCTCTAAACACAATTTTATCCAGAATTTGTTACTGTCCCCTCAGATTTATAAAACTCTTGGCTTTGCTTTTTTATGTTTCTTTGCCTCAAGAATTATTTACTGTTATTCTGTTATGTCTCTTACATGCTTTATCCAGAGTTTCAAATCATTGCACGTTTTCTTATCGTCATATATGCTTGTGTCTTTTCTTTATCTTTTCTCTGCCTGTGGTTCTCTCTACATTTTCTATCTGCCTTTTCCTGTGATTGTTTCGTGCCTGCCCTTGAACTAGCTTGCGACTGTCTCTGTCTGTGGTTGTTTTTAGCCTCATTTTGTCTCTGTCTGTGGTTGTTTTCTGCCTCACATTGTCTCTGTCTGTGGTTGTTTTCTGCCTCAAATTGTCTCTGTCTGTGGTTGTTTTCTGCCTCACATTGTCTCTGTCTGTGGTTGTTTTCTGCCTCACATTGTCTCTGTCTGTGGTTGTTTTCTGCCTCAAATTGTCTCTGTCTGTGGTTGTTTTTTGCCTCACATTGTCTCTGTCTATGGTTCTTCTTCTTCTTCTTCTTCGTTCACTTCTACCACCAAAAACAGCACTGTGAACCTACTGAATTCACGCATGTGGTCCTCGTTAGGTCCCGTGGTCCCCTGTGTGGTCCAAAATAGACCACACGAGTTCCACGAAAGGACCACAAGGGGTTCAGAGTATCACAGTGCTTTAGCCTGTATTCTTGGTGGGTCTCTGAAGCGGGATTGCGTGACACCGTGGTTTTCATTGCACCAGTTTGGTCTAGGGTTGGACTTTCTCACCGGAAGACCTCGACGTGTTTGGAATATCAGTGCATCCCCGCTGGGTGAGAGGCGTTAGCCCACCCAGGCCAGAGTTGGACTTTCTCACCGGAAAACCTCGACATGTTTGAGATACCCGTGTATCACCGCCGGGTGAGAGGTGGTTGCCCATCCAGTCCAGGGTTGGACTTTCTCACCGGAAAACCTCAGCGTGATTAGGATACGCAGACATCCCCGCCGGGTGAGAGGTGGTTGCCTATCTATACTTCCCTGGTCCAGTGTCTCCGACTTCAGCATTTTGCGGTCGTGGCCGCTACCCTTCCTGGTTGTGACCAGGATGGAGCTTTTGTCCAGGAGGACGAATCCTCGCCACTAGTGACTTCTACCCCTGGGTTGAGCCGGTTTAGGCATTTCCCAGTATGGGCGTGTTTTGGACGGGACAGACCTCTAGGGCAGAGGTACTGTGACATTCATAGCCTTCAAGATTCACCCCTGGTATGAGCCGGTTTAGGCAAAATTCACAAGTATGGGTGTTTATCAGGCGTTACAGACCTCTAGAGCGGAGGTGGCATGACATGTCTAGCCATCGAGTTCCACCCCTGGTGTGTGCCGGTTTAGGCATATTTCACCAGTGTAGGTGTATTTCGGACGTAGGCGGCCTCTAGAGCAGAGGTGCCGTGGTATAGCTCTCGTAGCGATACTACTGGACATACCAGGTTAAACTTCACTTTCCACCACCTTTTCCCATCGGCGCCGCACAGCAACCTTTATTTCCGCATTTACTTCCTTAACCGGGAGGAGCTTCACTCCACACGCGGCATTTGAAGTGTCTCGCCAGCAGTGTCTTAACCTCTGGGACAAGCCGGTTCATGCATTTCACCCGATATGACTGCACTCAGGACGTGGCCGACCTCCAGACCAGAGGTGCCGTGATTTGACTGTTTGCTTCGCTTTATTCTTTCAACCACCTTTTCCGCAGTGATGCTGCGCGGCAACCTCATTTGCAAATTTCTTCATTGGCCGGGAAGAGCACCGCTCCACGCACGGCAGCTGAAGATCTCGCCAACAGCGTCTGTCTATGATTGTTTTCTGCCACACATTGTCTCTGTCTGTGGTTGTTTTTTGCCTAACATTGTCTCTGTCTGCGACTATCTCTGTCTGTGATTGTTTTTTGCCTCACATTGTCTCTGTCTGCGACTGTCTCTGTCTGTGGTTGTTTTTTGCCTCACATTGTCTCTGTCTGTGGTTGTTTTTTGCCTCACATTGTCTCTGTCTGTGGTTCTTTTTTGCCTCACATTGTCTCTGTCTGTGGTTGTTTTTTGCCTCACATTGTCTCTGTCTGTGGTTGTTTTTTGCCTCACATTGTCTCTGTCTGTGGTTGTTTTTTGCCTCACATTGTCTCTGTCTGTGGTTGTTTTTTGCCTAACATTGTCTCTGTCTGCGACTGTCTCTGTCTGTGGTTGTTTTTTGCCTAACATTGTCTCTGTCTGTGGTTGTTTTTTGCCTAACATTGTCTCTGTCTGTGGTTGTTTTTTGCCTCACATTGTCTCTGTCTGTGGTTGTTTTTTGCCTAACATTGTCTCTGTCTGTGGTTGTTTTTTGCCTCACATTGTCTCTGTCTGCGACTGTCTCTGTCTGTGGTTGTTTTTTGCCTCACATTGTCTCTGTCTGTGGTTGTTTTTTGCCTCACATTGTCTCTGTCTGCGACTGTCTCTGTCTGTGGTTGTTTTTTGCCTAACATTTTCTCTGTCTGCGATTGTCTCTGTCTGTGGTTGTTTTTTGCCTAACATTGTCTCTGTCTGCGACTGTCTCTGTCTGTGGTTGTTTCTTGTCACACATTGTCTCTGTCTGTGGTTGTTTCTTGTCACACATTTTCTCTGTCTGTGGTTGTTTTTGGCCTCACATTGTCTCTGTCTGTGGTTATTTTTTGCCTAACATTGTCTCTGTCTGTGGTTGTTTTTTGCCTAACATTGTCTCTGTCTGCGACTGTCTCTGTCTGTGGTTGCTTTTGTGCCTCACATTGTCTCTGTCTATGGTTGTTTTATGCCTCACATTATCTCTGTCTGTGGTTGCTTTTGTGCCTCACATTGTCTCTGTCTATGGTTGTTTTTTGCCTTACATTGCCTCTGTCTGTGGTTGTTTTTTGTCTCACATTGTCTCTGTCTGTGGTTGTTTTTTGTCTCACATTGTCTCTGTCTGTGGTTGTTTTTTGTCTCACATTGTCTCTGTCTGTGGTTGTTTTTTGCCTCATATTGTCTCTGTCTGTGGTTACTTTTTTGCCTCACATTGTCTCTGTCTGTGGTTGTTTTTTGTCTCACATTGTCTCTGTCTGTGGTTGTTTTTTGCCTCACATTGTCTCTGTCTGTGGTTGTTTTTTGCCTCATATTGTCTCTGTCTGTGGTTACTTTTTTGCCTCACATTGTCTCTGTCTGTGGTTGTTTTTTGTCTCACATTGTCTCTGTCTGTGGTTGTTTTTTGCCTCATATTGTCTCTGTCTGTGGTTACTTTTTTGTCTCACATTGTCTCTGTCTGTGGTTGTTTTTTGCCTCATATTGTCTCTGTCTGTGGTTACTTTTTTGCCTCACATTGTCTCTGTCTGTGGTTGTTTTTTGTCTCACATTGTCTCTGTCTGTGGTTGTTTTTTGTCTCACATTGTCTCTGTCTGTGGTTGTTTTGTGCCTCACATTGTCTCTGTCTGTGGTTGTTTTTTTGTCTCACATTGTCTCTGTCTGTGGTTGTTTTGTGCCTCACATTGTCTTTAACTGAAACCTGTTTCAATATTTACTTGCTTGTAATTATATGCCTCCGTAAAATAACCAGCACTCTCTCAACACGTGACTCGCCAACCGTCAAGTACTAAAATGACATAGTTAGAAAAGCAACTTGTTAGATATTGTTAGAAATTATTTTAATGTCTGTTTAAAAAACATATGTTAGAATATCTTTATTTACAATGTATTTTTGTTTACGTATATGCTTGCGCATGTATGTGTGCGTGAGTGCTATTTTATTAGGTTAATTACTTCTTCTCTTTTACTTTGACTGTAGTAGTTAAATCTTACACTCTTTTGATATGTTTTTACTAATTTAATTTGTATATTTGTACTAAATCAAGCATGTGGGAAGAACGAAAAATGGAGTGATGAAGGGCAGAATGTAAGACTGGCCTGCGTGCCCAATTCTTTACCCTTGAAAAATAAAAATTATTCATTCATTCTGTCTGTGGTTGTTTTTTGCCTTACATTGTCTCTGGTTGCGACTGTCTCTGTCTGTGGTTGTATTTGAATGTGATTGTCTCTACCTGTTATTTCCTCTGCTGTGATTGTGTCTATGAGTTCACTCACAGTGGTTCTGTTTACCTGTGACTTTCACTGAATGTGATTGTCTCTATCTATCGTAGTCTCTTTTGTTTGTGACCTTTTCTGCTTGTGGTAGTCTATGCGTATGGTTGTCTCTGCAAAATACTGTCTCTGCCTGTGATTTTTTATCTGTCAAAGTGTTTCCCTACCTGTGATTGTCTTTACCTGAGATTTAGTCTGACCGTGGTTGTGTCTGCCTAGGACTGCGTCTCCTATGATTTCCTTGCCTTTGATTTTTTTTCTGCTGCGGTAGTCTCTATTTGTGGTTTTCTCTACCCTTGCTTGTATCTTCCTGTGGCAGTCTCTATTTGTGATTGTCTAAGGCCTTTGCTTGTCTCTGCCTGTGGAAGTCTCTCCTGGTGGTTGTCTCAGGCAGCGGCAGTCTCTCCTGGTGGTTGTCTCAGGCAGTGGCAGTCTCTCCTGGTGGTTGTCTCTACCCTTGCTTGCCTCTGCCTGTAGCAGTCTCTCCTTGTGATTGTATCTACCCTTGCTTGTCTCTCCAGGTAATTGTGTCTAGCCTTGGTTGTCTCTGTCTGTGGCAGTCTCTCCTTGTGATTGTCTCTAGCCTTGCTTGCCTCTGCCTGTGGCAGTCTCTCCAAGTGATTGTCTCTAGCCTTGCTTGTCTCTGCCTGTGACAGTTTCTCCAGGTGATTGTCTCTAGCCTTGCTTGTCTCTGCCTGTAGCAGTCTCTCCTGGTGGTTGTCTTTACCCTTGCTTGTCTCTGCATGTGGCAGTCTCTGGTTGTATCAGCCTTTGCTTGTCTCTGCTTGTGGTTGTCTCTCCTTGTTGTTGTCTCTGACTGTGGTTGTCCCTCCTTGTTGTTGTCTCTGAATGTGGCTGTCCCTCCTTGTTGTTGTCTCTGACTGTCGTTGTCCCTCCTTGTTGTTGTCTCTGAATGTGTTTGTGCTTCCTTGTTGTTGTCTCTGACTATGGTTGTCTCTCCTTGTTGTTGTCTCTGACTGTGGTTGTCCCTCCTTGTTGTTGTCTCTGACTATGGTTGTCCCTCCTTGTTGTTGTCTCTGACTGTGGTTGTTCATCCTTGTTGTTGTCTCTGACTGTGGTTGTATCTCCTTGTTCTTGTCTCTGACTGTGGCTGTGACTCCTTGTTGTTTTCTCTGACTGTGGTTGTCCCTCATTATTGTCTGTGACTGTGGTTGTCCCTCTTTGTTGAGTGTGACTGTGGTTGTCCTTCCTTGTTTACTGTGACTGTGGTTGCCCCTCCTTGTTTTCCGTGACTGTAGCTGTCCGTCCTTGTTGTCCGTGACTGTGGTTGTTCCTCCTTGTTGTCTGTGACTATGGTTGTCCCTCCTTGTTTTTTCTGACTGTGGTTGTCCCTCCTTGTTGTCTGTGACTGTGCTTTTCCCTCCTTGTTTTCTGTACTGTGGTTGTCCCTCCTATGTCTAGCCGATGATGTTTGTAGAGTCAGTGCGGCTGACCAAATCTAACAGTTTAACAAACTTGCGTGTTTCCGGTAGCTCGGTTAGGGCAAAAGTGACTGGACATGGACGTCATGTCCAGCATGATGGGAGCGCTCGTCGGTGCAAGGAAAAGTTTTCGTTCCGTGGAATTTGTGAACTATATTGTGCTTTAAAAATAGTGTGTTGTGATAAGTAAGGTGTTAGTTTAGAGCAAAGGTCTTATGGAGGCCTCAGCTAAAGCAAGTATGTTAGGGTTAGTTTAGTGCACTGATCTCATGGAGGCCTCAGCTAAAGCAAGCATGTTAGGGTTAGTTTAATGCACTGATCTCATGGAGGCCTCAGCTAAAGCAAATATGTTAGGGTTTGTTTAGTGCAATGGTCTCATGAAGGCCTCAGCTAAAGCAAGTATGTTAGGGTTAGTTTAGAGCAAAGGTCTTATGGAGGCCTCAGCTAAAGCAAGTATGTTAGGGTTAGTTTAGAGCAAAGGTCTCATGGAAGCCTTTGCTAAAGCAAGTATGTTAGGGTTAGTTTAGAACAAAGGTCTCGTGGGGGCCTCAGATAAAGCAAGCATGTTAGGGTTAGTTTAGAGCAAACGTCTCATGGAGGCCTCAGCTAAAGCAAGCATGTTAGGGTTAGTTTAATGCAATGATCTCATGGAGGCCTCAGCTAAAGCAAGCATGTTAGCGTTAGTTTAGTGCGCTGATCTCATGGAGGCTTAAGCTAAAGCAAGCATGTTAGGGTTAGTTTAATGCAATGGTCTGATGGAGGCCCCAGCTAAAGCAAGCATGTTAAGGTTAGTTTAATGCAATGATCTCATGGAGGCCTCAGCTAAAGCAAGTATGTTAGGGTTTGTTTAGTTTAATGGTCTCATGAAGGCCTCAGCTAAAGCAAGTATGTTAGGGTTAGTTTAGAGCAAAGGTCTCATGGAGACCTCAGCTAAAGCAAGCATGTTAGGGTTAGTTTAGTGCAATGGTCTCATGGAGGTCTCAGCTAATGCAAGCATGTTAGGGTTAGTTTAATGCACTGATCTCATGGAGGCCTCAGCTAAAGCAAGCATATTAGGGTTAGTTTTGTGCAATGATCTCATGGAGGCTTCATCTAAAGCAAGCATGTTAGAATTAGTTTAATGCAATGATCTCATGGAGGCCTCAGCTAAAGCAAGTATGTTAGGGTTTGTTTAGTGCAATGGTCTCATTAAAGCCTCAGCTAAAGCAAGTATGTTATGGTTAGTTTAGAGGCCTCAGCTAAAGCAAGCATGTTAGGGTTAGTCTAGAGCAAAGGTCTCATGGAAGCCTCTGCTAAAGCAAGTATGTTAGGGTTAGTTTAGAGCAAAGGTCTCATGGAGGCCTCATCTAAAACAAGCATGTTAGGGTTAGTTTAGTGCAATGATCTCATGGAGGCCTCATCTAAAGCAGGCATGTTAGGGTTAGTTTAGTGCAATGATCTCATGGAGGCCTCATGTAAAGCAAGCATGTTAGAATTAGTTTAATGCAATGATCTCATGGAGGCCTCAGCTAAAGCAAGTATGTTAGGGTCAGTTTAGTACAATGATTTCATGGAGACCTCAGCTAAAGCAAGCATGTTAGGGTTAGTTTAGTGCAGTGGTCTCATGGAGGCCTCAGCTAAAGCAAGCATGTTAGGGTTAGTTTAGTACAATGGTCTCATGTAGACCTCAGCTAAAGCAATCATGTTAGTGTTAGTTTAGTACAATGGTCTCATGTAGACCTCAGCTAAAGCAAGCACGTTAGGGTTAGTTTAATACAATTATCTCATGAAGGCGTCGACTCAAGTAAGCATGTTAGGGTTAGTTTAATACAATTATCTCATGAAGGCTTCGACTCAAGTAAGCATGTTAGGGTTAGTTTAAAACAATGATCTCATGGAGATACCGATTTAAGTAAGCATGTTAGGGTTAGTTTAGTGCAGTGATCGGATGGAAGCCGCGACTCAAGCAAGCACATTAAGTTTAGATTAGAGCAGTATTATGGAGGGCCCGATGACTCTAGTAATCAAAGTAATGTTAGTTTAGAGCAATGATCGCATGGAGGCTCCGACGACTCAAGTAAGCGTGTTAGTGTTAGTTTAGACCAATGATGCCATAGAGACCTTGACTTAAGTAACCATGTTAGGGTTAGTTTAGACCAATGATGCCATAGAGACCTTGACTTAAGTAAGCATATTAGGGTTAGTTTAGAACAATGATCATGGAGGCCTTGACTCAAGTAAGAATGCTAGTAGTGGATATAATAAGAACTTTGCAAGTCTAAAAAGAACTGCGCTGGGGTTGGGTCTGGTGTAAGAACTGCAAGTCTAGAAAGAACTGCGCTGGGGTTGGGTCTGGTGTGAGAACTGCAAGTCTAGAAAGAACTGCGCTGGGGTTGGGTCGGGTCTGGTGTGAGAACTGCAAGTCTAGAAAGAACTGCGCTGGGGTTGGGTCGGGTCTGGTGTGAGAACTGCAAGTCTAGAAAGAACTGAGCTGCGGTTGGGTCTGGTGTAGTGGCTAGAATGGACCCTGACTAAATTTAATTGGTAGGTGGTATAAAGCTGTACGTACTAGCACATTTTTTTTGCTGATAGTTACCTGTAATGAAAAGAGTTTGAGAAGCCCTGGAGTCGCTGTTAATGTTTCTTTATTTTGGTATTGATGATGTGTATTGACGGGGACGGCACGGCTAAAGTTCTCTTCTATACTTAGTCAGTGTCAGGGCACAGCTTGGTTTCTTCTGTGTAGTTTTTTTTAGTGTAAGCCTGTACATCACTGAAGTAAAGTCTAGAGAGCCCTGTACATCACTGAAGTAAAGTCTAGAGAGCCCTGTACATCACTGAAGTAAAGTCTAGAGAGCCATGTACATCACTGAAGTAAAGTCTAGAGAGCCATGTACATCACTGAAGTGAAGTCTAGAGAGCCATGTACATCACTGAAGTAAAGTCTAGAGAGCCATGTACATCACTGAAGTAAAGTCTAGAGAGCCATGTACATCACTGAAGTGAAGTCTAGAGAGCCATGTACATCACTGAAGTAAAGTCTAGAGAGCCATGTACATCACTGAAGTAAAGTCTAGAGAGCCATGTACATCACTGAAGTAAAGTCTAGAGAGCCATGTACATCACTGAAGTAAAGTCTAGAGAGCCATGTACATCACTGAAGTGAAGTCTTGTGCTTAGCTTATTGTAATTGTTCTCATTCCATTTGTTTATCTTCTTTTTCTTCCGACTTTAGTTACTAACCTCTACAAGAAGGAAAGGTAATGAGTTGATATTGTTGGATCGTTGTTGTTGTACTTAACTGATTTATTATATGATTTTCTCTGCCTGTAAATGTCTCTGTGTTTTATCTTCTGTCGGTGACTTCTCCGTGTTTGATTTTCTGTCTATGACTGTGTTTGATTTTCAGTGATATAGATCTCTTTTCTTTTAATAGTGAATCTCATGACATCAGAATTTCACCCGTTTTACTGCCTCCGAAGTTTTCACCATTTAATTTTCCATGATGTGGAGAGATGTTCTTTGTTTACGTATCATGTTGTCTCTTCAAACTGGGATGAGAAACCTTTCTCAGAGTTGATGGTGGTAAACAAGTAGGACATCCTTACAGTACGGTTGGCCAATTTCCCTTTTTCTACAATTTATTCCTTGCTTATCCCTGCTTGCCAGTTTCTGTAAACATTTATTTGTGAATCTCTTGTCTTGTATTTTTGTTTTCAAAGGAACAGTACTTTTGTGCAGGATAAGATCGTGTAAAGTTCTGGTTGTCTGATCTTTAATGCCATAGTCAATATTTTGCCAATTCAGGAACCTGTAATACCTCATTGCAGTTAATATTTATGTATTGTATGTGCCATTTGAAAGTTATGATTCTCATGTAACAGAAACAACACGTCATCTGGTTATATAACATTCTTAGAGGAATCGAAGAAAATATATTTAAAGAAAAAAAAAACAACCAAACATTCATTTCAATATTTCTGATAAGAATGAAATATCATTGATATAAACAAAACGACTGGACTAAACTTAACCAATGGGGGAAAGGATATACTTAGTTCAAAGCTTTCACTGTTGTCTACATCAAGAGAAAGGTAATAGGTAGATGTAACTATCAGCTAGAGAAATGTAATAGATAGATGTAACTACCAGCTAGAGAAAAGCAATAGACAGATGTATCTACCAGCTAGAGAAATGTTATAGATAGGTGTATCTACCAGCTAGAGAAAAGCAATAGATAGATGTAAATACCAGCTAGAGAAAACCAACAGATAGATGTAACTACCAGCTAGAGAAAAGCAACAGATAGATGTATCTACCAGCTAGAGAAAAGCAATAGATAGATGTAACTACCAGCTAGAGAAATGAAATAGGAAGATGTATCTACCACCTAGAGGAATGTAATAGGAAGATATATCTACCAGCTACAGAAATGTAATAGATAGATGCAACTAACAGCTAGAGAAAAGGGAGCTTTGCATCAGCAGATACAACCAGAGCTGCAGACAAACACGGAGAGATGTATCATCATCATCATGGTCAGGTGCCGTGCCGACTGGCGTTAGCTATTATGCTTCTCCACAGTACACGATACTTCATGCAGGCCATCAGCTCAGTTGGTGATCTCTTCTCACACACTATCCTGTCAGACTGTCCAGTATCATTTCTCTTAGTCTTCCTCTTCATCTTCTGCCCTCTATTTTTCCTGTTCTTATAATATTTTCAGTGCCCCCTCTTCTCATTGCATGTCCTATGAAAGTACATTGTCTCTCTCTTATCTTTTTGACAATAATTTTTGTCTCTCCAGCTCTTCTACATTCTTCATTAATTATTTTTGCTGTCCAGGAGATTCGCAACATTCTTCTAATAAACCACATTTCTGCTGCTTCCAATGATTATTGTGCAGACGTGCCTATTGTCCATGATTCACTTCCATATAACAAGATAGGTTCAATATAGCATTTTAGGTCACATTTTCTAACATTCATTGATATGGATGTGTTGGATAATATGTTTCTCATTCTCTGAAATGCAGTCTTTGCTTGGCCTATTCTGTTCCTAATTTCTGTTCTGCATTTCCCATCTGAAGTTATTACTGCTCCAAGGTATTTGAATTTCTGCACCTGCTGATGTAACCAAAGATTAATAAAAGCATTGACACATGAAGCTAAATATTTTCATTACAGAAAGAAAAACACATTTTATTGATGTATCACTTCTTTTTTCTTTCGCCTACAGCAATCAGATACCATAATCATGTGCTTCTTAGCTATATTCAACGTGCTTCTTATTCTCCCGATTCTGACTTCAGCTGAATGTGGTAAGTAATAGAAATATATGTGTGTGTGTTCTTTCATAGTGCTCTGTGAAACGTTATACTACTGTTACATATTATTTTATGTGCCACTTGACCTCTCAGTGGTGAAGTGGTTAGTACACTAGTCTCATGTACAAATTGGTGCCCAGTTTCTTCTAGATCTAGGAAAGGAAAGGCGTCATAAAAATCGCATCGTCTTTTACTGTACCACAGGTGAAGGAAACTATGAGCACTAATGGCATTATCCCCTAGATGCCCCCATGGCGTAACAATGTTATCTTTGCCTTTTACCTTAGATTAGATAATATTTATGACTTGCCTTTATTTTTCAGAATTTTGTGATTGTCATGCTTCCATTTTCTGAAACACGAAGGTTATGACAGAGAGAACCCTCACAAATCTTCAGAAGACAACTGTAAGCGACTGTCATAATTCCCAAGAACAGTCACCGAGATCTACAGAGATCAGACTGAAGTAACAGATGCTAATGGGTGTTCAAATAAATAGAGCAACCTTGTCCAGCGAGGAATTTCATGTGCCGCAGGTGATGCCAGGTCTTCGACAGGCTACTGCTAGCAAAACAAACATTTCAAACTCTCAACATGGATTGTGAGAACTTTATATCAGACAGAAAATTTGGAACATGTAATAAAAGAAATTGGAGGGGGGGGGGGAATGGAAATTAGCCACCTAGGAATGAGTGAAGTGAAATAGATGCAGGTAGAATAGAGTCAGAACACAGACAGGAGAAGATAAACATGACGGAGGAGTAGAGATACGCTTTAATGAGGAAGAGGCAACAACAATTTTAAAATTGTGGAATATTCCAGATCAGTTGTAGGGAAGACACAGTGTACAAGCAAATACTCCAGCAGACGGACAGTCCTGAAGAAGATATTTAAACTTTTTATAATGACAGAAAAGCAATGAGCCACACCAAATCATGGGAAGTTAATATTGTACTTTGTGATTTTAATGCAATGTCAGAATTTTTAAACAAATACAAGATGTAGAGGGGAATTATGTTCAGGAAATGACATACTGAAACATTTGAACACGTAAAACATGGTGACATCATGAAAAATAATATATAAATAATAAATAATATATAATAATATCATTCGTTCATTCATTTGCATGTCCCTTGCAGAACTTTGCAACCCTAACAGCACTCCTGTAGGCTTCTCGGTTGTGAGCAAGATGGCCTCCTGCTGGTGCATCTACTTGCAGATCATCAACCATGTCTTGCAGCCATCTTCGTTTTGGTCTTCCTGTCTTTCTTTTTCCCATTATGTACCCTTCCAAGACTGTATTCTCCAGATTATCATGAAGTTCAATGTGTCCAAAATATTTAAGTTTTCTCTCTTTAATCCTCTTTACTAGCCAGCCTTCTTCAATATTAAGTTCTTGTAGTATGGATATATTTGTTCTTTTTTGTGTCCATGATATTTGAAGAACTCTTCTGTAGCATTTACATAAAAAGGCATTTATGTGTTTCTCAGATGTTTTGTTAAGTGTCCAGGTCTCACAGACATATGTTGCGATGGGAAAGGTGCATGCCCATAAAAATCTTATTGTTGTAGTTCTGTCTGTTACTCTCCACAGATTCTTTAGTTGTTTTACTTTCTGGAGAGCGATAGATATCCTCCTGTTAATTTCCCTCATTGTATCTCCATTAATAGTTAAGAGTGATCCAAGATATTCAAAACTCTCCAATTCTTCCAATTTTTCCTCATTGATATATATTTCAGCTGTCTTGTTTGTTTTGTCAGTTGTCATCAATTTAGTTTTCTCTCATTAAGACAGAGGTTTTACTCTTCGTTGTTCTTACGGACTGACATCATTGATTTGTCCATTCCTTTTTGTGTTGTGGACTGTAATACTGTGCCACCAGCATATAATAATATATAGGATATCAACATAGATGGGAAAGATCGGAGAATACTTTAAAAAAAGACGTACTGGAATCAATTAGCAGCCATCAGGGTAAAAAATATGATAGGCAAAATATCAAAATATAAAGCAAGGAGATAAACATGGTTTTAACCTCTCATCAGATTTATTCTCACTGTACAGTGAAAATGTGAGATAAATATAGACATAAATATATCAGGAATTCGAGTTGGAGGCTAACGCAGGAAAAACTTGCGATATGATTATGGTATGCTGTTGTTGATGATGATGATGATGATGATGATGATGGTGATGGTGATGATGATGATGATGATTATGATGATGATGATTTAAGCACACGTTCCATCTTGCATTGTTGTTTTTATGGCTTTTGCTTTTTTTTTCTATCCGGGATTTCTACGATGAAAAAAAGCACAGACTAAATGTTACATGGCAGGTTTGCAAGAATCTAAGAAGATATATTACAAAGAGGAACCTTCTTTTCAGTTTATCTTTTTAAAGAGAAAGAAATACCAAAAATGTTTAAAGCAGGAGCCCGAAGGTAAAATATGCCACGAATACAGAAACTCTCACGAAACGAACAAATTATAATCTCCCTCACATAGAACAAGACATTGCAAGCTGAGACCACCTATACCACAAGCTGCGACCACCTATAGCACAAGCTGAGACCACCTATAACACAAGCTGAAAATAAGCTCAACAGATGTGTGTGCCTGCGGGAAATAGGACACAACAGATACTCCAGACATGTCACAGCCATCAATGACAAAGGACCTGGCAGATCTCAACCACCTACATTAGATGCTCCACAGTGATGTGAGGAACTAGAGATAAACTGCCACACGCATGATAGAGATTCACCTCTTTTTCTACGGGAACAACAAATACGAAAAAAAAGGATTTTTTGATTCTAATTTAACAAAAAGCTGGGTAAATTAATATCAGCATTATCAGCAAGACTCCACCATCCTTTTATTTTAACGTCAAACATTTCAATTTCTCCTCCAATAAGACTGCACTTCTGAGGGAAAAAACTACGCCCATCTTGACACATTCACACACGCTAATGGCTGCGCTAAACTCCAGTGCCAAGATGGAACTATTGTTACAACTTATGAAGGTAAATATGAATACAACATGTAAATTCTTTAACAAAGTTTGTCTGGAATATAGAATTAACCCTCATGAACCTCTATGGATGTTGCCCCCCCCCCCAGGGTCATTCTCATTCAATAAGGTCGAAACACTGAAGGTGAGGGTTACTTCCTCTGATGATCTAGGGAGTTGTGGTACATTAGTAACATACACTTACCATGGGACAGTGACAGTTAGCACACATCTTATATTGGTTACTGGAACGGGCAGCGGAGCAGATATGGTAATGTTCTGACTACAGTAACGTTAGTTCCTGACATCTACCGATCAATCAATCAGTATCATCCATTCATTAATTAGCATAACACTTGCGGAACTGTGCTTCCCTAACTTCCCTCTTGAAGGCCCCTTGGTTGTAAGAAAAATGCCCAGCTGCTGATGCATCCATTTGTAAAACATCATCAACGTCTTATGCCATCTTCGCCGTGGTCTTCCCTAATCCACGGCGTTAACATTCAAAGGCATTGATGTGCTTCTCAGCTGTTTCAATAGTGGTACAATAATTTTCTGGATTTTGCAGCTTGTGGCAAAGAGCTGGACAACAAATGTCACAGAGTTAACGAACAATTCAAATTTCAACGTCAAACTTACGTCTGTGCTAAGAACTCTACCGGAGACTACGAGATTGACCTTGCTCCACCCGCCACATTCACCTGCACGGCAGAAGGGAGGGAATATAAAGATCTGGAAACCTTCAAATTGTCTGACGGATGCAACAATTACCAGTGCCAAGATGGAGACGTCAGTGTCACAAGCCCTGAAGGTAAATATCACTATTTATGAATGTTGTTTTGATTCTGAGATTGTAGAACTGATATGGAAGTGAACGAAAGAAACGTATTTTAACTCTTAGACAAGAGTCTAATGAATAGCACCCAACACATGAACATTTTTTTAACATTCATCATGACCGTCATATTTTAACGGGAAAATAAAACTTATAGAATTTTAAAATTGTGAAAGTCCATTTGAGGGGGAAAAGCAAACGACAACAATTGTTTAAAAAAAACAAAACAACAAACATAGAACTACGTAAACTTGCAGTAGTGCAAGAGTTAAACGAGTGAATAATTGAGAACCCAGGTCACTATGTTATTCTACCCTTCATTATTCACATTTCACTTTACCTTAATTAAGGGATGATACCGTAATTATATTATTTAAACAATTAGAGCCTGTTTTATTCATAAATGGAACACAGAAGAGTAAAGTTTCCAAATACTGCTTCATCTAAGTCACAAGATAGGACACGCCTCCTCCTAGTCTATCTTTTTTCCTCCATGTAGTATGTTATATACGTATGTTACATATAACTTTAAGCTTTCATTTCTTTTCCTATTTCCTATTTCTTTGTCCCATACGTTTGTGTATGAAGAAAACGTGGATACGAAACTCTAAGATTATATAATCTGTTAACAAGAAAGTTTGCTCCTGTCATTTCCTAAATAGTGGAATTATTTGTTATCACAAGGTACTTATTTGATGTAGTTGTTAGTACACTCACCAGCAGACAGAAGGTATCTGGTTCGATTTCGTACAAGGCGGGAAGTTTTTTCCTGACCGACCGGCACAAGTGTCAAACTAACCTCCAAACAAGTTAGTCCCTGGGGTATCCATAAGTATACTAAGGCAGCCAGGACAGGATCTGGATTCCAACCTCAGATACTGTATTGGCCTAGAAATGTGGATGCACCAACCCTTCAAACCTGTACGGCACGCAAATGTTATTTGTCATCACAGCTGCACTGTAGCAATTTTGTGTATAATATATATATATATATATATATATATATAATTTTGTATACTTATACATACAAACTGTTTGTATATTACTGTGAACGGCAAATTAGAAGCTCATTGGTTGTATGACGTGGGCGGAGCATGGCCGTTCACGTAATATAGGGGATAGAATGTGCATATATATATATATATATATATATAATATATATATATATATATATATATATCGAGGAAAAGCGTCAAAAAATGGGAGACAATCTGGAGGAAAGATGGCGGGGCTGAGTCTTTCGTCTGTGCTTTTGATTCTCGTCTCTACTTAGCCGTAGCGGGCCTGCCTATGTGATTCTATGTACTGTGGATTATATGATGTGTCGTTAAATCATACTGTGCTGTTGGATTATCGTTATTGTCGTCGTACATGAAGATTTCGCTGTTTCTGTTGAGTCTTGTCACGGGGGATGGGCACACACCAAGTCCATCGTGTTTCATTTGCAAATATAATGCTATGCCAAGGTATCAGGAGATACTAACCCGGCAGGAGGCAGCTGCATCATCAGTGATGTGCATAGGGCATGGTGATTCCTAGAGATGGGAGAGTGAGAAGTCAGTGCATTAGCACAAATGGAGATTATGTGAGAATTTAGTTCATTAGCACCTGATCTGTGTAGTATTTCAGTGCATTAGCATATGGAGATATGCGTAGTATGGGGAGGTGAGGTTCATGGCAGCAGCGGCTGAAATGTGTTACCAGTGCATCAATATTGAGAAAAATGTATAATTCTTAGTAGGGTCAGATAAGAGCAGGCCAGTCTGATCCACTGATTTAGGTGTTACTTTGTTATATATAATACATTGTATTTATGGCATGCCATGATTATCATGATGATACATGTTAATGTCCTGTGTATGTAATGTCTGTGGTGGCGTCACTTTGGTATATGTGGAAATTGTTAATAAATGGATGTAAACTTATGGCTGACTTGGTGATATGTTAATAAATGGATGTAAACGTATGGCTGACTTGGTGATATGTATTTCATGTTTATGGGATGTATGAATGCATATAAGATGCTGATTTAACTGGCATGCAGTGTCCTTGAAGGGGAGAATCTGGGTTGGCGGTCATGGGGGTCGCGAGATCTTGGCCACGCAGTATGGTAGTACATGCCAAGGTAATGCCTGAAACAGCTTTGTTGATCTAATTCTTCCCACTCTATCTATAAAATGTAGATTTACCACCAGCTAAGTTTACAAATAGTGCCGTGGAATTTACCCTCCAGATGGAATGATATATGCTAGATCATTGTTTTGTATCATTTACATTTCTAAATTTGCCATTGTTGTTACATGTTAAATTTTGAGCAAAGTCATGCCAGAATATTTTTTAAAATATATATCATGTGTACATTTTCTAAGATGACATGTTGTTTAAAAAAACTTACATTTGTGATTAAAGTGAAGCCAAGGACACATGGGGGAGAGATAGAGAGTTTCGGGAGACGAGACATCAAAACAAAATCTGCGTAGGTGATGGAATAATCGAAGAAGGAGCGAAAGTTGGAGGATTATAAATAGTGTGTGTCACCGGAGACGAGACATCAAAGAGACAGCGTAGGAGTGCCCGGATAAAAGCGGAATCAAAGAAACACAACGTAGACCTGTTTGACATGTGAGAGCGAAAGTGATTCAGTTACGGGAAATATACCAGTGCACATATCTCGGAAATGACCAAAAAAAAAAATGACTGAATTGGATAAATAGAAGACAGACGATAGAATTAATTTTTGAAAAAAGAAACTCAGGTTGTTCGGATATAAAGTTTTCTGATAGGCGTGATGGAGCCTGAGCAAATGAGATCTTAAATTAAAAAAAAAGAAAATGATGTGCAAACTGGGACAGTGTGTGACAGTTCAAATTCTGACGAGGATGGTCCAAGAAAATATCACGGATAGTTTGCTTATTCAACAATCCGCAGAAACGTTTCAGAATATGAACATTAAAGGCCATTTCGTCTACGCACAGACAATGTTGTGCACAGCGTTTTATTACAGACCACAGAACTTTCATCCCATTAACAGTTAATAAGTATGAACATTACCACGCTGGCCAGTCATTCAAGGAGAATATTCAAAGAAGAAAATCCCACAGGTCCCCTCAGACATTGAACATTTTTACTTTGTGTTATGAACATTGTGTCTATGATGAAACTGCACATATGGCTGGAATATCCAGTCAGAATGTATAACTGTATTGCGTTTTAAGTTAGACTTGTTAGGAACGATTATTGCATGGTCTTGAAATTGTTTACTGCATAAGAATGTGTGATTGTACACAAAGATTTTAGTCAAGGTGAGGGAGAATGTGAGCGGACACGCGATGGTCACTGGTGCACGAGGACGGGCGGAGTGTCATCGCCCACGTGATCAGAACGTAGAAAGACCATGGTTGAAAGAAAGTCAATCATAACGTATACATTTATTTGGTTTTATGTGTTGTTGGAAAGAATACCACGATAGGTAGGCTTACATGAGTCCTGAAATTGTACCATTGCAACAATTTGTGATTAGAACACACATTGTTTTTCAAGGAGAGAAAGAGTATGAACGGCGAATTCGAACCTCATTGGTTTATGAAGTGGGGGAGCATGGCCGTTCACGTAATTCCTGGGGTTGAATTGCTCAAAACAAGTTTGGCTGAAGAAATTTTTGTTAATCCCTTATGCTGCATTAGGAGTACATAGGACTGATGATGATGGATTTTTAACCCATGAAGTAATGTCTCTTTCAGTCTAAGGTAGTTTTAGAACGTAGTTGAAAGAAGAGAGATTTGTGTACAGTAAATTAAGGGTAGAATATGCATATTTATCTTCGCAAGCGCTTCAGATGTTACAGACGAAATAGAATAACCGACCATCAGAATCTAGCATAATATAATACAGTTATTAATAACAAAATCGTCTCTACAATTACTTCATATTATTTCTCTAAGTAACATATTATCACGAGAGAGCTTTAAATGCCAGGAACACGAGCATTTTAATAAGAATTTAACTGTAAACTTTCTCTTAACTTCAGCTTGTGGGAAAGAACTAGACGGAGAGTGCCATTATGTTGGTTCTTGGACTTCCTCCAACGGGAAAGTTTACAAATGTGAGAAGAAAGTTGTGAATGGGGAAGCCACGTATTCATACACAGAAATAAGTAAGTTATTGTCTGCCAGAAATATGTTTCTTTCCCCTCTCTCTTATAGAGGTTAGCCTGTCTGTAACCATATTCGTCTCTTTGTTGTTCCGTTCGTATGTCAGTCCACCATGTTGTCTAATGTGATATAATGTACGAGTATGTGGTTTCCGTTGCAGGGTTAGACGCTGTCAGTTCTGGCGGTCAGCGATCTGTAGCTCACCAGCTAGGGTCAGGGTTGGCAAACCATAGCTGACCAAGTGATCTGACCGGTATAACGCTTTACAACTAGGCCTACCTCTCAACAAAACTGGTCACTTTTCTGTAGGTCTTTTGCTTCTCTGTAAGGTCCCTCCCGTTATTCTTTATTTTTTTCTACAAACTACTTGATTAACTGATTGATTGATCTTTATTTCAAAAGAATTAAGAATTGGGCACGCAGGCCCATTTGGCATTCTGCCCTTTATCATACATCTTTCACTCTATTCCAGACATTATACAAATATGCTGTTCATGTAACAAACATCTAATAAAATATAAAGTTTACTTACGTTTTGCTCTTATCAATACACTCAGTACAGAAGTAACTACACGCATATACAAATGACTGTCTACTAAACACAAATATCAGTACTATTCAGAATAAACAATTTAACTGTATTCAGTGTTTGTAAGAGAAGTATAAAATAATCTTTAAGTGTTATGATTCATGGAGGCATGTAGTCGACATCAAATAGATATTGGGAAAGTTTGTAGTTGTAGGAAGGAGTATAATTTATATTTTTTATATAGGATGGGAGGGTATTCCAAAGATGGGCAGCAGAATAACTAAAGCTTTTCTTGTGAAGATCAAGTCTAGGTTTTGGAAGATGTGTGTTGTTCAAGCGTTGGCTGCCCTTTGGGCTAAATTTGAATTATCTGAGTTCGTTAGATTTTAAGTTTGTATTTTTCCTGTCTGTATAACACATTTTAAAAATTTTGTTTGTCTTGTAATCCATTTACTCCTCCGTCAAGTCTATTTTTCTGTTTCGCGAGTTTTCTTGCATTGAACCTGTGTCTGAATTCGTGTCTGTCTAATCTGCGTGTCTTTGGGGCTCTTTTTTTTAAAATTTAGTTCATAGACACTGTCAATTCTCAAAACAAAAGTGAGAGAAAAGAGAAATGACGACTGTGATAACATTTGTTTCTGCAATAAAGGTAGACAGATGTGTCTGGTTCAGTTTTATAAGAAGATTGAAAGAGTGTTGAAAGTTGGCAGGAAAGATTGACAGAAAGTAATATGATCACGTATAAATGAAGAATATACCACAATCTAATATTTCGGCAAACACTTTATTCAAGGGCCAGATAAAATAAAAGCACGGAAATAAATAAAAAAATGTTAAAAATCAAACACAACACCCGAATCTAATAGAATAATTTATCTAATTTCAGGACCAACACCGGACCTAACTACAAGTAAGTATATTTTGTTTTGTCAGCTCTGATAAGACAGCTATGGCCTGTAGATGAATAACACAAGTCTAAGTAGTTTTCTGAAGTTGTTGAAGTCGTCCTGAGAGTGGCTGGTCTAGACAAGGATGTTCTTTATATCAGAAACATGGATGTTAAAGGGTTACCAACACCGCACGTCAGACACGGACGCTCGGGTTTCTTCCTGTGGAAGAGGATCTCAGCACAGTGCACTCGCTCCGTAGCACCGGCTAGAATTCTGATGAACTGGAGGCGTTGAGGAGGATTCTATCTCTCACACGTAGTCCGAGATTGGCCTAAAGGCCGCGTACCAGTCAACTCGGGTTATCCCACTACTTTAAGGGGGTGGAAGGATGCGGGAATAGTCATCTACCACGGACCAATGAAAGAACAGATCGACGGAGGGAAAATTGTGGCAGTAAGTTGGCCGGCCATTTTTTTTTATTGGTGAAAACACCAATGTTAAAATCCATTTGCGTAGGTCGAGTTAAGATTAAGTGATGTTTTGATGTGGTCAATGCAGAATAGATCAATATGTTGAGTATGAAGCTGATTGGAACATGAAGACTGAGATTGGCATAGTTAATCGAGAAGACAGTAGGTCAGCCCACAGGTTGTGGACAGACGTTTGACAAAATAACCTTCCAGTGAATCAGGAATGCACGTATTGGTCATGCATTGTGGGAATGCATCCAGAGAAATCCAGGTATGTGGTAGTTCTCAGCTGAAGCATACGAGGCAGTCATAGTTTTAAAATTAAGTACCAGATAGATATAAGCCACAGGAGAGAGAGGGTTATATAGTGTGATGAGATTAAACGAGAGTAATGTTCGCTATATTCATGGAGCGACGTTTCTTGTTCGATTCTGTACCAGATGTCAGGTAGCTCCTGGTGACTGTTGAACCAGATGTGTGGTAGCTCCTGGACACTGTTGTACCAGATGTTTGATAGCTCCTGGTGACTGTTATACCAGATGTTTGATAGCTCCTGGTGACTGTTATACAAGACATCTGGTAGCTCCTGGTGACTGTTGTACCAGATGTGTGGTAGCTCCTGGTGACTGTTGTACCAGTGTTTGATAGCTCCTTGTGACTGTTGAGCCAGATGTTTGATAGCTCCTGGTGACTGTTATACCATATGTTTGATAGCTCCTTGTGACTGTTATACAAGATATCTGGTAGCTCCTGGTGACTGTTGTACCAGATGTCCGGTAGCTCCTGGTGACTGTTGTATCAGATGTTTGATAGCTCCTTGTGACTGTTGGGCTAGATGTTTGATAGCTCCTGGTGACTGTTCTACCAGATGTTTGATAGCTCCTGGTGACTGCTGTACCAGATGTTTGATAGCTCCTGGTGACTGTTATACAAGATATCTGGTAGATCCTAGTGACTGTTGTACCAGATGTCTGGTAGCTCCTGATGATTGTTGTACTAGATGTCTGGTAGCACCTGATGACTGTTGTACTAGCTGTCTGGTAGCTTCTTGTGACTGTTGTACTAGATGTCTAGTAGCTCCTTGTGACTGTAGTGGTAGATGTCTGGTAGCTCCTTGTGACTCTTGTACTAGATGTCTAGTAGCTCCTTGTGACTGTAGTGGTAGATGTCTGGTAGCTCCTTGTGACTCTTGTACTAGATGTCTAGTAGCTCCTTGTGACTGTAGTGGTAGATGTCTGGTAGCTCCTGGTGACTGTTATAACGGATGTCTGGGAGCTCCTTGGACTGCTATACCAAATGTCTGGTAGGTCTTGTGACTGTTATACTAGTATGAACTAATGTGAGTGATCACAATTCTCAACTTTAGTAACGATCTTATGACATTATGTCAGGACTCAACAAGTGCAGAGACTAATAACTAACAGTGACTCTTGCTGCACACATAAACCTGTGCCAGAAACATTCTTATAACATCACCCGTCTCTCCTCTTTTTCTTCTAGTGACGGAGCGTGAAAAATAACTAGACAGATATTACAAGGCACAGGCATCTTTGCACTATGGAGACATCTAGAGCTGTTCTGATCGCCTCTTCATTGTCTCCATCAATGTACATTGACTAATTACATAACCTCAGTGAGCTTTTATTGATGTTGTTCTATTCGATCTTTCCGGTTTTCTTTAAATTCCCCCTCGAGTATTGAGTTTCAGTAAATTCTAATTTACTGTATTAAGCGCCTCTACGTTAACGTACAGTTATGTTAGCTATGTTTTTGTTGTTGCAATAGATCAGAGTTGGTAACCTCTCCAATTATTTCCCTTAAAATGGAGAGTGCGAGGATAAATGATGGATTCTATAGGTTATGACATATTCAACATGGGAAATATTCCGTCTGATATGTTTGTTGATTCCTGCACTGAAAGATGGTTTTAGAACATGCATTTTCTTACCGAACTGGTGGGAATTACAGCTGGTATAGATCATAAGTAAAGACAAAATCTCCATTTCCACGCCACTGGGGCATATTGAAGGATATTATGTTAGGACATTTCCACGACCTCCAGCACATGAAAGTTTGATGTGGTCCCTATCACACCTGGCCACATTTACCTTCCCAGGTTTCTCTGGTACTCAGTTTTAGTAGGAATTATAACTAGTGGGAATTGTAGTTGCTAAGAAGTATAATTGATGGGAATATTAACTGATAGAATTTGCAACTAGTAGGAGTTATAAGCAGTAGGAATTATACTTTATAGGATTTACAACTGAAAGGCATTATAATTAGTAGGAATAATAACTGGTGAGAATTATAACTATTATGAACTATACTTAGTGGGAGTTGCAAATGGTAAAAATTATAACTGGCATGAATTAAAAGTGACAGGAAATGTAAATGATACAACTTCTTCCTCTCTTTTGATCAGATAATGAGAAATGGCTTCTGATGATCTGAATGTTTTCCCTAATTCTGTCTTTATCTAGCTTCGATTAACGAGAAGCGAAGATATGGATACGAGAGTAGATGCCATATTATTCGTTTTCCTTTACAGAATGCAGGTCTTACAGGAACCTGGAAATCTTCAACAACCGAGAAGACCAATGCGACACCAGACAATGCCAGAATGACAATACGCCATTTCTAAACAAAGGTATGATTAAATATATATCTAGGTCACAGCTAGTCGAATACTTCTTGCCATGTTTTTACATATATGTTCCCGTCGGTAGAGTCTCTACCTTGCCCTTGGGGTGGGGGGGGGGGTGTTTTAGTGATCCTAAGAACTATGCTGGGGGTAGTATAGCTACTGACACTGTCTCCCAAACTGAACAGGTCGATGAGGAGGGATCAGACAAAGAGAGCAACCTGACAGAGACACGGCTGAAGGCTGATGTTTTAAGCAGCAGTTTTACGGTGACATGACGGATTATGTGGAAGAAGTTTGGTTCCTACCCCGTGGAGACCTGCCAGCGGGAAGAAAGTGCGGGGCCCTATGCCACAAAGGGGCCCAGCCTATGCTATTGGCGGCCACCACCAGCCTCTTTGTTGCGGAGACAAGAGAGAGAATGGTAAAACACTATTGGCCAAACAGCAAGAACGCATAACATCATGCTGGGGAATACAAGAGGCGTATTTAATAGGAAGTATCCACTAACATTTCACCTTTTAATCTTACTACTGCCTGTTGGCCTAGATACAGCAGAGAAATTAATTGTGTCACATGTGCTGGAAATACCATTTTCCCCGTTATTTTCCAAAGTTCCTGGTTTTGTACATAATCATATTCTGTTGAATAGTCTATCAAAGATAAATATAGATTCACATTAAATTCTCTGGATTTCTCTATTATTAATCTTGTGTTGAAATATGATCTCTTGTTCCTTCATTCATTCATTCATTTGCATGTCCCTTGCAGAACTTTGCCTCCCAAACAGCACTCCTGTAGGCCTCTCGGTTGTGAGCAAGATGGCCTGCTGCTGCGGCATCCATTTGCAGATCGTCAACGAGGTCTTGAAGCCATCTTCGATTTGGTCTTCCTCTTTTTCTTTTTCCCGTTATGTATCCTTCCAATACGGTCTTCTCTAAATTATCATGTTCCTTACTTTGACATAAAACATATTTAACTTGATAGTGAAAATATAATGGGAAATGTTAGATAAAACGTAGACAAAGAATATTATGACGACATAACAATTAGAGGTTATGAAATACCGGAGATTAGATATGCTGACGACACAGTATTACTGTCCACAACACAAAAATGAATAGAAAAACTAATTATGTCAGTCCTTAAGAACAGTTAAGAGCAAAACCTTTATCTTAATGCGAAGAAAACTAAATTGATGACAACTGACAAAACAAATAAGGCAGCTGAAGTATATATCACTAAGGAAAAATTGGATAGTTTTGAATATATTGAATCACTGCTAACTAATAATGGAGATACAATGAAGGATATTAAAAGGTAGGCATCTATCGCTCTTCAAAAAGTAAAACAACTAAAGAATCTGTGGAGAGGAACAGACAGAACTACATAAATATGATTTTTAAGGGCATGCATCTTTCTCATCGGAACATATGCTTGTGAGACATTGAAACTTAAAAAAATATCTGAGAAACACATAAATGCCTTTGAATGTAAATGCTACAGAAGAATTCTTTAAATATCCTGGACACACAAAAGAACAAATATTTCCCTACTACAAGAACTTAATATTGAAGTGTTTAATGACGTCTGAAAGATACTGATGGAGAATTTATTACCTTCATTTAGATGTGTCTCCAGCATGCAGGCTTTACAGTTTCTGTTGTAGGTGTTTTGTTAGTGGATCAGTCAGTCAGTCATTTGCATGCCCCGTGCGGAACCTTGCCTCGCTAACAGTTCTTTTATAGGCCTATCGGTTGTAAGCAAGATGCCCTGCTTCTGCTCCATTCGCTGATCATCAACGGTGTCTTCCAGCCATCTTCGCCTTGGTCTTAGTCTCTTTCTTTGTCCCCATTATGGACCTGTCCACGACTGTCTGCTCTAAATTACTGTGACGTGTAAATGTCCAAAACATTTAAGTTTTCTATATTTTCTTTCCCTGCTAGCCAGCCTTCTTCAACATTAAGTTCCTAGCTTACTTAAATAATATCATAGAATACATCTCCAGAGGAGTCCGTCAACACTTGTATGCTGATGATCTGGCCATGCGGACCTCTGAAGAAAACATCACAACTGCAGCCAAAAGAATCCAAATAGCCCTCCTGACAAGGGGCCATCCATCCATCCATCAATCCATCCATCCATCCATCAATCCATCCATCCATCCATCCATCCATCCATCCATCCATCCATCCATTTACACCTTCGTTGCCATCTATCTGGGGCATAAGCCATCAACAAGGATTCAGAATTTAGTTTAAGCTGGTACAACATGGGTACAGGGTGCGAGTTTAAGCTGGGAGAACATAGGTACAGGGTGCGAGTTTAAGCTGGTAGAACATGGGTACAGGGTGCGAGTTTAAGCTGGTACAACATGGGTACAGGGTGCGAGTTTAAGCTGGTACAACATGGGTACAGGGTGCGAGTTTAAGCTGGGAGAACATAGGTACAGGGTGCGAGTTTAAGCTGGTAAACATAGGTACAGGGTGCGAATTTAAGCTGAGAGAACATAGGTACAGGGTGCGAATTTAAGCTGAGAGAACATAGGTACAGGGTGCGAATTTAAGCTGAGAGAACATAGGTACAGCGTGCTGGTTTAATCTAGGAAAGCATGAGTACAGGGTGTAAGTTTAAGCTGGTACAACATGGGTACAGGGTGTAAGTTTAAGCTGGTACAACATGGGTACAGGGTGTAAGTTTAAGCTGGTACAACATGGGTACAGGGTGCGGGTTTAAGCGTCCTCAAGAAACTCTTCACTGGATATGAGCCATCGGTCTTAACTATGGCATTGTAGGATGGGCACCTGCAGCACAATCTGACTTCAACAAAGTCAAATGACTGCAAAATCACGCAATGAGTATCATCATGTGGACAATGAGGTCCACATCAATGAAAGACTTTGAAAAGATCATATACCTATAGCTAATGGAAGACATGAGAAGTAGAAGAGCATGGAAACAGGCAGAAAATTAGAAAACCACCTAATAAACCTCAGAATGAGAAGTCTAGGAAGAGGCGGGCTAAAACGATCTAACTTTTACTGAGGGAGGAAGAAGCGAGCTAAAACGAATATAATTTCACTCATAGAGGAAGAGGCGGGCTAAAACGAATATAATTTCACTCAGAGAGGAAGAGACGGGCTAAAACGAATATAATTTCACTCATAGAGGAAGAGACGGGCTAAAACGAATATAATTTCACTCATAGAGGATGAGACGGGCTAAAACGAATATAATTTCACTCATAGAGGAAGAGACGGGCTAAAAAGAATATAATTTCACTCATAGAGGATGAGACGGGCTAAAACGAATATAATTTCACTCATAGAAGAAGAGACGGGCTAAAACGAATATAATGTCACTCAGAGAGGAAGAGACGGGCTAAAATGAATATAATTTCACTCAGAAAGGAAGAAGCGGGCTAAAACGAATATAATTTCACTCAGAGAGGAAGGGATGATCTAAAACGAATATAATTTCACTCAGAGAGGAAGAGGCGGGCTAAAACAATATAACTTCACTGAGTGATCTAAGACAGTAACGGGAGAACAACCCACATACTTCGAACCCACCCCAAACCACTCTGATCCTCTGGCACAGGTCAAATGTGGACGAAACAAAAGCTCCCGGAGCTGAATGAAAACATCAAAGAGATGGAAAACAAAAATAATCTGACAGACAAGCTGGCCATCAAGCATACTGAGGAATACTTCCCACCTAAGAACTGGACCCGTATTTATACAGATTTATCCGCTACACACACAAAACAGATAACGGTGGGGGTGGGGGATGGTGGAGGTCTTCACTGAACTAACTAGTGGGCAACAAAGGTATGTATCAATACCAACAGGGAAATTCTCCAGCAACTACAGAGCAGGTGCCCTCAAAGCTGAAGCAAAAGCTGTCATTAGAGAACAAACATGTCAAATAAAACAGTGTTTCTAATAGATGCAAGGTTAGTAGTAACAGCACTTAAGGGTCGCAGAAACAAAAATAAAATGACCTAGGAACAAACAATACACTAGCTAAAAGCACGGTTCAAAAGAGTAATGCAGTGAATCCCATCCCGTTGTGGTATACGAGGGAATGAAACAGCAGACACTCTAATGAAAGAATGAGATAAACAACAGAGAGACAACAACATATCACTTGAGGATGCCAAACACTGATAAATCTCATCTACAAGAAAAAAATAAAAGAAAGAGAATTCAGACCGCCAAAGAAACGATACCTACTACCAGCTAAACAGAGAAGAACAAGCCATCATCCTAAGGTTATGTACTGGACACAGGCTAAGATACCATCTGTACAACAAATTCAAGATAGGATAAAGTGATGAATGTGCATGTGGCACCAATACGATGACAGCAGACCATATACCGCAGGAGTGCACAGTATATGAGCATCAGTCAGTCAGTCAGTCAGTCAGCCATTTGCATGTCCCTTGCAGAACTTTGCATCCATAGCAGCTCTCCTGTAGGCCTCTCGGTTGTAAGCAAGATGCTTTGCTGTAGATGCATCCATTCGCAGATCATCAACGATGTCTTGCAGCCATCTTCGTCTTGGACTGTATAGGAATATTCATGCTTTCCAGACGACCAGCAACTACTTTAAAAGTATTCAAGTCGACATCTGAAACTTATCAAAGAATAAGAAATAAAAGAAAGAAAGAAAGAAAGAAAGAAAGAAATACATAGATGTTCTTTCTTGTAGATTAACAATTGAATGTGTTGCTGCGAACCTGCAAATGTTACTTTAACCATTGAATGTGTTGTTGTGGATCCAACATTCAACTGCAACCACTGAAGGTGTTTTAATTTCATCTTTCAGTGCCTTGAGTTTGGTATTCCATATTCCTTTATAAGTGTTCCAATGGTGAATTTAGCTTTGAAATAAACTCTTTACCAAAGTCAAGATCTGCAAAAATCACAACCAAAAATGTACCTACTTGCAGTCCGTCTCTCAAAACATAACGTGATATTATTATTATTATTATTATTATTATTATTATTATTATTATCTAACGAAAACCTGTATGTATTTGGTGAAACATAAATCCATGTATATCAGTATGCAAAATACAGGATGATGGTACATTCCTTCATTGATTAAAAAAAAACAATCTTGTCTTTAAAAAAACTATGCTACTTAGAAACACCAACTTTGTGGCATTAAGCAGAGCTTTGGCGGTTGTTTTCCAAGAACCTGGTTAGCCTAAAATATTATCAATTTGTTTGTGTTGGATCTTAAATATTATCACACATAAACTTCTTTCACAAGTACTCTGACTTCATTCGTCTGTGACGAGAATTACAGTTTATTTACACCAGTTGACTCTTGTAACAATGGATGTAGAATTGTAAACAGTTCGATAGAAAATGTATAAATAATGGAGAACTCATTCTTAAAGTACATATCAAATGGACTACACGAGCATTTGTAAATAATATTTCTCTCTCTCTCTCTCTCTCTCTCTTTCTCTCTAATGAACCTTTGGCTAAATATAAGCCGACTTCTTTCTGTTCACTACACACGATTTCCATATGCGCTCATTAGCTCTCCTAAGTGACTGCATACCAGTCTAGCTCGTAGCTTCATCACATCAGCATGACTGTCTGGTTCTAGGTCCCTCTGACTATTTGGCAAGGTGCACTTCAGCTAAATCTGCCTCTCTAAATCCCCTACTACGAGGGGGTGATTGATAAGTTCTCGGCATAAGGTACAAATACTTGAAAGACACAATTGATATTAGGTCCATTTGCAGATCAGGTTAATGTAAGATTAAACACCAAGTTTGAAGAAATTAACTGCAACCACTTATTTTCTTTTACAGGCTACTGAAGTGGGAAAGGGGTGGCAGAAACTGAGAAAATGGACAACATTTCTCATCGAGCAGTCATTCGCTACCTCTGCATCAAGGGCTTATCATCGAAGGAGATCCATCAGGATATAGTGGAGACTCTAGGGGAGAGTGCCCCGTCTTACAGCACAGTGAAGAAATGGGCCGCTCAATTCAAACATGGAAGTTAGGGTCTGGAAGATGATCCCTGTCCAGGAAGACCAAGGACGGTAACCACCGATGAAACCACCAGCAGAATCCGTGGCAGGATGGACGACTAACTGAACGGTACATTGCTACTGAGTTGGGCATCTTCCAGGAATGTTTTCGTGCCATTATTCACAGTGTGCTTCAAATGACAAAGGCTCGATGGACCCCGAAACGTTTTGGAGCTAATCACAAACGACAGCATCTCAACATGTCAAGAGACAATCTTGGCCAATTTTCTGCAGATCCTGAAAAGTTTCTTCAGCAATTTGTGACAATTTATGAGACTTGAGTTCAACATTTTTAACCAGAAACAAAGAACAGTCAAGGTAGTGGAAACATCACTGATCCCCACTCCCAAAGAATGCAAGGGTGGTTCACTTTGCAGGCAAAGTGATGGCTTCCATATTTTGGGATCCAGAAGGTGTGCTATTGGTAGACTATCTTCAAAAGGGCAGAACGGTCACCGGGACCTATTACGCTAATCTTGTGAAGCAGCCGCAGGTCACACTGAAGGAAAAGCGTCGAGGGAAATTGACGAGAGGAGTCATCTTTCAGCAAGACAATGCTCCTGTTCACAAGTCAGCAGTGCCATTGGCTGCCATTTATGAATGCAGCTTCCAGATTCTTGAACATCTATTTCTTATTTACCAAGCTCAAATAGAACCTCACTGGTCGCAAATTTGCTTCAAATGATGACATCATTCACTTTCTACTGGCACAAGATGCTGACTTTACAAAGAAAAGATCCGTATGCTCCAGGATCGCTGGACTAAGTGCATAAACTTGCAAGTGGACTATGTTGAGAAATAACCTAAAAATATTGTCCAGAAATAATCCGTTGTACCTTATGCCGAGAACTTATCAATCATCCCTCGTATATCTGTCTATAGCTCTTTGTCTGTTCCTATCTGTACATCTCTCCTGGTCTCGTTTTACCTATCTCAGTCTCAGACTGAGTGTCCGAGTATCTTCTTCTCTGACTGTGTCTTCGTTTCTGAGTGTCTTGGCGTCAAGTTTTAGTTCTGCCCACGAATCTGTACGCGTATGTCTGTGCGTACCTCTGTGTGAGTGTGTCTGTGTGTAACTCTGTGTGAGTGTGTCTGTGTGTAACTCTGTGTGAGTGTGTCTGTGTGTAACTCTGTGTATGTATCTCTCCTGTCTCTCTCGGTCCCTCGTTTTATCTTGAAGTCTGGTTTGATGAACTGACCAATAGGTACTTTCGCTCCGCCTCTAACTGGTCTGTTGTTTTCGATATGCGTACTGATTGGTCTCCGAGTCATACCCTACCAATTTAGTGGTGTCGAATGCCCACCCCTTTCCCTTGGCACTTTCTACTTGTACTTGTTGACTGATTACTAGTCTTGTATCTTTATTTATTGTGTGAATTTCTCGGACTATCAGTCGCCAACAAGACTTTTGGCTTTTCTTAAATCCTTCTAGCGTCCCTGTCCAGTTACCACACCTCGGGCAAAGTTCCTCTTGAGCTCTTGGGGTCTCTTGGGCAATTAACTGTCTGTCTTATTCATAGCGTTCTGTGCGCAGAATGTTTTTTCTCATCTGTTATTTTATTTGCAGGATTTTATTTGCCAAATGGCATTGTTAACTTATTGTACTTACTACCATCTTTCTCTAGCCTTTCTCTTCCTCGCCGACATTGTTTCTGTCCTTCCTATTCGTCTGTTTCTTCTGTTTACACTTTTCAGCGTCCAGTCGTAATTGTCTTTCACTAGTGTCCTGGGAATCTACCTCGTTCTCTACGTTTCCTATCTAACCTTTCTCTTCTTATTTAATGTTAACCCTTATAACTAAAATGTGTTCATAATTATAATCATGATTCTAGGTTACAAGGGACTATGATATAAGCCGCCAGAACAAGATTTAGTCGTTTGCCTTTTTTTTAATGCAAACTTCCAAAATTGATAGACTACCATGGATGATCCAACACAATGGTCACCACTTTCACTGGACAATTATCCCCTTGATATAGTTTTGAGTCGTATATTAAGTACAGAATGTTCAGTTCACCATTTCCTGATAGTGAAACTCTGAAGGCAAGGATAACGAAAGCTTTATCAACAGTGTCTAAAGAGATGTTGGAGAAACAAGGCAGGAAATAATGCATCACTTAGACGTTCTCCCAGCAGAAAACTAAGCTGAAGAACTCGAATAGCTAATAAAGAAAGAGAACGAACTTTTTGTTTTAAGGTAAAGGTTGCACAACAAACAAACAAAAAACCTGCATGTCTCTACCTAGGATAGTTTTGTCTAATCTTATTTCGTCTTGTGCTGTCTTCCTGTAACTGGGTGTTGGCGTTCTTTGCTGTGATAGTGTAAAGTTGTTGAGGTACAGCTATTTTTTCAGTAGCTGAATACAGCTAAAAAACAGGGGTTGTGGAATGCTTCTTTAGCAGACTCCACTACAGTGGTGACTAGGCGATCTTCTGCAGGCTAAGCATGTTACAAGGGTTACCAGCGGAGAGGTGAGACAGGGTCTTGGTCAGTTATGATTCGCTAACCCTAACTCTAACATATTGTTGCCTAATCGGGCAGAGTATTCAACCCTGTAGTTTTGTCTTATAAATGTTTGAAATTAGGGAAAAACTTTATGCCAACCATATGTAAATGTTTGTGTGTGTGTATATATATATATATATATATATATATATATAACAAATATATGCCATGTTATTGTGACTTTCAGCGTGCCGTTACCAGCCCCAGAACAAAAAGTGTTACTCGGTGGGTGAACGTTGGGTCTTCAATGGAAAAGTCTATGAATGTTTAAAAGTAACTGATGATACTGTAAGGTCCGACAGAGCCCCACAGAAAATTAGGAACTGTACTGTAGGCTCCACCACCTACCAACACCTGGAGATCTTCCCATCTGGCAACGGATGTGAGACTTCCCAGTGCCAGAGCGGGGAGGTCAAGGTTATCGAGTCAGGTAAGTCTTGGGTTAGAAAAAAATCAGCTTTAGGCAGTTTCTTCTTATATATTTTCATCTTTCCGAGACTGTATGGCTTAGTTTAGCAGAATTTACTCTTATTAATAACATCTAACTTTCTTTGTTTCCTCCGTCAATTTATTTGTCGAGGAAGAGGGCCATGCTCTGGCAAGGAAGGACAGAGGGCTCTAGACCAGACAGAATATGGCCAGGATAAAACACTGATCTAAGCCAGACACAAAAACGGGCTGGAAATAAAATACAAGGCATGAACAAATTCACTGTATTATTTGAATATAAGAGAAATGTTGACTCCGGTAAAACTGGTTCTTGTAATAGGCAAAGGTAAAGGTGTATGTTTTAATTTTACGAAAAGATAGAATGAGGAAAGAGGAAAGGAATGGTAGTCACAATATATGTATATATATATTCCTGGTAGAATAATCAGTGTTCCATGTATAGTGCTGTAAACTTACATTTTTTTCTTTCGGTATGTATAATTCTAAAGATTTAAAAAGTGTGAAACAAGAATAATAATCTCCCCTTGCTTTTTTTGGAATTGCCAAATACTTAAAACCTCTCGCTCCCGCAGCCTTGAGGGTAGGACAGGGAGTCCAAAGGCTAGCGTCGAGTCCGTACACAAACCGACAGAAGGTAAAGGGAAACCACTGTTGTAGCCCCCAAGAACAGTTATGCTTATTCAGAGTAATAGATTTGTTATGAACAACGTTAATGGATGTTCCTCTGGAACAGCCTCGTCCCGTAGGGCAGCTCACGAGCCACAGGTGAGACCAGATCGTCATCAAGCTACTGGTGGCAAAACTAACAAGTTCAAAATAGCAACATGGAATGTTAGAGCTTTATTCCAGGCTGGAAAATTAGAAAATGTAAAGAGGGAAATGGAAAGGATGAAGATCAACATATTAGGAATGAGTGAAGTTAGATGGACAGGTGCAGGGGAGATAAAAACTCTGATAAATATATAATAGTATATTCAGGAAGTGAGAAACATGAACGAGGAGTAGGAATAATATTCGACGAACAAACAGCAAGGATAATTGTATGATATTTGAACATCTCGGACCGAGTCCTGCTAGCCCAACTGAAAGGAAGACCAATAAACATAAATATTATACAAGTGTACGCTCCAACAACTGAATTTTCTGAAGAAGAGGTACAGCTACTTTATAATGACATAGAGACAGCCCTAAAACACACAAAGTCACATGAAGTTATCATAGTCATGGGAGAATTTAATGCCAAAGGTGGTAAAGGAAGAACTTCAGACATCGTTGGTGACTATGGACTGGGGGAGAGGAATGACAGAGGTTGTAAATTAATTGAATGGGCAAGAATACGTAACATGGTTGTAGGAAACACCTGGTTTAAACAACATCCCAGAAGACTGCCATCGTGGTGCAGCCCAGACAAAAAGAATTTTAACCAGGTAGACTACATATCAATCAACAAACGATTCCGCAATGCATTACTGACAACAAAAACCATGCCAGGAGCCGACTGCAATAGGGACCATGACCCACTCTGTGGAAAAATGAGAATAAAACTAAAGAAAGCATGCAGAAAAGTGAGAAACATCAAACATCAAACTGAATACATAACTCCTTAAAAATGACCAAGAACTGCGAGAACAATACAAAGCTATTATAACAAATAGATACAATGCAATAGCAAAGATAAATAGTATAGATGAACAATGGGAAATGTTAAGAGATTCTATCCACCAAACTGTTAAGGAGATAATACCACCGAAAAAAGAAGACCCTAAAAATACATGGATGACAGACGACATCTTAGGACTGATGGACAAGAGGAGGAGTAAAAATAACCAAGAAAAATATAGCAAGATTAATAAAGAAATAAGACGCAAAAGAACTGGGGTTAATTGAGCAGTGCAGATAGAGGACTGTCATAATAAAGACAGCAAAAACATGCACAAACGAATTAGGACAGATAAACAAAAATATACCACAGGATGCCTGAAATCGAAAGAATGTAAAATGTTAATGGGAAAAGAAGACATTGTGGACAGGTGGACAGAGTATATCGGTGAGCTATATGGAGGAGAAAGACCAGAATTAACACCAGATAATGAAAACTGTGAGGGACCACCAATACTTGAAGATGAAATCATAGATGCCATCAAACACATGAAGAAAGGAAAAGCAACTGCTCCTGATAATATAAAATAGAAGAAATAGAGGCACTAGAGGAGACAGGATAAAAATAATAACCAAGTTACTGAATGACATTTACAACAGTGGTTATATTCCCAGTTACCTGATTAAATCAACGTTTATAGCACTACCAAAGAAACCAGGTGTAAAGGAATGTGATGTCCACCGGACTATCAGCCTCTCATGTCATATAACAAGGCTACTTCTGAGAATAATTATGAGAAGAACAAGGAACAAGATAAAAATGGAAATAGCAGATGAACAGTTTGGATTTGTTAAAGGAAAGGGACACACAACGTCATTTATGCTTTAAAAACACTAGCAGAAATAGCTTTAGAAGTACAGAAAGATCTCTACTTATGCTTCATTGATTACACCAAGGCATTCGACAAAGTGAAACATAATGAAACTATTAAAATGCTTGAAGACATCAGTATAGACTGCAAAGACCTGAGGATTGTAAAGCATCTATACTGGCAGCAAGAAGCAGCAGTTCGAGTTGAAAATAAAATTGGAAAATATCAACCTATAAAACAGGGGATGCGACAATGATGTGTACTATCTACAGACCTTTTTTCTCTATACAGCGAGAATATTCTAAAGACGATCATCACAGAACCAGGCATAACAATTGGAGGATACAATATTAACAACATTCGGTATGCTGACGACACAGTACTGATAGCTGAGAACCAACAAGACCTACAAAATCTCTTTGATGAAGTCGCCAAAGAAAGTGAACTGAAAGGCTTTACATTGAACATAAAAAAGACAAGAGACTATGGTTATATCTAAGAAACAGAATCCACCAATATGGAGTATAAAATTAAACGGAACTACTCTAAAGCAGGTGCAGAAATGCAAATACCTTGGAGCAGTAATAACTTCAGACGGGAAATGCAGAACAGAAATTAGAACACAATAGGCCAAGCAAAGACTGCATTTCAGAGAGTGAGAAACATATTATGCAACATATCCTTATCAATGAATGTTAGAAAACGAGTCCTAAAATGCTATATTGAACCTATATTGTTATAATGGAAGTGAACCATGGACAATAGGCAGGTCTGCACAAAAATCATTGGAAACAGTAGAAATGGGTTTATTAGAAATATATTGCGAATTCACAGGACTACAAAGGTAGAATCATCATCATCAGCATGTGCCGTGCCGACTGGCGTTGGCTATTATGCTTTTCCAGAGTACGCGATCCTTCATGCAGGCCATCAGCTCAGTTGGTGATCTCCTCTCACACCATCCCGTCAGACTGTCCAGTATCATTTCTCTTGGTCTTCCTCTTCATTTTCTTCCTTTTATTTTTCCTGTTGTTATAATATTTTCAATGCCCCCTCTTCTCATTGCATGTCCTATGAAAGTACATTGTCTCTCTCTTATCTTTTTGACAAGGTTTTTTGTCTCTCCAGCTCTTCTCCTACATTCTTCATTAGTTATTTTTGCTGTCCAGGGGATTCGCAACATTCTTCTAATAAACCACATTTCTGCTGCTTCCAATGATTTTTGTGCAGACTTGCCTATTGTCCATGATTCACTTCCATATAACAAGATAGGTTCAATATAGCATTTTAGGACTCGTTTTCTAACATTCATTGATAAGGATGTGTTGGTCAATATGTAAAGGTAGAATATATGAGAATATATGAGAAGAGCTGGAGAGACAAAAATATTGGAAAAAAATAAGAGAGAGATAATGTACTTTCACAGGGCGAACAGGGGACATTGAATATATTATAACAACAGGAAAAATAGAAGGAAGAAGATCAAGAGGAAGACAAAGAGAATTGATACTGGACAGTCTGTCGGGATAGTGTGAGAGGAGATCACCAACTGAACTGATGGCCTGCATGAAGGATCGTGTACTCTGGAGAAGCATAATAGCCAACGCCAGTCGGCACAGCACCTGGTGATGATGATGATGATGATGATGATGATGATGGACATAATAATGAAAAAAATGCTGTCAGGTAAAACAGGCATTGATTGGGTACATAAGACCCAACTGGAAGATCTTGATTTTGCAGATGACGTAACTCTTGTCAGTGACAATGTGAAATGAATTCAAGTAACAACTGTAACCCTGTCTTCAACGGCTAGTAAAATAGGACTTGACATTAACCAGGATAAAAACAAAAAAATAATGAAACTTCTCATTAACCATGAAGAAAATAATTACGTAGAAGGAACAGCTGTTGAAGAAGTAAACCAGTTTGCATATCTCGACAGTTACATAGACCAGGATGGTAACACCAAAAAGGAAGTTAGAATTCGAATTGCAAAAGCAGCATTGACCTTCAAGAATCTTGAGAAAATATGGCATTCAAATGTTATAAGCACAAAAACTAAGTTAAGACTATTCAATTCAAATGTAATATCCACCCTCATTTATGCATGCGAAAGCTTGAAAACAACTAAAGAAATAGACAAGAAAGTAGACTCTTTTGAAAACAAATGCCTAAGGAAAATACTCGGTATAAAGTGGAACGAATTCAAGAACAATGCAGAGATAAGACAGATGAGCAAACAACAACCTGTCTCATTGGTGATCAGAAAAAGAAGATGGGCATATGTCGCTCATGTGATGAGAAGAAACAACTAGAGAATCGCAAAACAAGCTATCAAGTGGAACACAACATCCCAAAGAAAAAGAGGTCGACCACGTGCAACTCTAAAAGGACATTGTTAAGAGAGGATAGTTCAGTGGGCATAACATCCCTTGATGAGGTTGAAAAACTGGCTGAAGACAGGAAATCTTGGCGAACAACCGTTTAACGGCACCGGAAGGATGTAAGATGTAAGATGATGTGTCATTCAATGCCAGTAGTTAACAATATTATACGTTAGGGATTACCTTAATTATATTGTTTTCTGCTCCTATCTTTGCTGCTTCCAATTTCATTTTCAATATTTTCCACTTGTCTATGGCGTACCAGCTAAAGTTGTGAATCCTGTGGCTTGTAGCATTTGTCTGTGATTCTTCAGACAAAATCTTGTAGTCTGTGCGTCATCAAGAGGCCAGGAATCTGTTGGATCATTGAAGCACCTTTGGATGGATTCGAACACATACCTTCGCTGGTCAGGAACCCGCTCGAATAGATGCATTTTGAGGAATCGTTGCTGTAGAATATTAAACATTCAGCTTCTTAGACTGCAGTAAAACTGTATTTTGTAGTCAATATCTCAAACTTGTAGGCAGTGTCCGAACTGCTTATATTTACACTGGGCTTCGCTTGTAACTTAATAGCATATGTGTTAGAATTATCACACTGAAATAATGCATTGTTTTATATTGTAAATCTGAACAGCAGTTACAGAGACTGAACAATTTTGTTTTCTCTGTAAGGCTGCAAGGATGTGTCCGGACAATGTTACAATCCAAATTACTGGTGGAAAGAAGGCACAGTAACTTTAAAGTGCATTTATAACGATGATTATGGCTACAGCATTGATGGAATATTTGATGGTGAGTGGTTTTTTTGTTCTATTTTTTGTGTGCAGTGACCGTAGTGAAGTAGAACAATTGTATGGAATGCAGAAGAGGTTACTGTGGTTATTTATTTTTCATACTCGTGAGTGGAGTAAAGAAAGATGCTATGTCTCCTTATCAGACTGTAATGTCTTGGGTCTGTATCGATCCCTGCCCCATTATCCACACTGAGGCTGTTACCGAGGGCGGCGAGGTACAGGTGGGAGAGGTCTTGATCATCCATGATTCTCTAACCATCATGCAGACATCCAAGTAAGGGTGACTGACTACTCTCTGGGAACTTGTACTTAAAGGACGGTCATGCTCTGCTGGTGGCTTTGAGGTGGTCCACCTTGCAATAAGGACACTCTCATGTGTGACCGGCTTTAACTTCCGTCTTGTTCGTACTGTAGGTTGTGTAATAGTGCCAGGGCACATTGACTGTTCACAGTTCGATCTTTTCCCCAAAGATCTGATTAACTGTCACTGCCCTTCGTTATTCCACTTTCCAGTAGTCTGTGGAGATAGATGCTACATTCATTTTGTTTGCTGATCTCCCTGTACATTTTGATGGGGTGGCTGTTAAGAGGTCTGCTTTGTAGGCTGCCCAAGATGTTTCCTCTGTTTGCCAGTTGCTCTGGCATTTCATTACCCTTGATAACGACATGTCCTGGGCAATAAATCCACATTAGTGGGAGTTCTGTGAGTTTTTTAGTTTGGTCAACCACTCGCGGCGCATCATCTTGTTTCCTAATTTTGAGTTTGATAATGTTATGGCTCAAATGGTTGGTGGTTTGCTAGCCAGTTTATGGCTCAAGTGGTTGGTGGTTTGCTAGCCAGTTTATGGCTCAAGTAGTTGCTGGTTTGTGAGCCAGTTTATGGCTCAAGTGGTTGCTGATTTGCTAGCCAGTTTATGGCTCGAGTGGTTGGTGGTTTGCTAGCCAGTTTATGGCTCGAGTGGTTTGTTGGTTTGCTAGCCAGTTTATGGCTCGAGTGGTTGTTGGTTTACTAGCGAGTTTATGGCTCGAGTGGTTGCTGGTTGCTAGCGAGTTTATGGCTCGAGTTGTTGCTGGTTGCTAGCGAGTTTATGGCTCGAGTTGTTGCTGGTTGCTAGCGAGTTTATGGCTCGAGTGGTTGTTGGTTTGCTAGCCAGTTTATGGCTCGAGTGGTTATAAAAATGTTCTACTTCATCTTCTTCTGCTGCTGATGTAGGTGCATATACCTGGATGACTGTTACATTTCTAGGAATGCCCTTAAGTCTGATTGTTAGGATTCTATCACTTACTGGATTGTAGCCTAGTACATAACAAGGCTACTTCTGAGAATAATTATGAGAAGAACAAGGAACAAGATAAAAATGGAAATAGCAGATGAACAGTTTGGATTTGTTAAAGGAAAGGGAACACACAATGTCATTTATGCTTTAAAAACACTAGCAGAAAGAGCTTTAGAAGTACAGAATGATCTCTACTTATGCTTCATTGATTACACCAAGGCATTCGACAAAGTGAAACATAATGAAACTATTAAAATGCTTGAAGACATCAGTATAGACTGCAAAGACCTGAGGATTGTAAAACATCTATACTGGCAGCAAGAAGCAGCAGTTCGAGTTGAAAATAGAATTGGAAAATATCAACCTATAAAACAGGGGATGCGACAATGGTGTGTACTATCTACATACCTTTTTTCTCTATACAGCGAGAATATTCTAAAGACGATCATCACAGAACCAGGCATAACAATTGGAGGATACAATATTAACAACATTCGGTATGCTGACGACACAGTACTGATAGCTGAGAACCAACAAGACCTACAAAATCTCTTGGATGAAGTCGCCAAAGAAAGTGAACTGAAAGGCTTTACATTGAACATCAAAAAGACAGAGACTATGGTTATATCTAAGAAACAGAATCCACCAATATGGAGTATAAAATTAAACGGAACTACTCTAAAGCAGGTGCAGAAATGCAAATACCTTGGAGCAGTAATAACTTCAGACGGGAAATGCAAGACAGAAATTAGAACACAATAGGCCAAGCAAAGACTGCATTTCAGAGAGTGAGAAACATATTATGCAACACATCTTTATCAATGAATGTTAGAAAACGAGTCCTAAAATGCTATATTGAACCTATCTTGTTATAATGGAAGTGAATCATGGACAATAGGCAGGTCTGCACAAAAATCATTGGAAACAGTAGAAATGGGTTTATTAGAAATATATTGCGAATTCACAGGACTACAAAGGTAGAATATATGAGAATATATGAGAAGAGCTGGGGAGACAAAAATATTGGAAAAAAAATAAGAGAGAGATAATGTACTTTCACAGGGCGAACAGGGGACATTGAATATATTATAACAACAGGAAAAATAGAAGGAAGAAGATCAAGAGGAAGACAAAGAGAATTGATACTGGACAGTCTGTCGGGATGGTGTGAGAGGAGATCACCAACTGAACTGATGGCCTGCATGAAGGATCGTGTACTCTGGAGAAGCATAATAGCCAACGCCAGTCGGCACGGCACCTGATGATGATGATGATGATGATGATGATGATGATGATGATGATGATGATGATGATGATGATGGACATAATAATGAAAAAAATGCTGTCAGGTAAAACAGGCATTAATTGGGTACATAAGACCCAACTGGAAGATCTTGATTTTGCAGGTGACGTAACTCTTGTCAGTGACAATGTGAAATGAATTCAAGTAACAACTGTAACCCTGTCTTCAACGGCTAGTAAAATAGGACTTGACATTAACCAGGATAAAAACAAAAAAATAATGAAACTTCTCATTAACCATGAAGAAAATAATTACGTAGAAGGAACAGCTGTTGAAGAAGTAAACCAGTTTGCATATCTCGACAGTTACATAGACCAGGATGGTAACACCAAAAAGGAAGTTAGAATTCGAATTGCAAAAGCAGCATTGACCTTCAAGAATCTTGAGAAAATATGGCATTCAAATGTTATAAGCACAAAAACTAAGTTAAAACTATTCAATTCAAATGTAATATCCACCCTCATTTATGCATGCGAAAGCTTGAAAACAACTAAAGAAATAGACAAGAAAGTAGACTCTTTTGAAAACAAATGCCTAAGGAAAATACTCGGTATAAAGTGGAACGAATTCAAGAACAATGCAGAGATAAGACAGATGAGCAAACAACAACCTGTCTCATTGGTGATCAGAAAAAGAAGATGGGCATATGTCGCTCATGTGATGAGAAGAAACAACTAGAGAATCGCAAAACAAGCTATCAAGTGGAACACAACATCCCAAAGAAAAAGAGGTCGACCACGTGCAACTCTAAAAGGACATTGTTAAGAGAGGATAGTTCAGTGGGTATAACATCCCTTGATGAGGTTGAAAAACTGGCTGAAGACAGGAAATCTTGGCGAACAACCGTTTAACGGCACCGGAAGGATGTAAGATGTAAGATGATGTGTCATTCAATGCCAGTAGTTAACAATATTATACGTTAGGGATTACCTTAATTATATTGTTTTCTGCTCCTATCTTTGCTGCTTCCAATTTCATTTTCAATATTTTCCACGTGTCTATGGCGTACCAGCTAAAGTTGTGAATCCTGTGGCTTGTAGCATTTGTCTGTGATTCTTCAGACAAAATCTTGTAGTCTGTGCGTCATCAAGAGGCCAGGAATCTGTTGGATCATTGAAGCACCTTTGGATGGATTCGAACACATACCTTCGCTGGTCAGGAACCCGCTCGAATAGATGCATTTTGAGGAATCTTTGCTGTAGAATATTAAACATTCAGCTTCTTAGACTGCAGTAAAACTGTATTTTGTAGTCAATATCTCAAACTTGTAGGCAGTGTCCGAACTGCTTATATTTACACTGGGCTTCGCTTGTAACTTAATAGCATATGTGTTAGAATTATCACACTGAAGTAATGCATTGTTTTATATTGTAAATCTGAACAGCAGTTACAGACACTGAACAATTTTGTTTTCTCTGTAAGGCTGCAAGGATGTGTCCGGACAATGTTACAATCCAAATTACTGGTGGAAAGAAGGCACAGTAACTTTAAAGTGCATTTATAACGATGATTATGGCTACAGCATTGATGGAATATTTGATGGTGAGTGGTTTTTTTGTTCTATTTTTTGTGTGCAGTGACCGTAGTGAAGTAGAACAATTGTATGGAATGCAGAAGAGGTTACTGTGGTTATTTATTTTTCATACTCGTGAGTGGAGTAAAGAAAGATGCTATGTCTCCTTATCAGACTGTAATGTCTTGGGTCTATATCGATCCTTGCCCCGTTATCCACACTGAGGCTGTTACCGAGGGCGGCGAGGTACAGGTGGGAGAGGTCTTGATCATCCATGATTCTCTAACCATCATGCAGACATCCAAGTAAGGGTGACTGACTACTCTCTGGGAACTTGTACTTAAAGGACGGTCATGCTCTGCTGGTGGCTTTGAGGTGGTCCACCTTGCAATAAGGACACTCTCATGTGTGACCGGCTTTAACTTCCGTCTTGTTCGTACTGTAGGTTGTGTAATAGTGCCAGGGCACATTGACTGTTCACAGTTCGATCTTTTCCCCAAAGATCTGATTAACTGTCACTGCCCTTCGTTATTCCACTTTCCAGTAGTCTGTGGAGATAGATGCTACATTCATTTTGTTTGCTGATCTCCCTGTACATTTTGATGGGGTGGCTGTTAAGAGGTCTGCTTTGTAGGCTGCCCAAGATGTTTCCTCTGTTTGCCAGTTGCTCTGGCATTTCATTACCCTTGATAACGACATGTCCTGGGCAATAAATCCACATTAGTGGGAGTTCTGTGAGTCTTTTAGTTTGGCCAACCACTCGCGGCGCATCATCTTGTTTCCTAATTTTGAGTTTGATAATGTTATGGCTCAAATGGTTGGTGGTTTGCTAGCCAGTTTATGGCTCAAGTGGTTGGTGGTTTGCTAGCCAGTTTATGGCTCAAGTAGTTGCTGGTTTGTGAGCCAGTTTATGGCTCAAGTGGTTGCTGATTTGCTAGCCAGTTTATGGCTCGAGTGGTTGGTGGTTTGCTAGCCAGTTTATGGCTCGAGTGGTTTGTTGGTTTGCTAGCCAGTTTATGGCTCGAGTGGTTGTTGGTTTACTAGCGAGTTTATGGCTCGAGTGGTTGCTGGTTGCTAGCGAGTTTATGGCTCGAGTTGTTGCTGGTTGCTAGCGAGTTTATGGCTCGAGTTGTTGCTGGTTGCTAGCGAGTTTATGGCTCGAGTGGTTGTTGGTTTGCTAGCCAGTTTATGGCTCGAGTGGTTGTTTCACTCTCCATCCTCATGCTGGATGTGGTTGTAGCGAAGGCGCCGGACACTCTGAAGATGGTTCCTCCATTGTGACAGACTACTACTCGCCATCCGCTTCTTTGTCCAAGCGTGACCGATCCATCTGTATATATTATAGGGTCATCCGGGCTGGAGTATTTCATAATTCACTCTTTTATTTCTGATTCTGCTAGCTCTGCCCCCCCCCCCCCCCCCACCCAATTTCGGCATTCTTGACTGAGCCATATGTGAACTTTGGTAAGATGTGGATGTTTTCTGGCATCAATCCAGTTGGCAGCCACGGGGATTCCTTCAGGGTTGTATATCTACCCTATGGTCTTCTCCGTACCCGCCGTCCGTGTCTGTGTAAAACTTGGTCGTTGGTGCAAGTTTTAACGAAAGGAAAAATGAACGGGGAATGTCTGAAAGATGGAAACCAGCTTGTCTCTGTTGTTAATGTGCAACCGCACTTACAGAAAATTCACCTTACTTCTACCTCCATGCACCTTACTTCTACCTCCATGCACCTTACTTCTACCTCCATGGGCCCCGTCTTATTGTATGCTTAATGTTGTGTGATAAAGCTAACAACTCTTTCTCTCAACTCTCTTTATCAAACACGACAATAAACATTAGTGAAGAATTCCATGTCCAAGTTAAATCACATCAAGTTTCATTCACACATGGCATATACATGTAGACATCGTCCACAGTATACACCACATAGAGCAGAAGAATATGAAAAGTATGCAAACAATGAAGTTTGACTCTGTCACTTGCACGTCTCTTAAGGAACTTTGCCTCCCTGACATCGCTTCTGTAGGTCTCTCGGTTGTAAGTAAGATGGCCTGCTGCTGATGCATCTATATGCTGATTATCAAGGATATCTTGCAGCCATCTTCACCTTGGTCGTCCTCTCAGACACCGAATACAGTTACTGTAATTGTTTATTCTGAATACTCCTGAAATTTTTGTTTAGTGGTTAGTCATTTATATATGTATGTAGTCACTTCTGTACTGAGTGAATGTTTAAGAGCGAAACGTAAATGTTATATTTTATTTTATGTCTCTCAGCTTTACTGTTAATTATGTTTGTTACATGAACAGCATGTTTCTACAATGTCTGGAATAGAGTGAAAGATGTATGATAAAGGGCAGGATGTCAGACTTTGCATGGGTGCCCAATTCTTAACCCTTTTGAAATAAAGATCAATCACTCAATCTCTTTCCTTTATAAAGAAAGATGATATGTCTCCTTTTGTACTAGAACTTATGCCATGCAATCAAATTAAAAATTATAACAATGAAGATGAACAATGATTCATTATATAAAAAAAATCTCAGGGCATGAAGTACTAGGTGCATTTAAGCAAGATAGTCCTCAATGACAATAATAAATAACAACAACATGAAACATTCATTGTCAGTCTCCTCTACCCTCTACCTCACGGCCTCTACAAACATAAAATATATTCCATCGTACACAGAATCTTCTGTTGAAGGTTGTGCCTAGATAGTTGGTTTCTGCTTTCCAAATGCTTTCCTAATCATATCTCCAACAGGTTCTAAGGACTGATATTGCCGGAGGTGGGATGGAGAATTCGATCTCCGCTTCAATGGCGTGCGTCTCAAATAGCCTCTGACAGTAAAGTCCAGCTCCTGGCTTTCTTGTAGCAGAACTGTTAAAACTGACAGAAGAAGGGGCGAAGGCGTATATCTGGCGCCTGAAAAACAGACACTTAATGTAGATGAGAGGCACGTTTGGTAGCTCATCTACCGCTGCTGGCGAGATTCTTCAGCTGCCGTGCGTGGAGCGGTGCTCCTCCCGGCCAATGAAGAAAGGTGCAAATGGGGTTTCCGTGCGGCACCACTGCGGAAAAAGTGGTAGAAGGGATAAAGCGAAGCAAACAGTCAAATCACGGCACCTCTGGTCTTGAGGTTGGCCACGTCCTAAGTGCATTCATATCGGGTGAAATGCCTGAACCGGCTTAACCCAGAGATTAAGACAATGCTGGCGAAATTCTTCGGATGCCGCGCGTGGAGTGATGCTCCTCTCGGTCAAGGAAGAAACTGCGGAAAAGAAATAAGGGTTGCTGTGCGACGCCGATGTGAAAAGGTGAAGGAAAGGATAAAGTTTAATCGGTATGTCCAGTAGTATCGCTGCGAGAGCTACACATACCATGGCGATTCTCTGCTCTAGAGCCCGGCCACGTCCGAAATACACCTACATTGGTGAAAAATGCCTAAACCTGCATACAACAGGGTTGAAACTTGATGGCTAGGCATGTCACGCCACCTCCGATCTAGAGGTCGGTCACGCCCGATATACACCCATACTGGTAAATTATGCCTAAACCGGCTTACACCAGGGGTGAAACTTGAAGGCTACGCATGTCACGGTACCTCTGCTCTAGAGGTCAGTCACGTCCCAAACACGCCCATACTGAGATAATGCCTAAACCGGCTCAACCCAGGGGTGGAAGTCACTAGTGGCGAGGATTCGTCCTCCTGAACAAAAGCTCCATCCTGGTCACAACTAGGAAGGGTAGCGGCCACGACCACAGTATGCTGAAGTCGGAGACACTGGACCAGAGCAGTCTAGACAGGCAACCACCTCTCAACCGGCGGGGATGTTTGCGTATTCTAATCACGCTGAGGTTTTCCGGAGAGAAAGTCCAACTCTGGACCGATTTTATACAACTCTGGCCTGGGGTGGGGGGGGGGGCTACCACCTCTCACCCAGCGGGGATATACTGATATCCAAAACACGTCGAGGTCTTCCGGTGAGAAAGTCCAACTCTAGACTAAACTAGTGCAACAAAAACCAGTGTCACGCAATCCGCTTCTGAGACCCACCAAGAATACAGGCTCAAGCCCTTCGATACTCTGAAGCTCATGTGGTCCTCTCGGGATTCTCGTGTGGTCCTTTCACCGGCTACACAGGAGACCAGGGGACTTAACGGGGACCACAGGCGTAAATTCAGTAGGATCACATGGCGGTCTTGGTGGTAGAAGCGAACGAAGAAGAAGAAGAAGATATCTCTAACACTTATACGATCTGATTTATTCTGCCCCTGCCTGATCTCCTGATATCCTCATATACTCTGTCTTATCTTAGTTAGTGGTCAAGCCCACATTTAATGCCACATCTCTCAGGATACTTGTTTGCCAAGATTTCACTAAATTTCGTTGTGTTTGTTTCTTCCACAGATAAGACAGGTAAGTTAAAAGCTCCTTGGTTCTGTCACAGTTACTGTATATTTCTAACACGAATCAGACAGTAGACGTGTTCATATAGGAATTATCAGAATCAGTTTATATGTACCTCTCTTAGGGTGAGGGGGGGGCAGACTGAAAGTATCGAACAAGCTAAAAATAGTACTACATAATATGTTTTGTTAAAGTGTCTCAATATTCGTGCTTATAATCTATGTACATATTTAGAATTACATGAAAGAGAATAAGAAGAGGAAAAAGAAGAAGAAGAATGAAAGAAAGAAAGATGAAGAAGCTCATATTTACTTGTTTGCCAAGATTTCACTAATTTTCATTGTGTTTGTTTCTTCCACAGATAAGCAAGGTAAGTTAAAAGCTCGTTAGTTTAGTCTTGGTTAATTTTGACAGTAAATAAGAAAGAGATAAATTACGAGGTATTGCTGGTGTTGATAACTTCTTGCATAGCTCCCCCCTCCCCCCGCTAGATCGATGTCATCAGAGTACCTCAGCGTTTTAGCTTGTTCTTCTGTATTGCATTCTTCTTTCACTTTTAGAATACCTTTTCTAGTACCAGGTTGAAAGGTAATGGAGATAAAATATCACATTGTTTTTTTTAACCAATTTACATATATATAAGGGTTATGACTTTCTTCCTCTGTATGTTACTGTGTTTCGTGCATCCTCCATGCATATTCTAATTATATTGATTAATTTATTAGTTATCTCAAATTCTTTCATAATTTTCCTTAAGCTGTACCTATCTATGCTGTCATAAGCTTTCTTAAAGTCAGTGAAGAAACTATGTACTTCTTTTCCATATTCATAGTACTTTTCTGCCCTTTGACCTAGGTAAACTAGTTGGTCTATGGTTGATCTGTTCTTCCTAAAACCTGCTTGATAATCTCCCAGTATGTTCTCGTTGTGTGGTTTTAGTCTATTTAAAAGTATAATAGATAGTATTTTGTAGCTTGTTTGTAGTAAGGATATTTCTCTGTAGTTTTCACGCCTGCTCTTATCGCGTTTTTTTTAAAATACAGGGATCAGTATTGGTTCTCTCCAATCACTAGGGAATTTATCTTCTCTCCATATTTGTTGTATTAGTGCATATATATGTTCATACAGATTTAGACCTCTTTTATTAATCAAATATATTACAATTCCTTCTGAAACCGTTGGTACAACATATGCTACTTTAATTGCCATACTATCAAAGAAAGAGCCCCTAAACACAGAACCGATACTGAGAGACTTTGACATATTCCTACCACAAGAAACAAACACAGCAAGTATACACATCCCTGGATACGAACGTTACTGTCTCGTACTTCGTCTTAAATGACAGTGCCGTAACCTAGAAACTTTGGATCGTTCTGCTGTAACCCATAAACATTGGGTGGGTCTGCTGTAACCCATAAACTTTGGATCGTTCTGCTGTGACCCATAGGCTTTGAATCGGTCTCTATGGCAAACCAGTACATTTAACCCTTATATGTTATATAGTATTGTTGTTCTACTTTTTCTTAATTTCGTACAATACAACAGAAAAAGTTTTGCTTTGGGTTCACGTTTTGTCTACAATGGACCTGTGTGAATGTACAGAGTACAGAGCTGGTAATTCCAGTCCCCTCTTCCTCAACTTGTTTTTATATCTGTATTAACAGTAATTCATGTTTCTTACAAGAATCATATTATACAAAGTGTAATAGCTGTAGTAAATAACCTAACAATTTTGTGATGGAGGTTTGCTGTGTGATACTGGCAATCTTTTATTATCGATCACATGAAAATAATACAAAATGTTCTCTTATTATTTCTTGCATTAATGATTGATTTCTACTTAGCAGCGCTTTTCAGCATTGTCCTACTACAGAAGTCTCTCTCCACATTTCTGTCTCTACTTGTATCACGGTGCTGAATGTTTAAAGTTCAACTATTGCTTACTTTATATCTTGTGTTTGTATTCTCTTAAAAGTACCATCACAGTTAAAGTATCCCTTTACGAGTCCTTTAGAGTTTGTTCATTATATTACGTCTAACCTGCTATTTATATTACAACACTTTTCCCTAGATTGATATTTCTTAATCTAGTACATGATATAACGTTATTTGGTGATAGAAACTTTTGTCACAGGTACTGTAAATTTCTAACACGAACCAGAGAGTAGACGAGTTCATATAGGAATTATCATTATTAGGAATTATCAGTACTACATAACATGCTTTGTTAAGTGTCTCAATATTCGTGCTTATAATCTCTGTACTTATTTAGCATTACATGAAAAAGAATAAGAAGAGGAAAAAGAATAAAGAAAGAAAGAAAGAAAGAAGAAGAAGCTCATACTTACTCGTTTGCCAAGATTTCACTAATTTTCGTTGTGTTTGTTTCTTCCACAGATAAGCCGGGTAAGTTAAAAGCTCCTTGGTTTAGTCCTGGTTAATTCTGACAGTAAATACGAAAGAGATAAATTACGAAAGAGGACAGGTAAATCAACAAGGTAAATGTTTCATGTTAAATTTTCTGGTAGGCTGAACTGGAGAATGAAGATACAATGTGTCACTGGTTATGTTTATCTGATTAAGATAAAAGGTAAGAAAGAGTTCACTTATAATGTCAGTTTTTATTACATGTGCATGCAGATAAGAGATACCCATTTTTTCTTTGCATTTCGTTCTATTATTAGTAATCATGAGACAGGAAGAAAGGACATAATAATATTTTTATTTTCTGTAACGGGCCACTGAACGAATAAATAAATCTTTCTATGAAAAGGTCAAGAACTGGTCAAGATGGCCGTCTGCCATTCTGTCTTTAGCTGTAGAATTTGAGGCATTTAATATTCATCTACTTTAACAAAACAAAATACTTATTTTAGAAAGATTTTAAACATAAAATAAAATCCTTCATTTTGGTTTTCCTTTTCCTCTTTATAAATTCTATTTCTGGGCATTTCTTGTCACATTCCTACAGCAGTCCGCTGACATAAATGTCAATGCTTGTCACGATAATTTCTTGTCATTGTTTAAACATCTTGCTCTGAGCGCTCTCTATGATCATCACTCACTGCGCCAGTTTTTTTTTTTTTTGGGGGGAGTCCAGATGAGACTCAAGAAAGTGAATCGTGAGGGACGTGTTGGTGTTGTTTCAGAAGTTTATCAATGTGGTTTTCAGCTCTTCAGTATCCAAGAAAGATGTGAATAACAGATTTGAGAACGTCCTAAACTGCTAACTCATTCATTTGAAGAGCTGAATCAGATCTTGAGCAGTTCATGAATCTGCTGGCCTACAAGGATCATTTCCTAAATCTTAGCATCAGTCAGTTGACGAAATGTTCACCTCAAGTATCTGAATATGTCTCTGTGTTTTTTTATTCATTTCTTAACAAAGTTCTTAATTAGCCCAACTTTAACATACGTGGGGAAAGGGGGGGGGGACATGACTATATTTCTGTCAACTAGAGGTCTCTGCTGGACATTCTTGTCTCCACGTTTCAGGATTTTCTTTGTGTGGCCCGAGTTTTATTTTTTGTTGTGTGAAGACCTGGCCCAGACCTATCACTCTAGCGAGGAAAACTAGAATACCTGGTATTTATTAACTTAAACTATCACACTAGCACGGACAGCTAAAATACTTGGTATTTATTAACTTAAACTATCACACTAGCACGGACAGCTAAAATACTTGGTATTTATTAACTTAAACTATCACACTAGCACGGACAGCTAAAATACTTGGTATTTATTAACTTAAACTATCACACTAGCACGGACAGCTAAAATACTTGGTATTTATTAACTAAAATATCACACTATCAAGGACAGCTAAAATATGTGGTATTTATTAACTTGACTATCACACTATCAAGGAAAGAGAAAATACTTTGTGTATCCTACGTGAATGAAGTAAGACTAAATTTCAGTTGTCCACAAATGTGGCATTGATTGTGTTAAATGATTCGAGAGACATATTTTTGTACATCTCCTTCATGCACACAACATGACCCAGAGGAACAGAGTGTAGAGATTTTCCGTTGCATGGATCTGTAAAGAGTATCTAGTCTAGTCTTGTGAATTATGTTCCATCTAGTCTAGTCTTATTGGCAGAAATGCAGATGAAGCCACTGACAATAATTATTGAGGAAAGACGCTGGCGATGGTTGGGACATGTGCTCCGAATGACTGACAACTCACTACCAAAAATAGCACTAAGATGGACACCACAGGGAAACAGAAGTAAGGGTAGACCAAAAGAGACATGGAGAAGAACAACAGAAAGGATGTTGAGCAATAGAGGGCTCACCTGGGCAAGAGCAGAAAATAAGGCGAAGGACAGGCATTTGTGGAAAACCCTTGCGGAAGCCCCATGTGCCCTGGGCACTTAAGGTTCAGAGAGAGAGAGAGAGAGTCTAGTCTTGTGAATTATGTTCAATCCTCAAAGGCGTCATCAGACCATCAACATCACAGCAAACAACATGGCTGCTTTCTAGTTTGAAAAATTGTCACTTTTTATACATTGACAACTTTTACATGTTCTTCCAGGAAGTCTCACGGGTGAAGTGTCAATGCAAGATGCTGGACTTTACTTTTTTTTTGATAAGTCAAAATCTCATTTAGATCACTCGGTTCATTGTGAGAAATTTTGTGTGTCTGATTCAACGAGTCTAATTATGGTATAAAGTTGGGATCTTACAGTGAACATTTAGGCCATGTCTCCTGACCATTTTCCATGTCTTCATCTGGCTCCAGATTGTACTTATCTGGTAGGATAGAAAAAAAGGCAGGTCAGCTTCGGGTGGTACTGCTCAAGTTGCTGATGCTGTAATGGGATAACTCACGGTCTCTCCACTTCCCTCTCTATGGTGAAAGAGAACCATTATGCAAAACTACACCCACATGATCTGTTGGTTTCATCATATCGTGAGAATGGTGAACGGCAATGACTGTAACATTTTTACTAAAACACATACACATACACACACTGATTCACTGAACATAGTTGACAGTTGTTACCAAATGCCTGTCCTGATCTTCTAACGTACAGCCGAAGCTGACATGCTGTCTTCAAGGGGAATAATCACCCGTTTCTGAGATGAAAAAAGGTCACTTTATCACACACATAACCGACATTGATGACAGCATTTACATATTTCCGCGGCAGCTTGAAAATGAAATGGAAAACAAAGCAACGCATAAAAGTGACAGGAAATTCAAAGGAAAACGAAGAAAGCTAGCTCAACAAAGAAACTAAACAATATGACTTCTGTTTGAATGCTTTGTTTGAGCTCAGTGTGCCAACTTAAAATCTTTGGACTCCAAATTTTCTTTAAAAAGTACTAAAATAAGCTACTGTGTGTGGTGAAGGCATTAAATAATGTCTCAAACTGCTGGTAACAAACATGTGGCTCAATAGGGCTGTTAGAAACAGAGCCAACAAAACATATTAAAAATAAAAAAAAAACTGGACACTGACAGGTTGAATTCTTCCGATCTTGTACCACAGTACATGGCTACATTCTATCCAATGATATGAAAATTCTGTTGACCGAACGGCTGAAAGAATCAGCTTTTATCTTTGGTGCTTCCAAATACATTATCCATATTGTTTTCAACTGCCTGTAACACGACAGCTAAAACTGTGACTTTTGTGTTGTAGTTTTTGTCTGTGACTTTTGGGTTGTAGTTTTTGTCTGTGACTTTTGGGTTGTAGTTTTTGTCTGTGACTTTTGGGTTGTAGTTTTTGTCTGTGACTTTTGTGTTGCAGTTTTTGTCTGTGACTTTTGTGATGTAGTTTTTGTCAGTGATTTTGGGTCCTATAGGATAAGTACGGAAATGGCAACATCAAACCTAGTGGTTAGCCACTAGTGTTGATGAGGTGTACCAGTACACGGCGAAATTATTATCAAACTCATCATCATCATCATCATCGTTGTGTGCCGTCTTCAGTATACACGTTGGCGCCAATATCTCCAGCGTCCTTCGTCTTGATGGTCCATTCAGCCAGTCTGTGCTCTGTCCACAAGAACCTAAAATTTCAAATTCTTTTATCGCAGACAACAGAAAAGACATAATAGGCAATATAAATAAATAAGTAAACCAGGACAGAGGTCAGAGATTGAAATACAGCTACAGAAGAGAGAAAAAAAAGAAGCAGCCCAACATGAAATGCGGTTACACAGAGATCAAATTAGAGTATGAGGAAATCATGCACAGAAAACTTAATATAAAAGAAAATATTGTAGATAAAAGGAGCTAACTAAGGTGTATTATAACAAACTGGAGTCTATAGTTCATAAATGTGAGACACCAGATTAATCTGTGATTTTTGTGTGTTGTAGTACCTGTCTTTGAAACACCTGGAATATCTATGATTGTTGTGTCTTTTAGTACCTATCTGTGAGACACCGGGTAAAGACGTGATTTTTGTCCTGGATGATTCTCCAAGTGTTGGCGCTGAGAACTTTGAGAAGCAGAAAGAGTTCGCTGCACAGCTCACGCGAAGATTCCACATCGGCACCAACAAGAGCAAAGCTGAGTACTTGTTTGGTGCTGTCGGTTTTAGCATGAGAGCTCACACAGCTTTTGATCTGAATACACACCTGTCTAACAGTCCCTTGTACCAGGTAAACTGTTCCCGTTCACTCGCTTTCTATTATCTCTATATATGTATATGTGTGTGTTTGTGTGTGAGAGAGAGAGAGAGGGAGAGAGAGAGAGAGAGAGAGAGAGAGACGGAACTTTATATGAAGTTCTACTTGTGTCTTCCATAAACTGACGGTCTTGTGAAAGGATATTAGACTACGAGACAGTCTTCTAATCCAGACGCAGCGCTCCATAAAGCAATGTGTCAGGTACCCTGTTTTACGGCTTTATAGACTGAAACGTTGCATGAAAATCACTCGAGGCACTTGTTTTCGTTGAAACGTGTTTCCCCCATTGTTATGTTATATCTAGTCTATGACCAGGGACTGAGAGGAATAAAAGTGGTTTCTTACTTACAGGAAAAATAAATTAAACTCTCATTCCCGTCTGATATTCTGTCTTCTCTATGCGGAGTATTTATTCTCCTGCATGCAGTCAAACAGTTCTGGACATGACTATATATAACTAATATATTCAAAGTTACTACAATAGCGCTGTGATAACAAATAATTAGACCTAAACAAGTCTTGTCTGCTCTTTTAATGAATAAGTTGTTCCAACCTACTTTCAAAGACGAAATATTTGAGTACACTCAAGACCAGCTGGGTCAGTCAACCGTGGAAATGGGCACCCTGCTAGATCTGGGGCTTAGGAAGGAAAGGTAATCAGGCTTGATGCTGACCACATAAACTTGTCATGTGCAGACAGGTCAGAGAAAGTACGGGCATTATCCCTAGATGCCTCTGTGGCACGGTGGCCTACTTGATAAAGAGACAGAATACCAGCATGTCATCTTTGAGGAACAAATTCTGATTTAGTGCTCCTTGAATTTCCCTTTTGGATAATACAGCGTCCCTCACACAGTCTATGAGCTGGTTCATTATAATTATATCTGATAAGCAAATCTTTCGTGAATGTCTTACCTTGTGAGCAACCTGAATTAGTGTAGTTATTTATATCAATGATGTAATTTGTTTGTACTTGTCATCAAAACAAGGCCCTCTTGAGCATTGAATACACTGGCGCAGGGAACCACACATATCTAGGTCTAGAGCGTATCATGGTCTATAGTTTGTTCGGTGAAGCAGCTGGCGGAAGAAACGACACTAAAAACTACGTCATTCTTATAACTGACGACCAGTCTAAGGTGAAAGGTCCGAGTAAGTGAATTGTGATGTTGACACTACCACAAAACATTCTGTGATATCTCCTTTTGAAAGATAAAAATTAATTACAAATATAATAAAATGTCTGAGTGACATAATTGTTAGTGGGTCGTGTCCCACTCCGAGGTGGGTGGTTCATGTAAATACCGGAGACAGAGTTACCCAGCTGTTGAAATAAGTATCTAGGTCTCATGAAGCTGTGGAAGGAAGATCAGCCAAGCGTGATACTGACTGCATCAGCCTGTCCTGTACAAGTCAGCCAAGCGTGATACTGACCACATCAGACTGTCCTGTACAAGTCAGCCAAGCGTGATACTGACCACATCAGCCTGTCCTGTACAAGTCAGCCAAGCGTGATATTGACCACATCACCCTGTCCTGTACAAGTCAAAGAATATATAAACACTAAAGCCATATCCCATAGAGGTCTCTATTACATGACAGGAAGATAATTTTCTTAATGAATGGAAAAACCACAGGGAATCATTAACACATATATAACAATTTATGTTGATCCAGTTTTCAGCAAAGTGTAACACACTAAATAATGGTATTAACTACTTTCGGTTTTACTTTCAAATTATTTTCAAAGCTTTGACTGTTATAAGCATTAAGAGAAAACCATTTGGTGATGTTCTAATATCTGTATTATTCTTATGTAAATAGCGTAGTAGTGTAGATTTTAGATTGTCTACAAATTTGCGCGTCATATCTCTACTGTACGGTTCCCCAAAATACCGATATAAATGCCTTGAACTATACACTTGGTCGAAAAATGCCTGGAGGAGTCGATAATTGTTAGTAAATAGCTGTGAGGTTGAAAAATGGATGGGGTTCGAAAGTCTTTCTGAGACAACAGATGGACCCAGTCTAAGAATGTCTTGTTCTGAGACAACAGATGGACCCGGTCTAAGAATGTCTTGTTCTGAGACAACAGATGGACCCAGTCTAAGAATGTCTTGTTCTGAGACAACAGATGGACCCAGTCTAAGAATGTCTTGTTCTGAGACAACAGATGGGCCCATTCTAAGAATGTCTTGTGCTGACTTGGTCTTATTTTTCGACATCTCATCTCCTGTACTGGAATCATACACTTCATAACTGCCGATACTCTCTTCAACAATTTCTTCATCAGAAAAATCACTAACATCTCAAATTTCCTGTTCAAGACATTGTAAAACGTCACGGACATGTAAAGAAAGGGGCTGCCACTCTGAAAAGTGTGAATGCTAATTCCAACTGGCCTTCATGCAGCCTCACAACATAAAACAGCTAAAATATAGCTCTCTGAAGCTGTGAGTTTACCTCAAAGTAACTCATATATGAAAAGTAATAGTGCAAGCAATAGCTTCATGGTGCTTGCCTATTTAGGAAGTAGAGTATTTCACGTATTTAGGCAGCATAGTGGATAAATATGGGGGAACAGAAAAGGATGTTAACGCTAGAATAACCAAGGCCAGGACAGCATTTATACAACTTAACAAAATATGGTCACCTAAAAACATAAAAACAAGAACCAAACTTAGGCTTTTCAATACAAACGTAAAGATTGTCCAGCTATATGGTTCAAAGACATGGGTTATGACCAAGACAATACAAGAGAGGATACAAACATTCATAAACTACTGCTTGAGGAGGATTTTAAACATTAAATGGCAGGACAAGATCAGGAACTAGGAGGTCTTGGAAAGGGCAGGACAAGAACATATGAACCTACAAATTATGTCTAGAAAGTGGAGGTGGATTGGCCACACTCTGAGGAAACCGGACACCAGCATATCAAGATAGGCACTGACATGGAATCCTCAAGGAAATAGAAAACAAGGAAGACCTAGACTTACTTGGAGAAGAGAAATTATGACATTGCTCAGAGACAAGGGATGCACATGGAAGGAAGCAGAGAATAATTCCAAGAACAGGGATGACTGGAGAGACTTTATCCGTGGCCTATGCTCTCAAGGGAGTGAAAGGCAATGATGTTGATGATGATAATGATGATGATGATGATAATGATGATGATCTCAAATATAGCATTTTCTCGAAATCCTTTCATATCTAATAATCTCGAGAAAAAAGGCTGGGGGAGGGGTGGTTTAAGGAGAGTGTACTCTGGTATAACTTTCGAATACTTACCATCTAAACAATCCTATTTTATGTTGTCTATACTAAATGTTTGACAGAGGATACAACAGGGTTAATATCATTGATTATACAACAGAACCATACTGTCTGAAGATATTCTTCATCATGTTGAGCTCACATTATTAAAAGTGTGTACATGTGTATATGAAGACTTATATAATGACCAAGAATATAAGTTTTAGATATCGTGATGAAATCTTTCAGCTGTAATAGCTGCAGCATGGGTCAGAGTTGTGGCTACAATATTTTATGTGGGCATTGGATCGCCAATAAACACTACAGAAATTAATCAATACATCACCCGTAACCTGTCAAATATCTACAACTTTGAAAGCTTCGACAACCTGGATCAGGTCAAGGACGAACTGTCACAGAAGATCTGTGAGGGTAAGTTTATCTCAGAGATGTACGACAGACAACTGAGAATACTAAAACAAAAGCGAGAACATCTGAGTCGTTTCTGTTCATGACATTTTTGTTTATTTTTCTTCTGTTTCTAGCTAAGGCTGAATACTACAGATAAGGTTGGTCTCAGGCCATGATCTTCTCTGTTTAGCTAATGATGCTTGTAGGGACTCTTCTGTTTCCTCTCTATTCCTGCCGTGGTTTACATTTTGCTCGTCGTTCCTGTCAAGGTAGTCATCTTTTTTATTGTCCTTTTCGTCTATTTCTTGGTCATCCAGTGGTCTTGTCTAGTCATATCTTGTAAGGCACTTCTTATGTTGTCCTCCGTCTCTGTCTTGGTCTTACCTCTTCATCTTATCCATACTATTTCTTTAGTTCATTATCTGTATTGTCATCTCTCTCCTGTTCTGCGTTATGGTCGTTATCCATGTCTCGTAAATCATTATCTAGAGTGCTCACCTGTCTCTATCCTGGCCAAATCTTGATCTTCTCCATCCATATCTCGTAAATCATTGTTCTAGTTATCTATCTGTATACGTCCTAACCTACTTACTGTTCTTGTTTCAGACATCGTTTTCCATCTTTGTCCTGGCTTGTCTCCTTCTTTGTCTTGTTGGTTGTTCTATATGTTTATCTGCCTAGCTCTACCTCTTGACTTTTATCCTGCCTTGTGGTTTTTGTACAGTTTTAATGTGTTTCTTATCTTCCGTTTTCTTGCCACATTCCAGTCATTGCTCTCTCTCCAGAAGTGATCAGTTAGCAATCTCAACAGCCTGTAAAGCTCTATGTTCTTGTTCTAACTTGTCAAGAAAACAACAAAAAATAACAATTTCCTCTCACAATTTATCGCCTGATTCTTAACAGTTTGAAAATAAAGTTTTCTCGTTTGTTCGCCGTTCTCTGCTGTAGATATCTGTTACATACTTTCTATGTTTAGAATTCTGTTTGTACTGAGTTATAAGTGTTGCTGTGGCTGTTATTGTTGTCACTGTTGTTCTTGTAGTTCTTATTGTTACTGCTGTTGTTATTGTTGTTATTTTTTGTTTGTTTTATTGTTGCTTTAGTTTTTTCCTTGTTGTTATTGTATCAGCTGTTGTTATTACTACAGTTCTTCATGCCCGTTTTCGTCATTGTTATTATTATTGTTGAAGTTCTGTTGTTGGTATTGTACTTGTTGCTGCCTTTTTATTGTGTTATTGTTTTTATACTTGCTTCTGTTAGTGTTGTTTTTTTATTATTATTTTTATTATTATTGTTTTTATTTTGTACTGTTATTATTGCTCGTCGATCCTGGTATTCATATGGATGAATGGATGGAAATAAGGATGGATGAATGGATGGATGGATGGATGGATGAATGGATGGATGAATGGATGGATGGATGTATGGATGGATTGATGGATGGATAGACAGATGGATGGATGGATGGATGGATGGATGAATGGATGGATGGATGGATTGCTTGATTTATACATTCATTTGATTTTCTTATAAAATTATATGAATATTTTTCAGCGCCATGAGCAGAATTGATCTGAAAGGTATGTAATTTTATAATTGTGAGCATATACTTTCACGCTTCTTATCTATACGCTCATATATATATATATATATATATATATATATATATATATATATAGACACGTATCTATACATAAACGCATTTATACACAGACATTTCTGTACACATACCATTCTATACACTCGCACGCACATATCTATACATTCACAAGTAGATCTATACACTCACACAAACATATATCTATACAATCACAGGTATCCATGCACACACACATATATCTACAGCCATGCACATCTGTCTGTACACACTTGTATATGTATACATTTACATATACATGTATCTAGACACACGTATCTACACATATGTATCTATATATGCCTATCTACATACACTCATCTATACACACGTATTTATACACACTTATCTATATACATTTATCTATACACACGAATCTATACACACGTATCTATACACATTTATCTATACACATTTATCTATACACACTTAACACTTATCTATACACACTTATCTATACACACTTATCTATACACACGTATCTATACACATTTATCTATACACACTTATCTATATACACTTATCTATACACACTTATCTATATACACGTATCTCTATACACGTATCTCTACACACTTATCTATACACACTTATCTCTACACACGTATCTATACACACTTATCTATACACACTTATCTATACACACTTATCTATACACACGTATCTCTACACACTTATCTATACACACTTATCTTTACACACCCCACTTTCTTTTAGTATACAAGGGACAGAAATTTTAAACCATCAAAAGAAAGATACACAACACTTGCTGGTAGCATGACCCAACAAGGAACTCAACAATAGCATATATGTATAAAACATATATAATCATATAAAGCATATACTTATCATTTCAGTATATTCGTCTGTCTCTCTATGGAGTTCAACTATTCATTCATTCCTTCACCATCATTGTATATATTTTTATTACGTTTGATTATTATATTTAGTCTTCGTTTTATCTGTTTTGAACAGGCGTTTCACAATATTACTACCAACGTTTTTTTTTCCATATCTGTTGGTAATGTTTTCGTTCTTTTTAGATGTTTCAACCAGATATTTTTTGATTTAGTCACTGATTTATTCTACTTTTTTATATTTGTGTTCTTTGATGGAGGATATTTTAAGAAATATATTTTTGTCTTGCTATGGTCTGAAGTTTGTATTTTTTTACTGGACGAAAATGGAGAGTAGGTGAGGAAGTGACCACAGCCAGGGAAACGCAGGAGCTGAAAGAAGTAATAGGGTACACCCAGACCAACAGAAGGGGATTTGGTCATGGTGAAATCAAATTGTGGTCAAAGGCCTCCTGCAAGGAAAGAAGGGATATGATCATCAGCGAAGTAAGGAATTCAGAGGATGACAAGCGGGTCCAGAAGGCAGTCCAACAATCACAACAAGGGCAATGGACAACATGGGAGGAAGTCCTGCAGAGATCACTAACATGGAATGCCATCTGGAAAATGGCACCCTTGAGGCTCAGCTTCATCATCAGAGCTACTTATGACCTTCTGCCTACAGGCTCCGACCTATGCAAATGGGGTGTATCAGAAGATACAAAGTGCCCTCTCTGCATCGAAAGGCAAACATTGGAACATGTGCTGTCAGCATGTAGAGTGTCTTTAGGGCAAGGACGGTACACCTGGCGGCACAACAGAGTGCTGCAGGAACTAGCAAGCCATTGTAGACAGGGCAAATAACAGCAAAAGAGTTGAGGTCCCACCAAATACTTCATAGGCGTTGGTACGACATCGAATATTGAAATCAGGGACATTCCCTTACCATCATTGCTAGATGGTAGAAATGACTGAGATGTGATAGCGGACCTTCCAAAAGAAGAGAATACCCGACTGCCATCAAGAACACAGGAATGCGACCGGGCATTGTAGTGTACTCCACAGAAAAACAGGAATTAATAATGATCGAGCTTACGGTCCCATACGAAACTAGAATAGAGGAACAGCATTTATTCAAATTTGAGAAGTACAATGATCTTCTCAAGCAACTGAGGCAGAGGGCAGGAATCAGGGCAAAAGTGATAGCTGTAGAGGTGGGAGCAAGAGGATTCGTAGCAACATCAGCATATGACCTATGTAAGTAAATGGGCATAAAGGGACAAGCAAGAGCAAGGGCATTGAAAAGCCTTTCAGAAACAGCAGAAAAGGCCTCATGCTGGCTGTGGAGTATGCGAAACAAGCAATGGAAACATAAGTAATTTCATTTGTCACAACCAATATCAGTCCTCCATAGCTAAATCAAATTTGGACTCTTTTGAAAACAAATGCCAAAGGAAAATACTTGGCATCAAGTGGAACGAATTCAAGAACAATGCAGAGATAAGACAAATGACTGAACAACAACCAGTCTCATGGGTGATCAGGAAAAGGAGATGGACATATATTGGTCACTTGATGAGAAGAAATGATTAGAGAATCCCAAAACAAGCTATCAAGTGGAACACATCAGGCCGAAGAAAAAGAGGCAGACCGCGTGAAACTCTGAAGAGGACATTATTAAGAGAGGCTAAATTAACATGCATAAAATCCCTTGATGATGTTGAAAGACTCGCCGAGGACAGGAAAAATTGGCGAACTACTTTGCGAGCGCAATGTGATGTTTAACGGCACGGGAAGGATATAAGATATAAGATAAGATAAGATAGCTAAATCGCTAAAAACGCACTTCAAAAGTACAGTGGCAACTGGAAGACCACGGGTTCAATCAGGAACAACTCACAAGACCTCTGGGAGTCATGACCCAAAGGGGCCCACCCCCCTTAGAGTGTCAGGAGTTTAATGGGACCGAAACACTTGTCTGAGGGGGGGGGTACTTCCTCTGATGATCTGAAGGAGTTGTGTTGTTGTTCCGCTCTCTACAGTAGAGAGTTTCCTGCATATTTTTTTTTCTTTTCAGTTACTCCTCCAAGTTTCACAAAACTACTCATTATAATCTCACAACAAAATTTGTCTACTCATCAGTCACACAACAAAACTTGTCTACTCATGACAGTCTCACAGCAAAACTTGTCTACTCATGACAGTCTCACAACAAAACTTGTCTACTCATCACAGTCTCACGACAACACATGCGCTGGTTATTTTAACATCTTAATCATCCAAGTTTTAGTCTTTATCTATGAATTTATACACGTAGTTTTGATATTTCATCTCCTTATATATATATATATATGTCTATCTGATAAACAGGTAATCAAAGGCTAAATAAGAACTTTATTTTATATTTTCACAGAAATACAAGGTATCAGTAGTTCAGACTTCATCTTGGTCTACCTGAATAGTCTCATACTGACACTGTGACCATGTTCTGGGCCCTACAGAGTCTGCCAAAAAATAATTTTAAATTAAAAAAAAACTCAGAAAAAAATAATGCTTCTTTTTTAAATTTTATATATTTTTTTTTCTGCCGTAATTCTCTCTCTCTCTCTCTCTCTCTCTCTCTCTCAATGTCTCACCCTCTTTCACACAAATAAATTTAGAAATAACTGCTTAATTATGACACGAATAGTTTCTTATTTCTAAAGATAGAATGTGGACAGAAAGAGGTGGTATCAGAAAGTTCACGGACTGCTGCTTAAAATTACATGCTTACTTTATTTAATTTAGTCATCACGTCTTTCGAGATAGTCCAGATCTGAACGTACACACTGTTTCCAGTGCCTTAGAGAAGCACCGCGGAGATGTTTTCCTAAAACCTGTCCGATATTGGCTTCGATTCCGTTTTGATTTCATCTACAGTGAGAGGCGCCATACCTTATAGGTCTGCTTTATAGTTATTCAGTAGATAGCTAAGATTCGCCTTTTGGTCCTTAACTGGCGTCTTTCTGAATCATGATTGAACTCCGGAATAATTCGGCCTACAAGTCCCTCCTTTTTGGTCATCTGTTGGTCAGCTGCATATTTTGCATCCTAACTTGACTCCGGAATAAATCACTTCCAATGATTATTTATTGATCGGTTAGCCTCTCCACGTGTCCACTTAGAGCTCATAGATAAGCATGCTAGGCATGTCACTTATTCTCTTGCGTCAGCAGTGTTAATCCGCCTATTCAGTTTTCATGAGGGATGTTATTCAGACCACTATCTATTTCCTGTCTTAGGTTTCACTTGTATTGTGTCCTCGCCTTTCATTGTATCTGACATTGTTGTTATCTACTTAATCTGATTACTCTTATGAGGGTCCTGTCGTAATATTACTACTAATGCCGTGGGAGTGTTCCTCTCCTACCGGTTTTCGAATTATGTTTCTTAACTACATTCTACTTATCAATAATAATAACTATACTAAAAATGTAAATAATAATAATAACAGTTATAATAATAATGCTATCATAACTTACAAGACCCACTGTTACAGAAGCCCAGACTTAGACACGTTTGTACCGACTCCTCTAAAGAACGTAGTCATCGTTGAATCTTTCTCCTTGCTGTTTGTAAACGCGAAGTAAGCATTTGGCCTCTGTATCGTCTTCGGCATCTATACCTGTTTCCTGCCAGCCTAGGAACAGGGAGTGCGAATCCATCAACTTATTTGTCCCTAGGAGGAGGGGAGTCCCAGCCCCTTATCCCATATGGACATAGGGAAAAAGGTCCGATCGAGGGTGGCCCTAGACTCTCTTGACATAAACGTGGCGTGTCTAAACAGTTCGGTGAATGCTGTCAGTAAAGAAACAAAACAGACGATTCAAACAAATTACCTTTACTGGCCTTCAAAATAATCGCCGTCCTTCGCAACACACTTAGGCAACGTTCGTAAAGCTTCTGGAAACCTTTAGGGATCGATGGCAGAAACAATATCCGTGACAGATAAACTGTATTCACATTCACCCGCTGCAGAGAAAGCAAAGTACAAGATAAGATGGTGACATATACACGTAGTTTTCAACCTTTCCTAGATGGCACAAGATGTTGATGAATATACTTGAAAGCGGACTGACAAGAAATACATGTTTATTATAAATAGGAATATCGATCAAGAACAAAGATATAATAATATACCTATTCAGCATACATTATCTTTACATTTCTAGATGTCGACAAAATAAGAATTCTCATTTTATGACTCGCGTTTTTAAGATGATTCACACACTTTAAAGATGATTCATACGCTTTTAAGATTATTCATACGCTTTTAAGATGATTCACACGCTTTTAAGATGATTCATACGCTTTTAATATGATTCTCTTGAATGTAAATACTGTGTCGAAAGCTTTCCATAATTCAACGCTAAAATACATGGACCACTAAATACAGTATAACCATAAATCAAGGGCAATAACGAAGGTTACAAAGTTTACTTGAATAATTTTAAGAGTCATTTCCCTTCGACCAGAAAATTAGATGGACGATTTGAGAAGAAAGAGAGATAAAACTGAGTTAACGGATTAACAGAAGTTGTAAAATTGTCACATCCTGTCAGTCTCTTACACTTTGGAGTGTAATTTAAGAATGTTCAAGACAAAGACTGGTTTGTTAGATCTCATTGTTGAAACCTGTTCTTTCAGCTCGATTGGATATCCATGGTTTCATGTATACAGGTATACATTGGAGGGGGGGGGGGGGTGTGCCACGCTGTCAGATTAGGGAATAAGCGAACCATAGCTGACCAAGACCCTGTCCCAAATCTCCGTTTGTACCCGCAGTAACAGGCCTAGAAGGCCAGGTATCACCATAGTCCCTGTGGTGGTGGACTCTGTTAAAGAAACATTGCACAGGCCCTGCATATTAGCTGACCACAGGAACTGAAAAAATAGCTGTCATAACCGGCTCCCACGCTGATACGATGTTGTGTCTCAACACTTTCACAGCATCGGCTGCAAAGAACACCAGCTCGCAGTTACGGGGAGATAGCATAAGACCAAGACATGACAGGACAAGACCAAGACAAGATCAAGACAAAACAAGGCAAGATACAATTATATGTATACTTGTGCATGTAAATGTTTGCTTATCTTTCCTTTAACTTCCTGGAGATTTTGTCTGTGTAGGGACACATCTATTTGATTTATTTGGGTGCGTAAGTCAATAAATATCACCGAATAAGAAAGCATTAATAATGACGCATTTAATGCTGTTTCCTGTGCTTACCAATACCATATGTTTATTTCAAAATGACCAGCACGAAATTAGAGAAGAAATATTTTCTTAAAAAGACAGTAAGAGAGTTTCAGTGTTAATTTAATCAGCTTTTTATATTCTATGAAATAAAAGGTTCTCCGGTATAAAATAGTCTTCTTCTTTTTCTTCTTTTTCTTCTTCTTCTTCTTCTTCTTCTTCTTCTTCTTCCGTTCAGCCATACGACAAAGAGACTGGCCACCTTTGTCAGTCTTATCATATTCGGAAGTTCTTTATGCTTGCGCTATAATAGTTCCATCTGTTCTTTCTTCTGTCCAGATTTGAGCTGTTCATACTTGACGTAACATAAACATAATGTAATACTTGTAGCAGTGGAGCCAGAAGAATAGTCTGATGTGACAGCTGTCTGAGGCTTTGTAGTCGTTTTCTTATGAACGTGCGGAGAAATGAAAATAAATCAATAAATAAAGACGAGGTACGCAGCTGCTTTTGTCATCTTTTGTTATCATCATCATCATAAGCGTCATCATCATCATCATCATCATCATCATCTTTATTATTATTATCATCATCATCATCATCGTCATCATCATCATCACCAGAAAAGCAGAAATTTCACACCAGGAAGTAAAACGTGCTCCTTGGAGTTACTGTCGTGTGTTCTACCTCGCTGTCACCTCGGCTTCTATTCATCAGTTCTCCTTTGCGCTACGGAGTTAAGGCACTGTCCGAGAATCTCCGTCACAGAATTTGAGGACTTGTTTACTTGGTGTCTGTATAGTCCTTTTTTCATGAAACTTTATTGTTCATTGCTTTTATTTCAATGCTGATGTTACTGTATATATATATATATATATATATATATATATATATATATATATATACATATATATATATATATATATATATATATATATATATATATACATATATATATATATATATATATATATATATTATATATATATATATATATATATATATATATTAATTTCACTTATTCTGTCACACAACAATAGGCAGCAACAGAGACTTGCGAGACATCAAGATTATCCTTATAAATCATCAAGTATATTCAAACTCATTTTCACAAGACTTTATTAATCCATTACACTCATGCGCTGATTCCAAATCAAAACTTAGCAGCCACATGCCGATCTGTAAACTGAGATGTCTTGACTGATCTGTAAACTGAGATGTCTTGACTGATCTGTAAACTGAGATGTCTTGACTGATCTGTAAACTGAGATGTCTTGACTGATCTGTAAACTGAGATGTCTTGACTGATCTGTAAACTGAGATGTCTTGACTGATCTGTAAACTGAGATGCCTTGACTGATCTGTAAACTGAGATGTCTTGACTGATCTGTAAACTGATATATCTTGACTGATCTGTAAACTGAGATGTCTTGACTGATCTGTAAACTGATATGTCTTGACTGATCTGTAAACTGATATGTCTTGACTGATCTGTAAACTGAGATGTCTTGATTGATCTGTAAACTGAGATGTCTCGACTGATTTGTCTGAGAGAGGTTTTTATTAGTTTTGCAAGTTTTATTTATTCTTTGCCCATCGGTTGATAAACTGATATATTCTGCCGCCAGCCATGTTTCACTTCTCTGGTTTTAGAATCTTGTCAGTCATATTCAAATCAATTGCCGTGCCGCGTGGCGTAGGCGATCATTTCTCTCCACAATTCCCTGTCTTTAGACTTGATTATGGGATCCGCAGGTGACTTTTTTCCTAGCGACACTGACGGCCCATCCAGTAACTTCTCTCTCTGTCTTCCTCTGTCTCTTCTTCCTCAATTTTTTCCAGTTGCCACCGTGTGTTCCAGTTTTCCTCTTCTCAGAAAATGTTCTACAAATCTCGCTTGTCTGCCTCTGATCTTTTCTGTAACTTGCTTTTTACCTCCGGCCTCTCTTAAGACTTCTTCGTTGGCTTTCTTAGCTGTCCATGGTACCTTCAACATCCTTCTTATGAACCACATTTCCATTGCCTCCATTTCTCAGTGTACTCTCTTATTCATAGACCATGCTTCACATCAATAAAACAAAATTGGCTCGGTGTAACATTAAAGTACTCGGAATCTTGTTTCCATTGATATGGATCTGTTGCACAAGATGTTTATCATTGTCTGGAATGCTGTCTTGGCTTGAGCACGTCTGCTTTTTATTTCGCTGTGACATTTCCCATCAGCTGTTATAATCGCTCCTAAGTACTTGGATCCATCAACTTGTTTCAGATTTGTGCCATCGATGGTAATGCTACATTTTGGTGGTATTCTTTTCTTTTCACTTCAGTCTTCTTTCTGTTCAGGCTGAGACCTTTACTTTTAGTTTCATGAACCACGATGTCCAAAAGAGCCTGTAGCTCCCCTTCACTTTTAGCAATCAGAACTGTGTCGTCTGCATATTTTAAGTTGTTAAGGTTGTACCCGCCAACTGATATTCCTGGCAAGCTCTCTATATTTCTCATTAAGTTTTCGCTGTACAAGGAGAAGAGGATCAGGAGATAAAACACATCCTTGTCTCACTCCCAATTTTATGCCTCGGAATGCTCCTATTTGGTTCTCAACCTTCATTGCTGCTGATTGTTGCCAGTATATGTTGTTGATGAGTTTCAAATCTTTCCTATCTATGTTGATGTCTTCCAGCATTCTTATAATTTCTGTGTGTCTCATTTTATCAAATGCTTTACAGAAGTCTATGAAGCATTAGTATAGGTCCGTCTTTACTTCTATTGATCTCTCCATCAATGTTTTTATTACATACATGGCGTTACTTGTACCTTTTCATTCGACAAACCAAACTGTTCTTCAGCGATTTCTAGTTTTATTTTGCTCCTGACTCTTCCCATAACAATACGAAGCAGGATTTTGGTAACATGGATCATAAGATTAGTGGGTGGATGGTCTTCACATTCAACTGCAACTTGTTTCTCTGGTAGGGCAATAAAAATTGATTGAAAAAGATCTGATGGGACATAGTTACTGTTATAGATGTCATTCAGTAATCTGGGAATTATTTCCATGGCTCCTAATGGTTCTTATTTTTCCTTGGTGATTTTGTCTGGTCCTGGTGCTTTGTTGTTTTTCATGTATGTGATGGCTTCTTCTACTTCTGCTTTTAATATGTGGGGGCCCTTCATTATTATTTCGTATATCTATTTTGCTTCTTTTGTCCTCATAGAGTTTTCTAATGTATTCGCTCCATCTTGCCATTATTTCATCTCTGTCCATTATTGTATGCCCCTCCTTTGACTTCAGGCAACCAGTCTTGTGGTATGCCCTTTTGTTTGTTAACTCCTTTATTTATTTGTACATATCTCTTGTGTTTCCATGATGGTGTGTCTCTATTTCACTACATTTCTTATTTAGCCACTCCTCCTTAGATTTATTGCATTTGTGTCTTATTTATTGATTTATTTTGTCATATTCATCTTCATCTTCCTTAGACTTCTTCTTCGATCCATTAAAAAATTAATGTCATATTATCTGTTTAAATTCTGATCAACCAACATGAGGTAATACCAGGTAATTTAAACTACACTAACGTTCGATGTGAAGGTTTTTTCAGAGATAAAAAGACCGCTTCCTGGCTCTGTCCAATAATTTCGTCTTTGGAATCTCTGCGGTGTTAAATTGTAGGCAGTTTCTGAAAGCAGAATCCTTGATTAATAAATTAGTTCTGTTAATTGTTAAAATTTGTGAGTTTCCTTTGGTGAAAGCACTCACTCCTAACTAAGAGAGGCTATTTGACCGGTCATGACATTTTGATTATGATTTATAATGAAAACTGTGTATAGTCCTGATAATATTTGTATTAACATGAACGTCTGGAGTTGGTAGAACTTGCCATAAGAGGAACTGTTTAATAAAATACTGACTACAGAAACAATACAGCCAACATCTGTCTGCTTCACGTCAATCTTATAACAGGAAAAGAATAATAGTGCTTTTGTACCATACAATCAACAACAGTATATAATAATTTTATTATTCAAGAATCTTGCCAAAGACGGATCGAGACGTGGGATGATGAATATTTATGGCCTCACGAAACGAGTGTCAGCCTACGTCTAGAGTTATTTCCCGCGTATGTGTCTCTTGTTTCATTTCATATAAAAGCATGCAATACCGCTTGACACACAGTTCACATTTTACATAAAATCTATGGCAGACAAGTCGGATCTACATCGTTTAGTCCCAAACGTTAATTTAACAAGCAGACTTTGTAAGCTCAGGTTCAGCAGGAATATATCTGACGACAAGAACATTGTGTTATTGATTTCATTTTCATTTCAACGGTACCGGGTAGAGATTTCCGGAATCTTTGAGAGAGGACGAGGAGGAAGATGGGCTGTTTATGCTAGAAGTTTCTGTACGCAAAGTAAATAAGAAAAGGATAGAGAGGGAGAAGGAGAGAGAGAAAGAGAGAGTGTAGGGTGTGAGATAAAACTGAAGATTGATGAAAGCGAGAGAGTGGGGCACATAGAGTAGAATATGATTATATGGGAGGTTGGAGACAAGAAAGTAAAAAAAAAAAACATGAAAGAAACAGAAGAAATAATTTCGGTAGAAGCTTGTGGTATATATAGAAGATAGAGAGAGTGATACAGAGACATAAGAGAAAGAAAAAACAATGAGAAACCACACATAGATAAAGAGAGAGAGAGAGAGAGAGAGAACCAGCGATCTTCACTTTCACACTTTCAAAGGTGAATAATTAGACACTCAGTCCTGACTAAAATTCTATCCTTGAAACTTCCACAGTTTTCAAAGAGAGTGAGAGAGAGAGAAAGAAGAAGAATATAAGAGGGTGATATGAAAAAGAAGACAAAAGCTAAATTTAAAAAAAAGCTACACAGCATAGTAATGTCAGGAGCAAATGTGTCAGAAACAAAGAGAAAAGTGCCAGGAACAAAGAGAAAGAAACCGTGAACAAAGAGAAGACAAGTGTAAAAGACACGGGATATAATCCTACGTTATTTCTTCTTGACAAATAACCAAACTCAGCTAAATAAACGACATATAGGAAGGCAAGGATAGACTGAAGACTTTGAAGGAAAGATGAACAAGAATGTCTTCATCTTCCCGTGAACAAAAGAAACAAACGAAAGAAATATGAGCAAAGTAAGAACTATTATTTTTGAATGTTCTTAGCTACCCCTTTACAGAATATCGGGAACTGAGCTTACAGCTTGCGTCCTTAGAAACGACGAATATTCCATAACGTTCATCTGTGGTAACTCAACTTCCTGGTTTTACTAGTGCCCCAAATATTTGATCTCTCTTAACGTTTGTATATTAAATTCCATCCCGCAGACATACACTATCTTCCCCTTACAATTCCCGACTCGCCTGCCAGAGATAAAGTTCCTGAAATTATGTGTCTCCTGAGACAGATAGAAATATATTAGGTCTCGCGTGTGAAGTACATCTTCCTGTCTACGTCATTCTTTTCTTATTCTATTTCTGTTCTAGGAAGTGCTTGCCCCGTTCACCTGGCCCCTCATCTCCATAAAGTCAGAAGCGTTTCCCATAATCCTGCTACTTCAGGCAGGGGCGAAGTCGAGCTGGGCCTAGGGCAGACAATAAAATAAATGGCCAAGAGAGGGTTCATGTTATAGAACAATTAGTAGAGGTAAGCTCTGTAGATGTTTCCATGTTCTACGCGGTAGAGGAGGTCACGTTTTTACAAAGAGGGGGTGAGAACATAGTACGATCGCTGCGATACTGGAAGGGTTATGCAGGACCGTGGACAGCCAGAACTGGCTCTATGGTTTGTTACTGTAGGACATCCTGTGCAGACACGTTTCTAATAAGCAAAAAAGTGTAATATTGGACGTTTGGGCATCATAATCAGCCGAGACTCTTTGGCAATAACAAAGGCTTCCCCGCTGTGTCTCAACTGACGCTTTACATGGCTACCGTCTCGGTTCACATGTGAGGTCAGAGAAACTACTATTTAACAAGTGAAGAAGTCATTTAAACGCAGACAGATACTTACTGACTTTGCCCTTACGTGTCCCGTTTATTTTGCCTATGTGACTTCAATTGTCCCGTTTATTTTGCCTCTGTGACTTCAATTGTTCCGTTTACTTTGCCTCTGTGACTTCAATTGTCCCGTTTATTTTGCCTCTGTGACTTCAATTGTCCCGTTTATTTTGCCTCTGTGACTTCAATTGTCCCGTTTATTTTGCCTCTGTGACTTCAATTGTCCCGTTTATTTTGCCTATGTGACTTCAATTGTCCCGTTTATTTTGCCTCTGTGACTTCAATTGTCCCGTGTATTTTGCCTGTCCAGATCGTAGTATCAGCATCGGCAAAAGGGAGATTACTAAATGTAGCACATCAAAGCCACCAGGAATTCTTCAGTTTCTGAAAAGCTAATGTTTGTAGATCGGTGTTATAGACAGACCACATACCAACCTTCTGTGGTAGATTCACACGACTGAATGTAACTAAACTACCACACCCGAAAACAAGGGGACTTTCAGGTACGCTATTAGCATGAAACACCTTTACGATGATATGCACTAAACTCAAGAGAACACGCTGGTTGTGACTGATGCATTTGGTAAATTCCTTGTGCGTATACGAGGGCTGATTGATAAGTTCTCGGCATAAGGTACAAGTACTTGAAACGCACACTTGATATTAGGTGAAATTGTAGATCAGGGTAATATAAGATTAAAAACAAAGTTTCAAGAAATTAACAGCAACCAATTTTTTTTACATGCTACTGAAATGGTACGGGGTGCATAAACTTAGAAAATGGATGAAACGTATCATCGAGCAGTCATCGCTACCTCTGCATTAAGGGATTATCATCGAAAGAGATCCATGAGGATATGGTGGAGACTCTAGGGGGAGTGCCCCTTTTTACAGAACAGTGAAGAAATGGGCAGCTCATTTCAAACATGGAAGGGAGAGTCTGGAAGATGATCCCCGTCCTGGAAGATCAAGAATAGTAGAAACCACCGGCAGAATCCATGACATGATAACAGAGGATCAACAACGGTACATTGCTAATGAGTTTGGCATCTCCCACGAACGTGTTCATGCCATTATCCACAATGATTTTCAAATGATAAAGATACTGAAACTTCTTTGAGCTGATCACAAACGACAGCATCTCAGCCTGTCAAGAGACAATCTTAGCCATTTTCTGCAGATCATGAAAAGTTGATTCAGCAATTTGTGACTATGGATGAGACTTGGGTTTATCATTTTCAACCAGAAACCAAATCGCAGTCAAAGCAGTGGAAACATCATGGATCCCCACCTACAAAGAAAGCAAGGCTGGTTCTGTCTGCAGGCAAAATGATGCCTTCCATCGTTTTGTATTCAGAATGTATGCTACTGGTAGACTATCTTCAAAAGGGCAGAACGGTCACCAGGGCCTATCACGCTAATCTTGTTAAGCAAATGCGGGTCAAATTGAAGGAAACGTGTCGAGAGAAATTGATGAGAGGAGTCATCTTTCAGCAAGACAATGCTTCACTTCACAAGTCGGCTGTGGCAATGGCTGCCATTCATGGATGCAGCTTCCAGCTTCTTGAACATCCTCCTTATTCCCCAGATTTGGCATCTTCGGACTATTGCCTGTTTATCAAACTCAAAAAGGAGCTCATTGGTGGCAAATTTGCTTCCGATGATGACGTCATTCATGATGTAGACCATTTTGCACTGGCACAAGATGCTGACTTTTCTAAAGAAGGGATCCGCATGCTCCAGGATCGCTGGACTAAATACATAAACTTGCAATGGGACTATGTTGTGAAATAACCCAAAAACGTTGTCCACAAATAATCCATTGTATCTTATGAAGAGAACTTATCAATCACCCCTTGTATCTACCATCATCTTTCATTGTCGTCACCGTCATTATCGGTGCTAGCAGATGTTAGTGGTTATATCTGTCATTATCGTCACCATCATCAGTGCTGGCAGATGTTGGTGGTTATATCTTTCATTGTCGTCATCATCATCACTGCTGGCAGATGTTGGTGGTTTTATTTTTCATTGTCGGCACCATCATCAGTTCTAGCAGATGCTGGTGGTTATATCTTTCATTGTCGGCACCATCATCAGTGCTGGAGATGCTGTTGGCTATATCTGTCATTGTCAGCACCATCATCAGAGCTGGCAGATGTTGTTGATTATATCTGTCATTGTCGACACCATCATCAGAGCTGGCAGATGTTGTTGATTATATCTGTCATTGTCGGCACCATCATCAGAGCTGGCAGATGTTGTTGATTATATCTGTCATTGTCGGCACCATCATCAGAGGTGGCAGATGATGTTGATTATATCTGTCATTGTCAGCACCATCATCAGAGCTGGCAGATGTTGTTGATTATATCTGTCATTGTCGGGACCATCATCAGAGCTGGCAGATGTTGTTGATTATATCTGTCATTGTCGGGAACATCATCAGAGGTGGCAGATGTTGTTGGTTATATCTGTCATTGTTGGCACCATCATCAGAGCTGGCAGATGTTGTTGGTTATATCTGTCATTGTTGGCACCATCATCAGAGCTGGCAGATGTTGGTGGATATGGCCCCTCACTGATCGTGACCCTGATCATTTTCGATCGGCTCAAGTTGTTGACTTTTTGTTGCTTGTTCTTCACCTGCCTCCCTCTCCATTTTTCTTTCTGGTTGTGTTGATGTTTTCAAGCCCTCCATTTGTCATTATATATCAGATGAATGATGGCCGTCATTTTCTTATGGATTTAATTATGTTCATTTTCTACATTTTCATTTCTTACAAATTCATTATTTATCATCTTGGCTGTTCATGGTACTCTCTAAGATTGTTCAAGAAACCACATTTCCGTTCCCTCTAGTGATCTGTGCATTTCTTTGTTCATCGTTCATGACTCATTTCCATAGAATAGGATCGACTCATTGTAGCGTTTTACATTTCCGTTCCTCTGTGTGAGATGTTTTTCTAAATAAACTAACGGGGCCCTTGAAGCCACGGCTAAAGCTGAAGCTCCTAGAAAATTACTTCTTATATTTCAGTGTCACCCAGAGATTTTCCTCACCGAGGAATAATTTTGATTCCGATCTTAAAGCAGAGTCTGCGATGCAGATGAGTTCCATAAAAGCGCTGCAAATATCAGATACAGTCCACGCGGTGAGGAGCAGTGTGAAAGGGTTAAACTCCTCTTCCATATTATCATCAGTATGTGCCATGCCGATAGACACTTGTCGGTCTAAATTCATTCTCCATTAGCATCGATTCTTGATGTTTTCCATCAGCTCAGTTGTTGACTTTGTTGTGGTTTTATGTTAGATTGTTCATGATCTTCTTGTCTATGATCTTCTATCTTAGCCTCTTCTTGATCTTCTCTCTTAGCCTCCTGTTGTCTATGATCTTCTTTCTTGGCCTCCTCTTTGTCCACGATCTTCTCTCTTAACCTACTCTTGCCTTTATTTTCCTTTTTATCTTTCCGAGTGTTATCATGTTTTCTATTCCTCTTCTTCTATGTCACGTGACTGATGACTGCAGTCTTCTTATGGATTTAATTATACTTCCTTCTATATTACCTTTTGTTACACATTCATTATTTATCATCTTAGTTGTCCATGGTACTCTAAAAGTCTTATAAGAAACTACATCCAAACATACAGTACCTACTCAGCAACAACAACAACTACAGCCACAATCATAAACTGTGCACCTTTAAAGAATAAAGCTGTTCCTACCTTTTTTCATAATTGTTCTGTTGTCTTTACAACCATTTCTTTGTGTATTCATACATTTATTTTTATATGCTTCTAATCTGAAAACCGAGTTTTACAGTCATAATCAGAGTTGGTATCTGTCTTTTACTCTACTCTACAAGTCTATACTCCACATGTCTCTTCTTCACATGCCTCTTCTCCACTTGTCTCTGCTCCACTTGTCTTTGCTCCACATGTCTCTTCTCCACCTGTCTCTTCTCCTCTTGTTTATGCTTCACTTGTCTTTTTTCCTAATGCTTCTTCTCCACTTGTCTCTTCTCCACATGTCTCTGCTCTACATGTCTCTTCTCCACTTGTCTCTTCTTCACTTGCCTCTGCTCCACTTGTCTCTATTTAATAGTAATATTTGGAGCTCACAGTTGTTGAAATCGTGATGGTCATCATCAGAAGAATAGAGACATCTGAACCACTCCCTTGAAACAGAATCTCATCCGCAGGTATTTGTGCTCCCTACTCATTTTCAAAATAATCTTTCTCTGGGTGGATGAACGTTGTCTAAAGTTATCGCAGCGTAGAATCCATGAGGATCCTCGTCGACTGTGGAGACAGCTTCAACAGAGTCAGTGACTTTAGTCTGAGAAATAGCGAGGATATCGAATCGATTATCCTCAAAAGTTTACTCTGTACACACAACCAAGATTTATTCTGCACACACAACCAAGATTTACTCTGTACACATAACCAAGATTTATTCTGTACACACAACCAAGATTTATTATGTACACACAACCAAGATTTATTCTGCACACACAACCAAGATTTACTCTGTACACACAACCAAGATTTACTCTGTACACACAACCAAGGTGTGAGATGACCACTACGAGGAGAATAGAACACATTACAGAAAAACTGAACAACTCGGAAACTACAGGTGTCATTTGCAGAGTTTAAGGTGTCATAATTGAAAATATGTAAAGTGTCATGATGAAAAGCATGTTTGAGAACTGTCATGACTGTCTTACCAATGACATTGTACTAACGGATTCTATACCGAGTCTAGCTTATTTATTATTTAAGAAGGGCCACCCTGTTTGTAGCCACATACCTCAGTGGGTGTCGGAATCTGTTCTTCAGTAGGTTCACCACTGCACAATGATTGTTTACATCTCTCCTGATTTGACTGACTGTCCTTTGTTTGCTTACAACTGTCTGTTTAAGTATTATGAGAAATAGACTTGTCGCTAGTAGCTCCTTCATCCTTGCCACTGATGTTGTTTCACTGATGCCAGTGATGTCTTCGGTCCATCTCATATATGAGCTAGTCAGTCCATCTATTATATGAGCTAGTCAGTCCATCTATTATATGAGCTAGTCAGTCCATCTATTATATGAGCTAGTCAGTCCATCTATTATATGAGCTAGTCAGTCCATCTATTATATGAGCTAGTCAGTCTATCTACTCTATGAGCTAGTCAGTCCATCTACTCTATGAGCTAGTCAGTCCATCTACAATATGAGCTAGTCAGTCTATCTACTATATGAGCTAGTCAATCCATCTACTCTATGAGCTAGTCAGTCCATCTACAATATGAGCTAGTCAGACCATCTACTCTATGGGTTAGTCAGTCCATCTACTCTATGAGCTAGTCAGTCCATCTACTCTATGAGCTAGTCAGTCCATCTACTCTATGAGCTAGTCAGTCCATCTACTATATGAGCTAGTCAGTCCATCTACTATATGAGATAGTCAGTCCATTTCGTATATGAGCTAGTCAGTCCATCTCATATATGAGCTAGTCAGTCCATCTATTATATGAGATAGTCAGTCCATCTATTATATGAGCAAGTCAGTCCATTTCATATATGAGCTAGGCAGTCCATCTATTATATGAGCTAGGCAGTCTATCTACTATATGAGCTAGGCATGCTATCTACTAAATGAGCTTGTCAGTCCATCTACTATATGAGCTAGTCAGTCCATCTATTATATGAGCTAGGCAGTCTATCTACTATATGAGCTAGTCAGTCCAAATACTCTATGAGCTAGTCAGTCCATCTATTATATGAGGTAGTCAGTCCATCTACTAAATGAGCTAATCAGTCTATCTACTAAATGAGCTAGTCAGTCCATCTACTAAATGAGCTAGTCGGTCCATCTACTAAATGAGCTAGTCAGTCCATCTATTATATGAGCTAGTCAGTCCATCTACTAAATGAGCTGGTCAGTCCATCTACTAAATGAGGTATTCAGTCCATCTACTAAATGAGCAAGTCAGTCCATCCATTATATGAACTAGTCAGTCTATCTACTAAATTAGCTATTCAGTCTATCTATTATATGAACTAGTCAGTCCATCTACTCTTTCATTTTCGCTAACGCCTGCGTGGCCTGAGTATATAAGGAAGATGTATGTTAACCAACGGATCTGTTCAAGGCGAATGTGTGATATATACCAGCTTGACCAATGGGATTGTGATATATACCAGCTTGACCAATGGGATTGTGATATATACCAGCTTGTACAATGGGATTGTGATATATACCAGCTTGACCAATGGGATTGTGATATATACCAGCTTGACCAATGGGATTGTGATATATACCAGCTTGACCAATGGGATTGTGATATATACCAGCTTGTACAATGGGATTGTGATATATACCAGCTTGACCAATGGGATTGTGATATATACCAGCTTGACCAATGGGATTGTGATATATACCAGCTTGACCAATGGGATTGTGATATATACCAGCTTGACCAATGGGATTGTGATATATACCGGTTTGTCCAATGGGATTGTGATATATACCAGCATGACCAATAGGATTGTGATATATACCAGCTTGACCAATGGGATTGTTATATATACCAGCTTGACCAATGGGAATGCTTGCCCTGAATGCAATGAAGCCTCTCCCCAAGACCAACAGTAGAGCTAGGTCCCTTTTTTTACAGTTACACTTACAAGGAGATTGCAACATCTATTTCCCATAGTAGAGGTGGAGCCAGGAAAGAAATTTGCTTGTTTGTTCGCTCTTTTTGTGTTGGAATCACTGCAGAATGCTATCTATCCGATTTTTGCTATTTTGTTACAAGTTTTTACCGCAATAAGAGGTCACTATATACAATAATAATAATAACAATTTAAAGGAAATAACGATTGTTGTAACACTGCTCTAATAAATAAGATAGAGTTTTATGCTTCAGTTCTGGCGCATTTTGTCACCGTTTTTCTTACAGAAAGATACAGGAAGCTAAGTGTGTATTTTCATCTGTTTTGTGTGTGTGTGTGTGTGTGTGCTAATTTTGTTGTGTTTATTTTTGTGAGTCCACGTGGTCATTGAAAAATATTTGTGCCGAAATATTGGATGGTTGCATGTTCTTCACATATATTTGCTTGTCTTATTTTAGTCCCCTCTCATCCTTTCCCACTTTCACCTCTCTTTTTATTTATTTACTGTCTGATTACCCGGCGTTGCTCGGGAATTTATTCATTATTAATACTGCAGAGTGGATGTGAGATGGCCATGTTTCTCCCACGGACAATCTTATGTTGCTTGCTCAAGGGTGGCTTCACCCAAGAAATTATTTATTCGTGCTTCTGGGGGTTAAACTAAAAATGTAGTACATAACCACGGTTTGAGTTAAACTAATATTATAGCGAATGTATACACGATTTTACTCTATAATGTGTAGACTGACAATGTGATTCGTTGATCGTGATCGAGAACGCAAGTCTCACTGGAAACTGCAATCTATTAAAGTTAAAAAGGAGATCCGTCGAAATGAGTGGTATCCGTAGGACAAAAAGTGCTTCACCCTCTCCCTTCCTGTTAAGATAGTCGCTTAGAATACATTCCCCAGCATCCTCTTTACACACAGCCTTGTGCCGTTGCAAAGTTTTGGTGGGTCGAGGTTCCGTAGTAAAATAATTGAAGATTCCACCCTAGGCCTCCCGTGCCGATGTAGGCTGAACTTACACATAAACGACATCGGGAGTGTCACTATTCATCAGCGACCCCGAAAACTTGGACTCGAAACTAATATCGGTCGTTGTCGATTATTTGTACATGTCACCACCAGCCGATCCCCACCCCTAGGCACCCCTATAGGCGCCAGGGGTGTCTTACCCCCACGGTACCTTTCTCTAGATTGTAAGTCATATGTGTAACAAGTTTGGTAGAAATTGCTCCAGTCGTTCCAGAGCTATGCCGGATCATACACACACCCATTTACATCCATATATGTATATATATATTAGATTTTGTACAACTGAACCAGGCAACTTTGTCTACCTTTATTGATATAGATTTCTAAATAGCATCAGCAGTTGGCGCAGGAGTAGCACAGTAGTTAGTGCATTCGTCTCTTAGAATAACAAGTGGTTCAAATTCTGTACTCATGACAGACAGTTAAGATGTAAAAAGTGCGTACAATGATCTTCCAGAAGTGTAAACAGTCAGAAGTGGAGCTAGTTTCATAATCATCATGTAATGTTATCAATAGGTCAATAAAAAAGAGTGAACATTAACATTATATCATACATAAGCCAGAGTACCATGGAATAAATTAAGGATAATATAAACATTAGCACCTTATCACATATGTCTCAATAACATTAGTCAGTCAGTCAGTCATTTGCATGTCCCTTGCTGAACATTGCCTCCCTAACGGCACTCCTGTAAGGCTCTCGGTTGTAAGGAAGATGGCCTGCTGCTGATGCATCCATTTACAGACTATTAACGATGTCTTGCAGCCATCTTTGCCTTGGTCTTCCTCTCTTTCTTTTTCTCATTATGTACCCTTCCAAGACGGTCTTCTCTAGATTATCATGACGTTTAATGTATCCAAAATATTTAAGTTTTCTCTGTTTAAATCTCTTTACTAGCCAGCCTTCTTCAAAATTTAAGTTTTTCTTGTATGTATATTTTCTAAATATATTATATTTTATATAATATTATATATATTATATATATATATAACAATATTTTAATAACATTACTTAGTTAAATAATTTGGAAAACATCAAGGACAATATAAACAATACTATTATATCATTTCTCAAAAACATTATTTATTTAAATAACATGTAACACGTCAAAGATAACATGAACACTAGCATTATATCTAATATATGTCTCAACAACATGTGACACGTCAAAGATAACATGAACACTAACATTTTATCCAATATATGTCTCAACAACATGCAACACACTAAGGATAACATGAACACTAACATTATATCCCATATATGTCTCAACAACATATAACCCGTCAAAGATAACGTGAACACTAACATTATATCCCATATATGTCTCAATAGCATAGATCAGGTCTAGGATAATGTAGACACTAACATTATTTGTCCTGAGAGCTTCAAAGACATGGGGGCGGGGATCTTCCAAAATAATACTATAAATTTTCCCTGGAATACACTTATTCAGCATGAGACTAGATTACAAGAATTCAACTCCAAAATATTCCTCTTACGTGTAGGTGCTTTCTTCTTCTGGCCATATTCTCATCACATCTCACGACATCAAATAGAGCACTCGGATGGTCAGATTCCCACTTGATCACGCACGCCTTTCCGATTGACTTTTCTTCGATCGATGCATCTGGTGCTCTAGAGTCTGGAATACCATATATTTTAACGTCGACTTATTCACGTTTACTGTGGAGGCAGACTTTTGAAAATATTACAGAAGGAGGGTTGGGGGGGGGGGGGAGCAGACTGCTCAGTGTTTTAACAAAGAAAGTGTTTTGATAGATTCTGTAAAATATTGTGGTCTATCTATCTATCTATCTATCTATCTATCTATCTATCTATCTATCTATCTATCTATCTATCTATCTATCTATCTATCTATCTATCTATCTATCTATCTATCTATCTATCCGTCTGTCTGTCTGTCTGTCCGTTTGTACGTCTGTCTGTCTGTCTATCTATCTGTCTGTCTGTCTACCTGTCTGTCTATATGTCTGTCTGTCTGCCTATCTGTCTGTGTGTTCATTACACATATCATCAAGTGCCGTGCCGGCAGGTAAATCATGTCTCTTCACAGATCTCGATCCTTGCATCATCTCGTTCAGCGACTTGCTGATATGTCACACCAAGAACCTCTGCTGAAGCATTATCTTCTGGTCTTCCTCTGACTCTTTTCACATTTATCCTACCACGTAAAACAGTAATTATTGATTTTCCTGCACTGAATATCCAATATGATTCTTTTGTTTGTTCATTGTCATCATCATCATCATCATCATCATCTTCTTCTTCTTCTTCTTCTACTTTTTCTTCTTCTTATATCAATATACTGAGTTTCTCTACGTACGATTACAGACAAAGAGAAAAAACAAAATCAATGTGTAATAAATGTGAAATCAGAATTCCATAATTTCTCTTCCCCACTGACAGATCTGTTCGAAAACTAACCCTCCAGTATTGTGGTCCTATACAACCACTTACAACTCCGGTCCATGTTTACGAACTTAAAACCTTTCAAACACAGACTGGAGAGATATAAGTCTTCTGTCTGTGTAAATACGCTCCCTAACTCGACTATGTTCAGTTCTTCGGAAGAAGAAGAAGAAGAAGAAGAAAGAAAGAAAGAAAAATACCGCTGGTGTTCTTTTACATCTATGACGTAAAACTATCTGTTTATTTGATAACAGAAGCAAGCATTGTCTCCACTTTAATGAATAGTTTCCTTCTATTGTACCCTGTGCTGCACTTTCTGGTGTTTCTTTGTTGCTTCTTTGTATCTATTTTTTGTATTAATTTTATATATTGTTTTATATTCTTTGTCTCCTATGAAGTTCTGTTTCTTGCTATATAATTACTACTTTAATACTCCTACTATAAATCATGTCTTGGCTCTATAGTGTTTGCTTTACTTTCCTAATGTTATGTTTCATCTTCTGTAAAGTTTGTAAGTAGGTTTCTATTTCACTTTCTGTAAGGTTTATAAGTAGGTTTCTATTTCACCTTATGTAAGGTTTATAAGTAGGTTTCTATTTCAACTTCTGTAAGGTTTATAAGTAGGTTTCTATTTCAACTTCTGTAAGGTTTATAAGTAGGTTTCTATTTCAACTTTTGTAAGGTTTATAAGTAGGTTTCTATTTCACCTTCTGTAAGGTCTCTAAGTAGGTTTCTTTTTCACCTTCTGTAAGGTCTCTAAATAGGTTTCTATTTCACCTTCTGTAAGGTTTATCAATAGGTTTCTTTTTCACCTTCTGATGCTATATAAGTTTATAATGTGTATATAGTTCGCTCTATAATTTCTGCTTCTGCACTTTGTGTATAGTTTGTCGAGTACGAGGTCCGTATTGTACTTTATGATGTGTAGATCTCGCTCTATAGCTAGCTTCCTTAATCTTTACATTTATCTATTACAAGGTATATACTGCACTTTATAATGTGTATTCTTCACTCTATAGTTTCTACTTTTCGCCTTCTTTATATACTTTCAGTACAACACTTTACAATCTGTACACTTAGTTCTATGGGTTCTTCACCACCTTCTTCTCGTACATTTTGTCTTTTACTTGAATAAGGTCATTACTCAGTCAGTCATTTGCATATCTATTTACGGGACTTTGCCTCCCTAACAGCTCTCCTGTAGACTTCTCGGTTGTACGTAAGATGCCCTGCTGCTGATACATCTATTTGCAGATTATCAACGATGTCTTGTAGCCATCTGCGCCTTGGTCTCCCTCTCTTTCTTTTTCTCATTTTGTACTCTTCTAATGTAGTCTTCTACATTATCATGACGTTTAATGTGTCCAAAATATTTAAGTTTTCTCTCTCTTTAATCCTCTTTACTAGCCAGCCTTCTACAATATTTAGTTCTTGTAGTATGGACATATTTGTTCTTTTCTGTGTCCATGATATTTGAAGAACTCTTCTGTAACATTTACATTCAAAGGGATTTATGTGTTTCTCAGCTGTTTTGTTTAGTGTCCAGGTCTCACAGGCAAATGCTGCGATTGGAAAGATGCATGCCCTTAAAAATCTTATTTTTGTAGTTCTGTCTGTTCTTCTCCATAGATTCTTTAGTTGTTTTACTTTCTGCAGAGCGACAGATGTCCTCATTTTAATTTCCCTCATTGTATCTCCATTATTAGTTAGTAGTGATCCAAGATATTCAGAACTCTTCACTTCCTACACATTTTCCTCATTGATATATACTCCAGCTGACTTGTTTGTTTTGTTATCTGTCATCAATTTATTTTAATTCGCATTAAGATAGAGGTTCTGTTCTTCGCTGATCTTTCGGACTGACATTGTTTTCCATTCCTTCTTTTGTTGTGGACAGTAATACTGTGTCATCAGCATATCTAATCTCTGGTATTTCATAACCTCCAAATGTTATGGCATTGTAGTATTCTTTGTCCACATCTTCTCAAACATTACTCATTATATTTTTCAGTTTACAAGTTAAATAAGTATGGCGACAGTATGCAACTCTGATGGACCCCTTGTTTTATGTCAAACCAAGTTGTTTCACCGCTTATTCTCTTTGGTTTATTATATAAGGTCATGAGTGCACTTTATAATTTGTTTATTTAGTTTTATGGCTTCTGCTAGTCCCCTCTTTATATAGTTTATCTCATTAAGGTCGGTCTTTCACTTTATAATTTGTTTAGCACGATCTAGAGTTCCTTCTCCTACTTCAGTAAAGTCTTAAATTCGTTATATATTCTGTCTATTTCCTTGTGTTTTCTTTTTCATTTCTTATGTTGTGTAGCATGTATGTTGTAGAACACTAACAGAAAGAGCTTTAGAAGTACAGAAATATCTCTACTTATGCTTCATTGATTACACCAAGGCATTTGACAAGGTGAAACATAATGAAATTATTAAAATGCTTGAAGACATCAATATAGACGGCAAAGACCTGAGGATTGTAAAACATCTATACTGGCAGCAAGAAGCAGCAGTTCGAGTTGAAAATAGAATTGGAAAATATCAACCTATAAAACAAGGTGTGCGACAAGGATGTGTACTATCTCCTGACCTTTTTTCTCTGTATAGCGAGAATATTCTAAGAACAATCATCACAGAACCAGGCATAAAAATTGGAGGATACAATATTAACAACCTTCGGTATGCTGACGACACAGTACTGATAGCTGAGAACAAACAAGACCTGCAAAATCTCTTGGATAAAGTCGCCAAAGAAAGTGAACAGAAAGGCCTTACTTTGAACATCAAAAAGACAGAGACTATGGTTATATCTAAGAAACAGAATCCACCAGCATGCAGTATTAAATGAAACGGAACTATTCTAAAGCAGGTGCAGAAATTCAAATACCTTGGAGCAGTAATAACTTCAGATGGGAAATGCAGAACAGAAATTAGGAACAGAATAGGCCAAGCAAAGACTGCATTTCAGAGAATGAGAAACATATTAACCAACACATCCTTATCAATGAATGTTAGAAAACGAGTCCTAAAATGCTATATTGAACCTATCTTGTTATATGGAAGTGAATCATGGACAATAGGCAAGTCTGCACAAAAATCATTGGAAGCAGCAGAAATGTGGTTTATTAGAAGAATGTTGCGAATCCCCTGGACAGCAAAAATAACTAATGAAGAATGTAGGAGAAGAGCTGGAGAGACAAAAAACCTTGTGAAAATGATAAGAGAGAGACAATGTACTTTCATAGGACGTGCAATGAGAAGAGGGGGCATTGGAAATATTATAACAACAGGAAAAATAGAAGGAAGAAGATCAAGAGGAAGACCAAGAGAAATGATACTGGACAGTCTGACGGGATGGTGTGAGAGGAGATCACCAACTGAGCTGATGGCCTGCATGAAGGATAGCGTACTCTGGAGAAGCATAATAGCCAACACCAGTCGGCACGGCACATGATGATGATGATGTTGTGTAAGACCGTATTTTATACAATAAAATTTATAATTCAAATCAAAAGTACAAGGTGGATCATAAAGTTCTTCCTTCATCAAGAAAAATCATATCCTTAAAAACTATGCTAGATAAAAATATAAACATTATGGCAGAACGTGCGCCATTTCTTTGTAAACAATCAACGCTATAGTCCCCAGTGACTGTTTTTGAAATTAGTTATACATCAGTTCCTTAAATACACACTTTCTAAATCGATAGACCGGAAGATATAGTCCATGATTGCCAGCTCCATCCTACATTATTGTTTTTGATCGTTTTTTTTTAATGAGAGGATACAAAAGAAAAAAACAACTGTTCAATTCACGGTTCCTGATATTGAAACTGAAAGCAAGAACAATGGATATTCATTAAGGAGATACTGGATACCTCAACCACACTGACTAAAGAGATAGTGGATACTTTTAAAACTTCACTAAAGATATAGTGGATACTTTAACACCATGACTAAACAGATTGTGGATATTTTAAAATACATGACTAAAGAGATTGTGGATACTTTTAACAACACCGACTAAAGAAACAATGGATACTTTAACAACCTTGACTAAAGAGATGGTGGATACTTTAACACCATTTTCTAAAGAGGTAGTTGCTAGTTTAACAATCTTGGCTAAAAGAGATGTTGGAGAACATTAGCCAAGAAATCGAGTATTGCTTCGAGGTTCTCCAGTCAAGAAACGGAGCGCATGATCAAGTGCGTGAATAAGTGAAAAAAAAACTTGTGAACAGATGTACAATCTGAGACAACCCGATTCTCTATTGCACGCGTAGATTTCTATGTCTGAAATCAGGGAAAGGACGTATGATCGTTCTGTGTTTTAGTTGTTGCGATATAAGTTGTGCAGTTTAAGATCTTTTTTTCCTGGTAGCTAGACAATTGCATGTCCTACTAGAGTCCTCCGTTATGTTCCCGACATATCCTACTGAAGTCCACAGTTATGTCCTCGGCATGTCATTGTGGACTGCCTTTCGGAGCCCAGAATAGAGTACGGATTTTGGACGGAGAAATGCAGTTCACGTGATGCCGGGGTGGAGGACCTATATTAAGGAAAAAGCGTGCGGGAAAGGTCACACTGTGCATAGCCAGCGGGCAAATGGCGTAACAAGTTTGGTCTCATCTCTGGATATGGAAATACTTAACCCCAGCCGCCCTAAATATTGTGTTATATATATATATATATATATATATATATAAAATGTATGTATTGGTGATTCATGATGATTAATATTCTCTTAATGGCACAGTGGATGCCATCATGATGTTACTTTCATGTAAACTTCATGAAGTTGAGAGGAGAGCAGAAAACAAAAGGATATGGCAGGGAGCTAATTTCGTCTCGTCTGGTTAGCCCTGCCGACCTTACAATGTTTCATTCGCATGTACTGTGGATTATATGATGTGTCGTAATTATGCAGTGCTGGTGGATTATCATCACTTTCTTCGCACGTGAAGATTTCGTTGATTCTGTTGAATCTTGTCATATTTGGATGAGCACTCGTAGGTCCATCAAATGTGTTTCAGTGCGTTTGCACAACGTGAAATATGTTATTCACTGCATGGGCACAAACGTGAAATGGGTATTCAGGGCATTTCGCACAAGTTGAAATATGTTATTCAGTGCATCGGCACATGGAAGTTTTATGTGAGGTAGGGGATAGGGATTTCATGGCAGCAGCGGCTGAAATGTTTTACCAGTGCATCGGCACAATATTGAGATATATGTATAATTGCTCAGTAGGGCCAGAGGAACCCAGGCCAATCTGGTCCACTGAATTAGGTGTTACTTAGTAAGAGATAATACATTGTATTTATGTCATGCCTTGTTATTATCATGATGATATATGTTAATGCCCTGTGTATGCAATGTCTGTGGTGGCGTCACTATGATATATGTAGAGAGTATTAATAAATGGATATAAATTGATGGCTGATTTGGTGAAATGTATTTCATGTTGATGTGATGTATGAATATGTGTAAGATGCTGAATTAACTGGCTTGCAGTATTCTTGAAGGGAAGAATCTGGATTGGCGGTCATGGGGGTCGCAGGATCTTGGCCACGCAGTACGGTAGTACATGCCAAGGGCTTGTCTGAAACATGTGGGTTGATCTAATTATTCCCATTCTATCCATAAAATGTAGATTTAGCGCCAGCTAAGTTTACATTCTACAAGAGACCACCGTTATTTTCCCGGCACGTCTAATGTTCTGCTACCAGCACAGCCTATTCACATCTGTTTAGACATACCCTTGATAGATAAAGGTTAAAGAACATTATATTTGCTGAAAAATTCTGAAGAAAAATTAGAACAAAAGTGTCATGAAAAATATAACTACATTATTATTGTTAAGAACTGTGCCAAGCAGCGTAGGTGATCTTTGTTCTCCATCTTGTGTGATCAGGGGTCTCTCAATCATTCCAGATCCTTTCCTTTTTCTGTGCCACTTGGTCAGTTCGCTGACATAGATTTCTCTTGGTCTTCCTCTCTTCATTTTTATCCTGAATTTTCAAGTTATTACTAACTTCTCTAACTTCTGTCTTCTCATGCCATGTCCAAGTTTCTCTATTCTGTCTTCTCATAACATGTCCAAGTTCTCTGATTTCTAATGGCCTTCCGAGTTCTCTAACTTCTGTCTTCTTCTGACATCTCGCGTTCTCTAACTTCTGTCTTCTTCTGACATCTCACGTTCTCTAACTTCTGTCCTCTCATGTCATGTCAAGTTCTCTAATATCTGTCTTCTCATGCCATGTCCAAGTTCCCTAAAATCTGTTTTCTCATGATGTGTCCAAGTTCTCTAACGTCTGTCTTCTCTTGCCATGTCCAAGTTCTCTAACTTCTGTCCTCTCATGCCATGCCAAGTTCTCTAACTTCTGTCTTCTAATAGCCTTCTGAGTTATCTAACTTCTGTCTTCTAATGGCCTTCTGAGTTATCTAACTTCTGTCTTCTAATGGCCTTCTGAGTTCTCTAACTTCTGCCTTCTAATGGCCTTCTGAGTTATCTAACTTCTGTCTTCTAATGGCCTTCTGAGTTCTCTAACTTCTGTCTTCTAATGGCCTTCTGAGTTATCTAACTTCTGTCTTCTAATGGCCTTCTGAGTTCTCTAACTTCTGCCTTCTAATGGCCATCTGAGTTCTATAACTTTTGTCTTCTAATGGCCTTCTGATTATCTAACTTCTTTCTTCTAATGGCCTTCTGAGTTCTCTAACTTTTGTCTTCTAATGGCCTTCTGAGTTCTCTAACTTCTGTCTTCTAATGGCCTTCTGAGTGTTATATCTTTTGTCTTCTAATGGCCTTCTGAATTCTCTAACTTCTGTCTTCTCATGTCATGCCAAGTTCTCTTACTCCTGTCTTCTCATGACATGTCTAAGAAATATTGTTGGTCTTCATATTATCATTGTAATTAGCTCCCTTTGTTCTTAAAGCTCTTTGAGGATCTTTACATTTATTGTTTTCTGCTTCTTGCATCTTGCCCTAACACTTTATCTGTGTTCTTCTACTTTCCATTTGGGGATGGGGTATGAAAATAATCAGATTTCAAGATCATTCTATCACTGGGCTAAATGACGTTAGTTCTCGTTTACAAAATGAATTATACTGTAGGATGACCTCTGATGTCAGTTATCTACACAGTACATAATGAATGGATTATTCCTAACAGGAATGATAAATCATACAATTAGCAGCCCGAGGCATATTTCCTGGTTTACGAAAGATCTATTGGTTGCTGTCGTCATGATAAAACATCCCCAAATATTATTTTGCTTTGACTTCTTCAACTGTTATTTTTTTGTCAAAGATACCGGACATATTGGCAACATTTAAGATGACAGAAAATAATAACCGCTGTTATGTCATTTTAAACTTTGAGATTTGAAACTCGACTTATGACTAGACATAAGAGTGCTTGAAATAACTTGAAGTGTGAGACTTGATTGAGACTTGACTTGAGACTTGACTAAAAACATGATTTTAGACGACTTATAACTTGGCTTGAGACTTGATTGAGAGCTGACTTATGACTTGATTTTAGAATTTACTTGAGGCTTGTTTGAGACTTGACTTATGATTTGATTTGAGACGCGACATGAAGATTTCCCACAAGGCTTTGAGGCCTGGCTTCAAACTTGAAAGTCGCTACCTGAAACTTTCCATGAAAAGGCTTAAATAAAACACAGGCTGTTGCTATAAAGAGCATATTGGAGCATATATGGATGTAAAGGTAGAGGTATGAGATGTGAAAAAACGTTACTGCACACTGTCAAACTATAAGTGCTCTGCTGTCTAGTCACCAGTTGACCAGAAAATGTCGGCTAGTATTGCCATCAACACTAACTCCGTAGCTAGCGGCTTCATTTCGCTTTCTCCACAGAGCGTTAATCCTGGTACCTGCTTTTTTTAACGCTGTGTGAACCCTGGAAATGTTTGCGAGCCACGGTTGGAAATGGACTAGGGTCAACTGGTCAGCGTGCCAGTGACTAATCTACTGCTGTAACGTCGTAACACCTTCGGTACTTTTTAAAATACCTTATTCATCTACAACTATAACTAATACTGACTATCTTTTCTGTTCATTCTAAAATGCACATCTCAGTGCCTCTCTTTCCTAACATTCTTATGAGATTTTCACAGTGAATGCACTTATCGCATCCATTGCCACCTATTTTTCTTTAAATCATATCCTCAGTCGATGGTTCAGCTGTTGCTTATTTCGACACATCGTTACTTCACTCCCCATTGGGCGTCGTTTCTTCCAATAGGTTTTTATATTGAGAATTCATTCACTGCTTGGGAGAATTATGTTACGTTTATACAAGCACGTCTGGATCTAAACAGACAGACAGATTAGACAGGCAGTCAGAGAATTACCCAAGAAGACAGATGGATTGATAAATAGAATCACAAATGGATAACTAGTTGGTAGCGTAAATAGGTTAATAGGAAAGCAGGTTAATTTGATGGATTTGAAGGAAGTTCGAAATGTAGATATATAGGTAGGTAGGTGGGTAGGCGGGCAAGAGGGCAGGCAGGTAAGTAGATGGATAATGGGGCAGGTAGGTAGGTAAACAGGTAGGTGGGTAGGCAGGTAGGTAGGTAGGCAGGTAGGTGGGTAGGCAGGTAGGTGGGTAGGCGGGCGAGAGAGCAGGCAGGTAAGTAGATAGGTAAACGGGCAGGCAGGTAGGTAAAGAAACGGACAGGTAAACGGGAGGGAGAGCAGGTAGGTAGCTAGGCAAACAGGTAGGTAGATAGACAGATGATTATGTAAGTAGGTAGACCAAGTGGGCAAGTAGGTAGTTAAGTAGGCAGGTATGTGAATGGGCATGCACATATTGTAAAAATGTAGTTAAGCATGAAGGAATGAAGACAGGTATGAAGGCATGTGCGCAAGTAGGAAATAAGATATGTAGGACTGTAACCTTGTAGGTATGTAACTGCATATGTAAGAATGTTTGCATGTAGGTAGTTACGTTGGTAGGTAGATAGGTAAGTAGGAAGGCTATATAAGAATAAAGGAGAAAGGAATGCAAGTAGACAGTTATATAAATATGTACTGCGAAACTTCACAGGGTTAGTTTGTTATTTGAAGATTTTCCTGGAGTCAGAATATAAACGGTGTTTTGGGTAAAATTTCAGAAGTGGCCCCTAAAGTTAGGCTGGTCAGATATCTCAGAAGTGGCCCCTAAATTTAGGCTGGTCAGATATCTCGGAAGTGGCCCCTAAATTTAGGTTGGTCAGATATCTCAGAAGTGGCCCCTAAAGTTAGGCTGGTCAGATATCTCAGAAGTAGCCCATAAAGTTAGGCTGGTCAGATATCTCTGAAGTGGCCTCTACAGTTAGGCTGTTCAGATGTCTCAGAAGTGGCCCCTAAAGTTAGGCTGGTCAGATATCTCAGAAGTGGCCCCTAAATTTAGGCTGGTCAGATATCTCAGAAGTGGCCCCTAAATTTAGGTTGGTCAGATATCTCAGAAGTGACCCCTAAAGTTAGGCTGGTCAGATATCTCTGAAGTGGCCTCTACAGTTAGGCTGTTCAGATGTCTCAGAAGTGGCCCATAAAGTCAGGCTATGCAGATCTGGTCAGATATCTCAGAAGTGACCCCTAAAGTTAAAATGGTCAGATCTGGTCAGAAATCACCAATGATCCTGCCAATATAGTAAGGATATAAGAACCCCCACCCACCCCCCCCCCCGGCTACCGTTTAGTGATAGTGAGATAATATATTCACCATTTCTGAGTTGATTTTCCTCGTCAAGTACCATAATATGTCCTTCCAAATAAAACTAATAAGAAAATGAGATGGAACTGAAACTAATCACATCGGTCATTGTAACAATAAATTTAAAAAAGAAAAATATCACTTTACATAGGCACTCATTCACCAATTGCACTTTGACCTTTTTAATTCTGTTCTAGACTTCAGCCTTCGGTTGTCCCATAATTCCCGGCTACCGGAAGACAGACACGTTCTCGTATTTGTATAGACTTTCGTGAGAATCTCGCTCAAGCTGAGAGTTACCATCATACTAAAACCACACCGGGAGTTGATTTGGTGTATCACTGCTACACAGGAAGGTCCTCATTCCATGATTGTAAAACCAGCACGTTTTAGCATTGATTATATCTGGGACGACATAAGTTAGAAGACCTATCAAACACTGAAAAACTCTAAGGAAAATGAAGACGGTGAAGATGAAAAAAAATTACATGGAACTGAGCATACGTTACAAGAGCAGCACATCATACGTGAAAACACAAACGACTGCACAAGAAAGAACAACACACATAGAAACACAAACGACTGCACAAGAAAGAACAACACACATGGAGACACAAACGACTGCACAAGAAAGAACAACACACATAGAAACACAAACGACTGCACAAGAAAGAACAACACACATGGAGACACAAACGACTGCACAAGAAAGAACAACACACATAGAAACACAAACGACTGCACAAGAAAGAACAACACACATGGAGACACAAACGACTGCATAAGAAAGAACAACACACATAGAAACACAAACGACTGTACAAGAAAGAACAACACACGTGAAAACACAAACGACTGCACAGGAAAGAACAACACACATAGAAACACAAACGGATACTTGAGCATGGCACATTATGAATGAATGAATGAATGAAATGTAATGTAATCTAAGTAACAAACCTTACTGTTGGCATTCCATAATAATACAGAGAAATGGTTCTTAACGCGTATTCTGCGAACCACAAGGGGTTCATTATATCATAGAAAAAAAGTTTTAACATTTTTAGAGAACGGTAACCAGTACAAAGAAACTGACCTCTTCCCCCCCTGCAGATAGACAAGAATAAGATGTGCTGCTATGAGATACCTAAAGAATATAAACAATTAAGGGTTCATTGAAGAGAACAATAAAAGAGACAGGAGCTAAACAGAAACACGAAAAAACTAAAACAATAAACATACCAAACCTACCAAAGGGCAACATCATTTCAAACAGGAAGACCCTGTTACAAGTAAATAAATTCAGTTACCTTGGAACAACAATGATAGGCAATGGCAAGTGCGCACATTAAATACAAATCAAGAGTAGGTAAGATAAAGTGTGCTTCGTATGATATACAGAACGTACTAACAAATAATAAATGTCCATAGAAGTAAGCAAAAGACTGACTCTGCTGTATGGTTGTGAAACGTTGACATTCAACAAAAAGATTACAAATAAACGAAGCATCAGAGATGCCATTTTGGAGAATAATGCAACAGCTATCCTTGACAGAGAGAAAAGCAAACGAAGAGGTCCTCAAAGAAGTTTCAGGACAATGAAAATTAGTTAAATATTAAGAAAAAAGTCAAAATTCCTTGCGCTTGCCATGAGAAGACAGAAGCTGGAGAACATAGTAATGACTGGATGATTCAAGTGGAGAAGGAGAGAGAAAGACAAGAAGAAAAAATATCTCAGCGGACTGATCAAGTGGCATGACACAAGAAAAGCATCTGAATTAACAGAAAGACCAGTGACCGCACTCGATGCAGATTGTGAGTTACATATAAAATGCTGATCAGCAACCTAGATGTAGCTGTAAAAGTGGTCACTCAACGGAAAGCCACTGATGCAGAGAACACAAACGTAACAACAGCTTCATAAAGTCGCCGCAATGTTGGAAAGGTTTGCGAGACCACGTGAATCAGAACAATTATTCTAACGGTAGGAACACTTAACTATATAATTATGTGTGCGTGTATATGTATATAAAATCGTAACTTATTGCCTTCCCGTGCATGTAACGTCACATAGGGCTCGCAAGATAGTTCGCCAATTCAATTTTTCCTGTATTCGGCGAGCTTTTCAACCTCATCAAGGGATTTTATGCCTATTAATTTGGCCTCTCTTAACAATGTCCTCTTTAGAGTTTCTTCTTTTTCTTTGGCCTGTCATGTTCCAGTCGATAGCTTGTTTTGTGATTCTTTGAATTTTTCTTCTCATCAAGTGATCAACATATGTCCATCTTCTTTTCCTGATCACCCATGAGACTGGTTGTTGTTCAGCCATCTGTCTTATCTCTGCATTGTGCTTAAATTCGTTCCACTTCATTGCGAGTATTTTCCTTAAGCATGTGTTTTCATAAGAGTCTAATTTATTTTCTATTTCTTTAGTTGTTTTCCAGCTTTCATATGCATAAACGAGGGTGGATATTACATTTGAATTGAATAGTCTTAACTTGGTTTTTGTGCTTATAACCTTTGAATGCTATATGTTCTCAGATTCTTGAACATCGATGCTGCTTTTGCAATTCTGATTGTAACTTCCTTTCTGGTGTCACCATCCTGGTCTATGTAGCTGTCCAGCTATGGAAATTGATTGACTTATGTAATATATGTCCCTTCTACGTGTATTTTTCCATTTTCATTAATGGGAAGTTTCATAATGTTTGTTTTGTCCTTGTTATTTTCAAATCCTATTTTGCTAGCCAGTGAGGACAGGATATCTATTTTTTCTTGCATGGAATTCACATTGTTACTGATAAGAGTTATGTCATCAGCAAAATCAAGATCTTCTAGCTTAATCTCATGTACCCAGTCAATACCTGTGTTACCTGTGGAGCATTTTTTCATTATGAGTCTATTGCAATTCCAAAAGGTAAAGGAGACAGTATTCGTCCTTCATTCACACATGTTTCACTCTGGAACCATTCACACATCCCTTCTTCTGTTTTGACTGCACAAACATATCCATTGTAGAAGTCCTCAGTGATGTTGACAGTTTAAGATGGTATTCCATATATACTTAAAATTATTCTCCACAATGAATCTCTGTGTATGCTATCAAATGCCTTTTGAAAGTCTATGAAGTTTAGTATTAATGGTTTCTGCTTTTCAATATGTTCTTCAAGTATTATTCTTAGAATAAAGATCTGATCGAGACAGTTTATCCCTTTTCGAAATCATGCTTGTTCTTCTCTCATTGCGGTATCAACTATATCTTTGAGTCTATTCAAAATGATCTTGAAAAATACTTTTGACATAACTGATATTAAGGTAACACCTCTCCAATTGTTGCAGTCAATAAGGTTGCCTTTTTTGGTATTTTAACAATGATTCATGTTTTCCATTTAGAAGGGACCTTTTCTTCTTTCCAGATCTTATTAAACATTCTCTGTAGTTGTCTCATGTTGTTACTGTTGATAGCCCTTAACATTTCGGGTGTTACTTCATCTTCACCTGCAGCTTTGTGGTTAGCCATTAAATTCACTGGTGTTTTAATTTCATTCAATTTAATTTAATCTAGGTTGACATTTAGTTGTAGGGCTGGTAAATCGGTTTCAAGGTTTATCAATTCTTTTGGGTGTGGAAATGTTCAGCCCGTCTTTGTTTTTGGTCTTTACTTGATGTTAATAGGGTTCCAGTTTTGCTAAGGATTGGTCTTTCTTTTGATGTAATAGTACCTGTCAGCCTCCTTTGTACGTTATTTAAAGTTTTACTGTCTCCAGTTTTTGCTGCTTTCTCTGCGACTTTCGCCATATTGTCTATGTATTCTCTCTTTTATCCCTTCTAGCTGAACTTTTTACTTTCTTGTCTAGTTCTTTGTATGTTGCTTTCACCAGATCATTTCCAATATCTGTCTTTTCATTCAACATGTCTAATTTGGATGCTCGTTTTTCATATATGTACTTTCATGTGTTTTCTGATATCCATGCTTTTCTATTTGGTTTTTTCAATCCAGTGCTTGCTTTTGCTGCTGTGATTATTTTCCCTATGCACAAGTTGTGATCACTGTTAACTTCTGCACCCCTATATGCTCTTACATCCATCATAGATGTTCTGTATTGCTTTCTAATACACAAATTATCTATGTGGTTTCTTATTTATTTTCATCTGGAGATATCCACGTTGTTTTATGTGTCTCTTTGTGTGCTTCCAATGACAATGCCCTCTGTTAGACATATTTCAATTAATTTTTCTCCGTTCTGATTAACCATGTCAATTCCTTCTTTCACCATCACTTTTTCAACGTCGGTGTTATCTTTCCTAACCTTAGCTTTGAAGTCCCCCATAGCAATTAGGATGTCGTGTTTAGGGACTTTGTTGATGATTTGTTGTAGTTGGTGATAGAAGTCGTCTTTCACATCATCATCTGCATCATTCGTGGGTGCATAACACTGTATTATTGTCATTCTTCCTTGTCTTAGGTTGTATCGTGCTCTTATTATACGACTGTTCACTGGTTCCCACTCTACAAGGCTCTTTGCTGCTACATCTGACATAATTATATCTACCCCCTCTCGATGTTTACCATCATCTCTGCCTGAGTGTATTATTAACTTACCGTTTTTCTCCGATCCTTTGCCTGCTTCTGGCCACCGCATTTCACTGATGCCCAGTACCTCTAGATGGTATCTCTCCGTTTCTTTGATGACCTGAGTAGTTTTTGTTGGTGCTGCCATCGTTATTACATTCCAGAATCCAGTCTTTGTCACATGTTTGGGGCCGACGAATGAGCTCCTCGGAGTTGGCATCCCTGATGCTCGGTTGGTTTCTTTGCGAGTTTCCGTAACGATATATTTTTTTCCCATCTGGAGTCGCCTGTAGATAGGTCCCAGGATAAGGTTGTTAGCCTTATGCCCAACTCTCTGTACATGATATGTGACAGATCAAGCGGAATTCCGCTGATTTCTGCATGCCCGTGAGAGCGAAAAAAAATAACTGAGAGGACAACAACAACATGCTAATTAAAGCAAACAAGGCAGAATATATGGAAGTCTGAACACTGAGATTGACAAGGAAAATCAGAATATTTAAGAGTAATGTCCTAAGTGTGCTACTCTACGGAGGAGAATGCTGGAAAATGACCATAACTATAGAAAAGAAGCTGAAATCTTTCCAGAATAAACGTTTTCGACGGATTAAAAGAATACTTTGGCCAAACACCGTAAAAAAAGCAATTTCTTGCCAGAAAGCAGATGAAGCCGCTGACAGCGATAATCTAGAAAAGACGGTAACGATGGTATGGATAGGTTCTGACTGAGAACTCATTACCAAAAATGACACTAAGAAGAACATCAGGATTAAGTGTAGAACAAAGGAGATATGGAGAGGAACAGAGGAGGATGTTGAGCAATAGAGGGCTCTCCTGAGCAACAGAGGAAAAAAGGCGAAGGGCAGACGTTTGTGGAAAGCTCTTGCGGAAACCTCATGTGTCTTGGGTACTTAAAGTTCAGAGACAGGGATTTAGTTATATTACTAGTAGAGACCGTCAGAGAGTTCAGTAAGTCAGTCATTTGCATTTCCCTTACAGATCTTTGCGTCCTTAACATCTCTCCTGTAGGTCTCTCTGTTGTGAGCAAAATGACATGCTGTTGATGCGTCCATTCGAAGATCATCAATGATGTCTTGTAGCCATCTTGGCCTTTGTCTTCCTCTCTTTATTTTTCACATTATGTACCCTTTCAAGACGGTTTTCTCTAAATTCGCATAACGTTTAATATATCCAAAATATTTAAGTTTCCTCTGTTTAATTATCCTTGCTATTCAATCTTCTTCAATATTAATTATTGTATTATGGATATATTTGTTCTTTTTCGTGTCCATGATATTTGAAGAACTCTTCTGTAGCATTTACATTCAAAGGCATTTATGTGTTTCTCAGCTGTTTTGTTAAGTGTCCAGGTCTCACAGGCATATGTTGTGATGGGAAAGATGCATGCCCTTAAAAATCTTATTTTTGTAGTTCTGCCTGTTCCTCTCCACATATTCTTTATTTGTTTTATTCTTTGAAGAGCGATAGATGTCCTCCTTTTTTAATTTCCATCACTGTATATCCATTATTAGTTAGTAATGATCCAAGATATTGAAGAACTCTCCATCTCTTCCAAATCTTCCTCGTTGATAAATATTTCAGCTGCCTTGTTTGTTTGTCAAACAGCTACAACAAATATTTTAGTGGTAAAATAAAGAACAAAATAACACATAAAAGCGATTAACACTGTTAAAAACACTACGTTAAATGTCCTGTAATAAAGGTCGTGACAGCTGCGGTAAAACTGGTTCATTCATTCATTCCTTTGCATGTCCCTTGCGGAACTTTGCCTCCCAAACAGCACTCCTGTAGGCCTCTCGGTTGTGAGCAAGATGGCCTGCCGCTGCTGCATCCATTTCCAGATCATCAACGATGTCTTGCAGCCATCTTCGTTTCGGTCTTCCTCTCTTTCTTTTTCCCATTATGTATCCCTCCAATATGGTCTTCTCTAAATTATCATGACGTTTAATGTGGCCAAAATATTTAAGTTTTCTCTCTTTAATCCTCTTTACTAGCCAGCCTTCATCAATATTAAGCTCTTGCAGTATAGATATATTTGTTCGTTTTTGTGTCCACGATATTTGGAGAACTCTTCTATAGCATTTACATTCAAAGGCATTTATGTGCTTCTCAGCTGTTTTGTTAAGTGTCCAGGTCTCACAGGCATATGTTGCGATGGGAAAGATGCATGCCCTTAAAAATCTTATTTTTGTGGTTCTGTCTGCTTCTCTCCACAGATTCTTTATTTGTTTTACTTTCTGAAGAGCAATAGATGTCCTCCTTTTAATTTCCCTCATTGTATCTCCATTATTAGTTAGTAGTGATCCAAGATATTCAAAACTCTCCACTTCTTCCAGTTTTTCCTCATTGATACATATTTCAGTTGCCTTGTTTGTTTTATCAGTTGTCATCACTTTAGTTTTCTTTGCATTAAGATAGAGGTTCTGCTCTTCGCTGTTCTTGCGGACTGACATAATCAGTTTTTCCATTCCTTCTTGTGTTGTGGACAGCAATACTGTGTCATCAGCATATCTAATCTCTGGTATTTCATAACCTCCAACTGTTATGGCATCGTAATATTTTTTGTCTACATTTTCTCTAACATTCCTCATTATATTTTCAGTATACAAGTTAAATAAGTAGGGTGACAATATGCACCCCTGACGGACCCCTTGTTTTATGTCAAACCAACTTGTTGTTTCACCATTTATTCTTACTGCTGCTTGTTGGTCTAAATACAGCAGTGATGTTAATTGTATCAAATGTGTTGGAAATCCCATTTTTTTCATTATTGCCCAAAGTTTCTGGTGTTGTACACAACTGGTTCTAGTAACGAAAATAGACAGGCTTTTCGTGCATGACTTTCTTACTGGCAGTAGGCTGAAAGGCTAAGTCTATATAATTCTTATACAAATTTCCTGTTTTTTTTTAACCTTTTGTGTTGTGCGTGTATGTGATCCTTGAAAAAGGCATTTGCTGAAATACTGGATTGTTGTAATATCCTTCATATATATGTACTCATCTTGCTTTCTGCTATTCTTGTTTCTGTCCACTTTCCTTACTCTTTCTATCTTCGTATACAACTCTACCATGCACCTCCATTTCTTTTGTAATGAAAGTACAATTTTAAAAGTATCATATTAAAAATACTGTGTTACAAGTGCTATAGATGACTAGCCATTTGAACTTAAGCTGTTTTAAATGCTCTTCATAAAATACAAAAGTAGTATGGTCACCTTGAGTAGCAGTTCTTAAGCTTTTCTTTAGCGGTAGACTACCTTAGTGTAGCAGTTCATAAGCTTTTGTTTGGCCGTGGACTACCTTAGAGTAGCAGTTCATAAGCTTTTGTTTGGCCGTGGACTACCTTAGAGTAGCAGTTCTTAAGCTTTTGTTTGGCCGTGGACTACCTTAGAGTAGCAGTTCTTAAGCTTTTGTTTGACAGTGGACTACCTTAGAGTAGCAGTTCTTAAACTTCTGTTTGGCCGTGGACTACCTTAGAGTAGCAGTTCTTAAGCTTGATTTTGGACGTTGCCTACCTTTACTGGCCTGAAAACAACTATCGACCGGTGATGAATAATTCTAGTTAAGTTACCAGACGAGACACTCCGAGAGCTGTATAAATGTAATCATATCAGTAAATGGACAATCCGAGAGCTGTATAAATGTAATCATATCAGTAAATAGACAATCCGAGAGCTGCATAAATGTAATCACATCAGTAAATAGACACTCCGAGAGCTGTATAAATGTAATCATATCAGTAAATAGACACTCAGAGAGCTGTATAAATGTAATCACATCAGTAAATAGACACTCCGAGAGCTGTATAAATGTAATCACATCAGTAAATAGACACTCCGAGAGCTGTATGAATGTAATCATATCAGTAAATAGACACTCCGAGAGCTGTATGAATGTAATCATATCAGTAAATAGACACTCCGAGAGCTGTATACATGTAATCATATCAGTAAATAGACACTCTGAGAGCTATGTAAATGTAATCATATCAGTAAATAGACACTCTTAGAGCTATGTAAATGTAATCATATCAGTAAACAGACAATCTGAGAGCTATGTAAATGTAATCTTATCAGTAAATAGACACTCTGAGAGCTATGTAAATGTAATCATATCAGTAAATAGACACTCTGAGAGCTATGTAAATGTAATCATATCAGTAAATAGACACTCTGAGAGCTGTATACACGTAATCATATCAGTAAATAGACACTCTGAGAGCTATGTAAATGCAATCATATCAGTAAATAGACACTCTGAGAGCTATGTAAATGTAATCATATCAGTAAATAGACACTCTGAGAGCTATGTAAATGTAATCATATCAGTAAATAGACACTCTGAGAGCTATGTAAATGTAATCATATCAGTAAATAGACACTCTGAGAGCTATGTAAATGTAATCATATCAGTAAATAGACACTCCGAGAGCTGTATACACGTAATCATATCAGTAAAGACTGATTGATTGATTGATTGATTGATTGATCTTTATTTCAAAAGGGTTAAGAATTGGGCACGCAGGCCTGTCTGACATTCTGCCCTTTATCATACATCTTTCACTCTATTCCAGACATTCTACAAATATGCTGTTCATGTAACAACATAATTAACATTAAGACACTCAGAGAGCTGTATAAAAGTAATCATATCAGTAGAGAGTCAGTGACAGAGGTACATTATATGTAGTTATCTTACCAGAAGGAGTACTTAGAGAGCTCTATACATGTAATCATATTAATAGAAAGACACTGACGGATGTATGTTATCAGTAGAGAGACACGGCCAGATGTATGTTATCAGTAGAGAGACACGGCCAGATGTATGTTATCAGTAGAGAGACACTGCCAGATGTATGTTATCAGTAGAGAGACAACTGACGGATGTATGTTATCCGTAGAGAGACAACTGACGGATGTATGCTATCAGTAGTTATATTGCCGGTAGGAGCATTCAAAAACATACACTAAGTGTATTTATATTACACATATGGCCCTCACATAACTAACTGTACTAGTAAAGACATTTATAAAAATACATCAGCGGTATGTATATTACAAGTATTGACTCTCAGACAAGCCACACGAGCAGTACTCGTGCCTTTATTTGGGTTATTATTGTTGAGAAAAGAGACTGGATGCGGGGGCCACACACAGGAAGGTGGGGAAAGTCCCTGGACAGTGGTGTATGCTGAACAAAGCGGACCTTGATACTCACACCCTCGTGGGTATTGTTTGGGTAATTGTGAGCATGAACAGGACTACTCCCCTGCCGTACCCCCCACCCCAAACCACACACACAGCTCTAAAGACGGAACATGGAAAGGTTACCGTTATATTATAAACGGAACATGTGCACAATATACATTGAAATAATATTCTCTGCACTGACGTACATGATTGATGCCCCTGTCTCTCCCTGTGAGTTATTTCCAGACAGCACCAGAGTTATCCCCCCTCCCTACGCCTCCGTCCCATCTGGGAGAAAAGACTGTTTCCAGTCTTACAACAGCAGTGTTATTCAACATTTTTTTTTTTAGATTATTGTAACTCCAGATGTAATTTATATACTAATTACGTACCTCTAATTTTTGCTACATAATTTTAAGTAATCAAGCTACTTTTACATTTATAAAATTCAAGGGCAAAGGATAAGCAGCTAACAAATTTTCCAGGTTAATACACCTAACGTTTAATACACCTAAAGTTTAATATATTAAAGTTTAATACACCTAAAATTTAATGAACCTAAAGTTTAATACACTTAAAGTTTAATACACTAAAGTTTAATACACCTAAAGTTTATACATAATAACGTTTAATTCACCTAAAGCTTACTATATTAAAGTTTAATACACCTAAATTTTATTATATTACAGTTTAATACAGTTACAATATCTTTCCCGTGCCGCCCGTATGATAGTTCACCAAGATGTCCTGTCTTCGGCGAGTTTTTCAATCTCATCAAGAGATGTTATGCCCACTGAACTGGCCTATCTTAACGGTGTCCTCTTTAGAGTTTCACGTGGTCGACCTCTTTTTCTTCGGCCTGTTGTGTTCCACTTGATAGCTTGTTTGGGGGTTCTCTGACTGTTTCTTCTCATCACATGGCCGACATATGTCCGTCTTCTTTTTATGATCACCCATGAGACAGGCTGTTGTTTGTTCACCTGTCTTATCTCTGCGTTGTTCTTAAATTCGTTCCACTTTATACTGAATATTTTCCTTAGACATTTGTTTTCGAAAAAAGTCTAATTTCTTGTCCGTTTCTTTAGTTGTTTTCCAGCTTTCACATTTATAAATGGTGGTGAATATTACATTTGAATTGAATAATCTTAACTTGGCTTTTGTGCTTATAACTCTTAATGTCAGTTATTCTCGAAATTCTTGAAGGTCAATGCTGCTTTTGCAATTCGAATTCTAACTTCCATTTGGTTTATTTCTTCAACAGCTGTTCCTTCTACGTATATTTTTCCTTCATGGTTTATGAGAAGTTTCACTATTTTTGTTTTATCCTTGTTAATTTCAAGTCCTGTTTTACTAGCCACTGTAGACATCATACCTGATGTTTCTTGCAGTGATTTCATACTGTCACTGATAAGAGTTATGTCATCTGCAAAATCAAGATCTTCCTGCTGGGTCTTATGTACCCAATCAATGCCGTTTTACCTGTGCAGCACTGTTTCATTATGAAGTTTATGGCAATTGCAAAAAAGCTTTGGAGATAATATACATCCTTGTTTCACGCCTGTTTCAATCTGGAACCATTCACTCATTCCTTCTTCTGTGCTGATTGCACAAAAATATCCATCGTAGAAGTTTCTAATGATGTTAGTTAAAGTTTAATACACCTTAAGTTGAATACACATACAGGTTAATACACCTGAATTTAATATACATAAAGTTTAGTGCGTTTCGATACTTAAAAAAACAAATTGGCAGTTAAAAAAAACCAAACAACGTATTTCTTATTTCTAATTGTATGAAAATGACTGAATGAACAAAATTACACTCGAACTGAATATTCTGGGCAGTTAAAAGTTGTCTGAAGAATTTGAAATCAGTCCATCAGATATATTGCTAACTATTAATTAATGTGATTCTAATCTTTCGGTACATCGTGCTTCCTTGATACAGGCACATATTGGTAGTTGTTTTGTTTTAATTATTTTTTCACGTACCTCTTTTATTTGATTCTCGTACAATCTAAGGATACTCTTACCCTGGTTGGGCAACACTTGTAGCCTGGTTGGACAACACTTGTACCCTGGTTGGACAACACTTGTACCCTGGTTGGGCAACACTTGTACCCTGGTTGGGCAACACTTGTACCCTGGTTGGGCAACACTTGTAGCCTGGTTGGACAACACTTGTACCCTGGTTGGGCAACACTTGTATCCTGGTTGGACAACACTTGTACCCTGGTTGGACAACACTTGTACCCTGGTTGGGCAACACTTGTACTCTGGTTGGGCAACACTTGTACCCTGGTTGGACAACACTTGTAACCTGGTTGGACAAAACTTGTACCTTGATTGGACAACACTTGTACCCTGGTTGGACAACACTTGTACCCTGGTTGGGCAACACTTGTACCCTGGTTAGACAAAACTTGTACCCTGGTTAGACAACACTTGTACCCTGGTTGGACAACACTTGTACCCTGGTTAGACAACACTTGTACCCTGGTTAGACAACACTTGTACCCTGGTTAGACAAAACTTGTACCCTGGTTAGACAACAGTTGTACCCTGGTTAGACATCACTGCTCGATACGCTCCACACGGGTCAATGTATCTAATAGGAACGTAACAAAGAATACGAAGAGTGAGAAGAAAAGGAAGAGAAAAGAAAAACAGGAACAGAAGAAAAAGAAGATAACTGAATAAGAAGAAAGAAAATAAGAAGAAGAAGAAATAGAAGAAGAAGAAGAAGAAGGGCTTCGATGATTTATCCTTTTATATTCTATAGGACCATATTTATTATAAATCTTAGATTGTGTATGTTTCGCAATAAAACATAAATATATTTTCTGCAATAACACAAAGATGGAATTTATATATTTCATATTCGAAAATTACGTTAAAAAACTCAAAGCCATTATTTCCACTTTAACTGATAATGCTAACTGCACGATTTGTCACGAAACAAGCCTCATTCTTACTGTTTTTGATGTATACCAAAAAAAAAGGAGATGACAGAAAAGAAGCAACAACAAAGCAATAAAATCTCAGGAAAACAATTTATAGTTTCAAGTATTTCATCTCGCATGTTTCATGGATTTATTTATTTATTTATCTTCTGCGCTCTCTACATTACACCCCACTGAATTCAATAAACACACACAGGTATTCTCGGACTCTGCGCATATTCTATTATTTATGAACCATACAGCGCTTTTAGACAAGTGTCGTTGCAGAGACTCGTGCAAGTACCATACATACCGAGGTATCTTTGGATCGTTGTCAGCGATGACTCTTAGCAATAGATTAGCGCTGAAGAGCAATCGCTAAATCAAATCTGTGCCGGCCTGTTACAGCTGTTCTAAAGCTTTTTAACCTAATGGAACGCATTAAATTTTATCTTCCTTCTATATATCTACCTTCTTGATGCTTCATTATTTTTTTTTAATGTGTGCATTTTAGCCTCAACTTTGATATTATTTCCATCTGAAAACTCTAGACAAGTTTTCTTTCCTAGGGACTAAAGAAGAAGAAGTCCTCAAACAAGTTTCTTACAAGAGAAGAGAGGATTATAGCTATTTCCTGCAATCTTCATGCAGTCTGCTGTCGTGTAGGACATGTCACTTCAGGTTCACTACAAGGGATAACGTTGGACTAACTTACCTTTGGTTTTTTCGTACCGCAGTGCCCTGTTGTTAATCTAAATAAGATTACTTGCTCATTGTTCTGAAGAAGTTGCCAGTAGACTGTTCCGTAAATAGCGCCGATGTTCCCTGAGACATGTGCAACCATTATTCTTGATGTGAATTCTGTGGAAGGAAAAGCTTGTCTGCCGAGCGTTTATGATGTTCTGCTTCTAGCCGTGTATCTACGTAGGAACTGTCACAGTGTGCCTCTAACTCCGTGCTTTTCTACCTGTGTACGTTTGGCCCCGGAGGGGCCACAGGATAATTGAAGGGGCAAAGGTGAATCATTTGTAGTGGGGGGGGGGGGACGGAACTAGACGACGGGGACATAGAAAATAAGCATATATTATATTGAATATACCCTCCCCTGTTTATACCCGAAAAAAGGAACCTGCGTCGTCCCCCGCCGGCTCTTTGATATCAACACGTCAACTACCCACGTGTTCTTCGATCTTAAATCATGGTGGACTTCCTTCTTTCTCTTAGCGCTAAGTGCCGTGCTACGTCCTTTGTGGGGACCATTTCAACTCCGCTTCCACTGTTGGCCCGCGAGTAACTTTGGCACTTTAGATCGGCGCATTCCCAGGCTTCCGTTGTTGTCATGGTTATCGAGACTAAAAGATTTCTAAGTTGAAGCACATGTTCACAGTTAGTGGAATTAGCTTGAAGATCACTGTCAAAAATCTAGTCAGTATCGAATATGGTCTTCTATTTTTGTTTTAGTGCAGGCAAAAAAAAACAAAAAAACAATGCATACAAGATTGTTGTGAAAGAATAGGAGGACATCAGAAGTGTGGAAGAGATAGTGAAATGTTTAAAGAAATGAAGACATTGACGAGAAATGTCAAACCTAAGATAAATGTAATTTACGACGAGATGGGGAATACATTGACAGAGACAGAGGAAATTCTAGAAAGATGGAAGGAATTTTGCAGAGGAATGTATGAAACAACCAACTGTAAAAGCAGAAATCAACAGTGTGAATTATTATTGGAGGAGAAATAACCCAAACCGACAATTGAAGAAGTTATATGGGCAATAAAGAATTTTGAAAAAATGGTAAATTACCAGGATGTGATGAGATAACAGCCGAACTTATTAAAGCAGTAGGAAAGGAATGTGCAACAATATATCATGCACTATGTAAAAAAATATGACATTCAAGTATTTGCCCACAAGAATGGTAAATAACTGTATTTATACCACTGACAAAAAAGGATAACCTGAAATTATGCACAAACTACAGAATCGTTGCCCTGATTAGCCATGCCAGTAAAATTCTGTTAAAAATCATAATGGTTAGACTTCGTATGAAAATGGAAGAAGTCAATATGGTCCAAGATTGTTTTAGACAATGAAGAAGATCAAGAGATCATATATTCAATATAAGAGTAATAATAGAGAAATGCAGACATTTTAATGCGAATCTATATTTATCTTTTATAGACTATAAAAAGGCATTTGATTGTGTACAACACCAGAAACTATGAGACATAATGGAAAATAATGGGATTTCCGACACATTTGATATCATTCATATAGTGATGTATCTAGACCAACAGGCAGCAGTAAGAATAAATGGTGAAATAACTTGGTTTGACATAAAACAAGAGGTCCGTCAGGGGTGCATATTGTCACCCTACTTATTTAACTTGTATACTGAAAATATAATGAGGAATGTTAGAGAAGATGTAGACAAAGAATATAATGATGCCATAATAATTGGAGGTTATGAAATATAAGAGATTAGATATGCTGATGACACAGTGTTACTATCCACAACATAAAAAAGGAATGGAAAAACTGATTATGTCAGTCCGTAAAAACCTCTATCTTAATGCGAAGAAATATAAATTGATGACATCTGACAAAAAACAAATAAGGCAGCTGAAATTTTTATCAATAAGCACAAATTGGAAGAGGTAGAGAGTTTTGAATATATTAGGTCATTACTAACTAATAATGGAGATATAATGAGGGAAATTAAAAGTAGGACATCTATAGCTCTTCAAAAAGTAAAACAACTAAAGAATATGTGGAGAGGTACTGACAGAACTACAAAAATAAATTTTTAAGGGGATACATCTTTCCCATCGCAACATATGTCTGTGAGACCTGGACACTTAACAAAACAGCTGAGAAACACATAAATGCTTTTGAATGTAAATGCTACAGAAGAGTTCTTCAAATATCGTGGACACAAAAAAGAACAAATATATCCATACTACAAGAACTTAATATTGAAGAAGGCTGGCTACTAAAGAGGATTAAACAGAGAAAATTTAAATATGAGAGGAAGACGAAGATGGCTGCAGGACATCTTTGGTAATCTGCAAATGGATGCATCAGCAGCAGGGCGTCTTGCTTACAACCGAGAGGCCTACAGGAGAGCTGTTAGGGAGGGAAAGTTCCGCAAGGGACATGCAAATGACTGACTGACTGACAGGTGTATTTAATCTCCTAAATGTTCTGAAACGAATAGCGATCTTCGTGTTTTGAAACGTATATTTTGGCATCCGAGAGTTCATATTAAATATTTGAAGTTCCTAAATTATGAAATGGAAGCTGGATATGGACCTAATCTGGATAACGAATTCATTTGTGGCGTAGGCTGCTGATGTCGATGCAGCATTCGAAGGACCTGTGACAAAACTACAGAACAATATATATGTCCAAGCAGCAAGGTTTAACCGAGAAAAAGATCATATTTTGAGTAAATGCTCTTTCCAAAAAGTTTCCACATCTTTGAGAGAAGGGAAAACTGTTTTTTTAATGGCGTTTCCTCGTTATGTTTGATACAGCCAACTTTCAGTCAAGTGAGTTAATTTTTTACCACAGACTTGCACCAGCCTGGATATAGTGAACAGAAATGATCTTCGCTTATCACAACCCTCATTAGAAAGTGGCCTAAAAGGAAAAAAAAACTCATAAAAAACTTGACCAAGCTCTAGGGTGACGTTCACAAAAATAGATTACATTAATTAAAATTGTGAATGTAATTATGTGTTTTATACCACATTGTAAAAGGTAGTATAAATAGAAATAAATATTCTCTTTACATGGCAAGCATATTGCGGTTGGTTATTTTTTTTCACCATTATTGACACCTGGTTGGAAGAGGGCGTCAAAAAAAAAAAGAACCAAAGCCGTTAGGAGGGCATCGGGTGAAAAAAGACTAAAATACACTGCTCTATTTCCCAGGGGAAGGACAAGAAGATGTCATGATGCTAAGATGGCAGAATGGAATGAGAGAACATATAATAAGAATAAGGTACCTCAGCAGTTCTCTGCTCGACCCTATGTTTTTATACGTTCTCTGTGACTGCTCAGTTCTGTGTATATGTAGTGGTGCAGCCAGCTACTGAAAGTTGGAGAAGAGATTGGAAAGTAACAGGTCGAAGTACTTAAAGATGTGTCCGGGTGCAAAGATTATGGGCTTTTTAACTAAGGGAAGGTAACGGCCATTTGTGTCTTTTATCTGTAGATCATAAAAATCGACGAGGGTGTTAGAGCCAGCTAGAAACCTTAAGTAATTCTTTTCTCTGTTCATCTCTTCCTTTCTCTCTCTCTCTCCCTCTCTCTCACTGTTTCCTCATTTTGCTCTTTCTTTTTTCGTTCTCTTCCTCCCTCCTTTCTTTCTCCCTTTATTTTCTCTCTCACTGTATTCACTCCTTTTCTCTTCATGCAGCACTGCCCCTCTATTTCTTCCGGTCACTCCCCATCTTTTTCTATTCCCTTTCTCTCTTCCTCCCTCTTCTCGCTCTCTGCCTTTCCTATCTCTTTTTTTCCCTCCGATTCTCTTCCCCTCCTTCCTTTTTCTCATATTTCCCTTACTCTTTATCTCTCTTTGTATCCCCCCTCCTTTCTCTCTCTCTCTCTCTTGCATGCCTCTCCCTATCTCTTAATCTGTCCTCAACCGTTCAGATCTAACTACCAGATTACTGTGGAATTCTCATACCCTCAGATAAGTTTAAAAAAATCAGGGAAAACAATGAGTTTCTCTAAATCTCTCCGATATTTCTAGTCCCTCCCCTCCGACTCCCCCAATATTTCCACCTCAACGACACATGACCAAAACAAATCTATAGGAAGTGTTGGATGATGTCCAGCTATTTTTATACATCCCAAGATACCAGGCATTTTACAAAGAACAACCTGTTTACGGTGTAGGTGATACATCAAAGGTGTTGTATGTATTTCAGAGCTGACTTTTATCAAACTTTTCACCTCTTATCTCACTCCATGGCGGACTCTCTGAATCTGCGTTGTCTCCAGGTGCCTCCGTCGTTCAGAGCTGTACTCTACACATTTATCTGTCGTACTTACAGGTACAGAGCTGTACTCTCTACACATATTATCTGTCGTACCTACAGGTTCAGAGCTGTACTCTCTACACATGTTATCTGTCGTACCTACAGGTTCATAGCTGTACTCTCTACACATGTTATCTGTCGTACCTACAGGTTCAGAGACGTACTCTCTACACATTTTATCTGTCGTACCTACAGGTTCAGAGCAAAATCTGAGGGCATGAAACTTATTGGAGAGATTGTGATACTTTTCTACCTACCTACTTACTTACCTACCTACCTACCTACCTACCTACTTACCTACCTACTTACCTACCTACTTACCTACCTACTTACCTACCTACCTACCTACCTACCAACTAACCTACCTACCTATCTACCTACCTACCTACCTACCTACTTACCTACCTACCTACCTATCTATCTATCTATCTATCTACCTATCTATCTATCTATCTATCTATCTATCTATCTATCTATCTATCTATCTATCTATCTATCTATCTATCTATCTAACTAACTAACTATATCTGTGTCTGTTACTCTCTTGCTCTCTCTCTCTCTCTCTCTCTCTCACACACACACAAAACAATTATATATTTTAGTCTATCTTTGATACACGAGCTTCAGTTTTGCAATGAATGGTCTCACAAAGTCGATTATGCAGTCAATTCTTCCTAGAACCACATTTTCGCCAATGACCACTTTCCCATAATTTCCCACATCTCCTCACTTCCCCCTCAATCAAAGGGCTGAGCTAGTCACGCAGAAAGACAGCACTCGCTAACAGCACTCGCCAGAGTCGCCTTAAACTGTCTTTATCTGTGGCCTCACAAAAAGTAATGGTCGAATTAGACCTGATTGGTCTACGGCTAGCCGTCTTGACAATTTGTGGACACAAATCAGACCGGAGACAGACAGGGAAATCCAAGATTAACTTCATTTCCTCGAAAACCTACAGAAGTCAGCTGGATGAACTAACAATTGCAGTTTTGTTGGGTGGTGGAGCAGTTTTAGATACGCAATATTCTTCATAAGATTGTATCCATCTAGAGTGTTTCTAACAATGACAAGTTTAGGTCACGTTTCCGATTGGCCAACATCATCTTGTGCTACTTCCTTTGAGAAGGATGGCTGCAACTGATCCTCACAACTTACACAGTGCGCCAGGCTACGCTGAAATATCTTTGTTGTTCATCCATCTATATCAGTTTTTTTTTCCTCTAGTTCTTTTTCCTTCATGTTTTCCTGTCATAATGGCCTGCACTATTCTATCATGCCTCTTAATATAATCAAAATATTCAAAATGCCAGGTTCTTATAGTTTTCATTATTTCTTTTGACAAGTTCAAACATTCAGGATTTCATAAATCATAATCCCTGTGACCATCACTTGCAGGATATTTTCATAGATGCTTCTCCGCGTATCCCAACATTCGCTGAAGCGATCGCCTACTAGCGGTCCTGTCAAATGCTGGTTGTTGATTACAGGTTTTCTCCCCCGAAGATCAGATTAATCTCATTAATCTCTTTATATGCACATTGTCCCTCTCCTCATTCTTCCGCAGTGTGTCCAAAATAACCTTCGCAGGCAATGTCCTCCTCGTTCATTCTCAGCCTGTCTTGTATATCAGCCTGCCGTTTATTTCAGCTTGCCCAGCCAATCTGTCAGCCATCTCATTTCCATGCACATTCGCATGTTCTGAACAGAATGTATAAACTAGGAAAGGTAGCAGGAATGGCTTTATTAAATAATAAAGCTATTCCTATTTTTTTCTATAGTTTATACAATATGTTATCACAGCTTTACTGTACTGGCTTCACGTATATTTTTTATACCCATACACTAATTACTCGTGTCCCGGATAGAGGATCCACGTTTATCCTCCCACATGTGACTGTCCCTTTGTCTATGAAGAGTTTTTTTTTCTTCAGTCTTCTTTAGCATGTTCTCTGAGCCCGTCCACCAACAGCATGAGACACTTCCTAATCTACCTGCCACCTAACTGTCTCAGACAGCGTCTCAGTCTCCAACGACATGCTGGATGTAGTGACTGCAAAGACACTCGATCTCTTTGCCACAACTCTTCCTTTTGATAGGCGACAAAGCTCCATCAGCTTATTCTTTCTTTAGCCACTGAGTCATCTGTGTATATTAGCACATCTGAAGATCCACAGGGTCCTTGCTACTGAACCCAAAGTTCAGTTGCGCCGTTTAGCCAATACCGGCATTCATAACAAAGCTGTACCAGGACCTCTGTTACCTGAGGCTGGCACAACAGCCTGCGTTAGCTGAGGCTGGTACAACAAACTGTGTTAGCCGTGGCTGGTACAACAACCTGTGTTAGGTGAGGCTGGTACAACAACATGTGTTAGCTGAGGCTGGTACAGCAACCTGTGTTAGCTGAGGCTGGTATAGCAACCTGTGTTAGCTGAGGCTGGTACAGCAACCTGTGTTAGCTGAGGCTAAAATATAGTCCTGTCCTGGTGAAGCCTCGTTCAGATCACACACTGCCATGACTGTATCTTGCACCTCAGCCATCCTAGATTTTCCTCATTTAATGCGTTTGCCCCTTCACACCGAAGTAATGTATGAAGGACATGACTTTCAATACTTGTGATCCTGCTGTATGTGCTGACTTGTGCCTGCTTGTGTCTTATATTCACGCTTAAATTATTAAGCAGATATTGCATGGCCATTACTGGAGTATCCTTGATGCACTCCAAAACCACTCTCATGTTCTCATTCTGTATACCCTCTAGTCTGTTCGTCTGTGAATTAAATATTTGACATCACCAGCGCTTGCATTAAGAGGGACAGATTTCGCTGTGGAAAGTTTGTTTGCAGCCATAATCCTTTTATCACATAAATCGTCTTTCTGGCTTTTTGTTTTACATTACCAACATGGTGGGAAAAGGACAAGGATCTTTCACATGTAAACACCAGGTACTTTATAAACTGCGTTCTCTCAGTATCTTGTCACTGGCACTTTATAACCATAACATTGAACAATAAATTCTGTTGTTTAGGGAGCACCATCGAGTGTTGCTATTTTTGTATCCCGGCATTGCTATCATCACACCAGATTGTTATCATCACACCACCCTGCTATCACCACACCAGTATGTTATCATCACACCAACATGTTATCATCACACCAGCCTGCTATCATCACACGAGCCTGTTACCATCACGTCAGCCTGTTATCATCACACCAACCTATTATCATCACACCAGCCTGTTATCATCACACCAACCTATTATCATCACACCAGCCTGCTATCATCACACGAGCCTCTTATTATCACACCAGCTGGTTATCATCACACCAACCTGCTATCATCACACCAACCTCCTATCATCACACCAACCTGTTATCATCACACCAACCTGTTATCATCAAACCAACATGTTATCATCACACCAGCGCGTTATCATCAATCAACCTGTTATCATCACACCAACCTGCTATAATCACAATAGCTTGTTATTATCACTCCAGCCTGTTATTATCACACCAGCCTGTTATCATCACACCACCCTGCTATCATCACACCAGTCTGTTATCATCACACCAACATGTTATCATCACACCAGCCTGCTATCATCACACGAGCCTGTTACCATCACGTCAGCCTGTTATCATCACACCAACCTATTATCATCACACCAGCCTGTTATCATCACACCAACCTATTATCATCACACCAGCCTGCTATCATCACACGAGCCTCTTATTATCACACCAGCTGGTTATCATCACACCAACCTGCTATCATCACACCAACCTCCTATCATCACACCAACCTGTTATCATCACACCAACCTGTTATCATCAAACCAACATGTTATCATCACACCAGCGCGTTATCATCAATCAACCTGTTATCATCACACCAACCTGCTATAATCACACCAGCTTGTTATTATCACTCCAGCCTGTTATTATCACACCAGCCTGTTATCATCACACCAACATTCTATCATCACACCAGCCTGTTATCATAACGCCATCCTGCTATCATCACGCCAGCCTGTTATCATCACACCAGCCTGTTATCATCACACCAACCTGTTATCATCACACCAACCTGTTATCACACCAGCCTGCTATCATCACACCAGTCTGCTATCATCAAACCAGCCTATTACCATCACACCAATCTGTTATCATCACACCAAGTAGTTCCCAAGAATAGTTATGCTTGAACAGAATAATCGATTCATCATGAACTACGTTAATGGATGTTCCTCTGGAACAGCCTCGTCCGGTAGAGCAACTCACTAGCCACAAGTGAGGCCAGATCGTCATCAAGTTACTGGTGGCAAAACTAACAAGTTCAAAATAGCAACATGGAATGTTAGAACTTTATTCCAGGCTGGAAGATTAGAAAATGTAAAGATGGAAATGGAAAGGATGAAGATAAACATATTAAGAATGAGTGAATTTAGATTGATAGGTGCAGGGAAGATAAACTCAGATAAATATACAATAATATATTCAGGAAGTGAGAAACATGAACGAGGAGTAGGAATTATATTTGATGAACAAACGGCAAGGACAATTGTAGGATATTTGAACATCTCAGACCGAGTCCTGCTAGCCCAACTGAAAGGACAACCAATAAACATAAATATTATACAAGTGTACGCTCCAACATCTGAAAGTTTTGAAGACGATGTACAGCTGTTTTATAATGACATAGAGACAGCAACGTCACATGAAATGATCATAGTCATGGGATATTTTAATGCCAAAGTTGGTAAAGGAAGAACTTCAGACATCGTTGGTGACTATGGACTGGGGGAGAGGAATGACAGAGGTTGTAAATTAATTGAATGGGCAAGAATACACAGCATGGTTGTAGGAAACACCTAGTTTAAACAACATCCTCGAAGACTGGCAACGTGGTGCAGCCCAGACAAAAAAAGTTTTAACCAGGTAGACTACATATTAATCAACAAACGATTCCGCAATGCATTACTGACAACAAAAACCATGCCAGGAGCTGACTGCAATAGTGACCATGATCCACTCTGTGGAAAAGTTAGAATAAAGCTAAAGAAAGCAGGCAGAAAAGTGAGAAACATCAAACTGAATACAGAACTTCTTAAAAATGACCAAGAACTGCGAGAACAATACAAAGTTATTATAACAAATAGATACAATGCAATAGCAAAGATAAACAGTATAGATGAACAATGGGAAATGTTAAGAGATTCTATTTACCGAACTGTTAAGGAGATAATACCACCAAAAAAAGAAGCCTCTAAAAATAAATGGATGACAGACGACATCTTAGGACTGATGGACAAGAGGAGGAGGAGTAAAAATAACGAGGAAAAATATAGCAAGATAACTAAAGAAATAAGACGCAAATGCAGAGAAGCAAAAGAAGTGTGGTTAAATGAACAGTGCAGACAGATAGAGGACGCTCATAATAAAGACAGCAAAAACATGCACAAACGAATTAATGAACTCACAGGCAGGAAAACAAAATATACCACAGGATGCCTGAAATCGAAAGAAGGTAAAATGTTAATGGGAAAAGAAGACATTGTGGACAGGTGGACAAAGTATATCGGTGAGCTATATGGAGGAGAAAGACAGAATTAACACCAGATACTGAAAACTGTGATGGACCACCAATACTTGAAGATAAAATCATAGATGCCATCAAACACATGAAGACTGGCAACGTGGTGCAGCCCAGACAAAAAAAGTTTTAACCAGGTAGACTACATATTAATCAACAAACGATTCCGCAATGCATTACTGACAACAAAAACCATGCCAGGAGCTGACTGCAATAGTGACCATGATCCACTCTGTGGAAAAGTTAGAATAAAGCTAAAGAAAGCAGGCAGAAAAGTGAGAAACATCAAACTGAATACAGAACTTCTTAAAAATGACCAAGAACTGCGAGAACAATACAAAGTTATTATAACAAATAGATACAATGCAATAGCAAAGATAAACTAGTATAGATGAACAATGGGAAATGTTAAGAGATTCTATTTACCGAACTGTTAAGGAGATAATACCACCAAAAAAAGAAGCCTCTAAAAATAAATGGATGACAGACGACATCTTAGGACTGATGGACAAGAGGAGGAGGAGTAAAAATAACGAGGAAAAATATAGCAAGATAACTAAAGAAATAAGACGCAAATGCAGAGAAGCAAAAGAAGTGTGGTTAAATGAACAGTGCAGACAGATAGAGGACGCTCATAATAAAGACAGCAAAAACATGCACAAACGAATTAATGAACTCACAGGCAGGAAAACAAAATATACCACAGGATGCCTGAAATCGAAAGAAGGTAAAATGTTAATGGGAAAAGAAGACATTGTGGACAGGTGGACAAAGTATATCGGTGAGCTATATGGAGGAGAAAGACAGAATTAACACCAGATACTGAAAACTGTGATGGACCACCAATACTTGAAGATAAAATCATAGATGCCATCAAACACATGAAGAAAGGAAAAGCGACTGGGTCTGATAATATAACAATAGAAGAAATAGAGGCACTAGAGGAGACAGGAATAAAAATAATAACTAAATTACTGAATGACGTTTACAACACTGGTTATATTCTCAGTGACCTGATTAAATCCATGTTTATAGCACTACCAAAGAAACCAGGTGCAAAGGAATGTGACGACCACCGGACTATCAGCCTCTCATGTCACATAACGAAGCTACTTCTGAGAATAATTATGAGAAGAACAAGGAAAAAGATAAAAATGGAAATAGCAGATGAACAGTTTGGATTTGTTGAAGGAAAGGGAACACACAATGCCATTTATGCTTTACGAACACTAACAGAAAGAGCTTTAGAAGTACAGAAAGATCTCTACTTATGCTTCATTGATTACACCAAGGCATTTGACAAGGTGAAACATAATGAAATTAATAAAATGCTTGAAGACATCAGTATAGACGGCAAAGACCTGAGGATTGTAAAACATCTATACTGGCAGCAAGAAGCAGCAGTTCGAGTTGAAAATAGAATTGGAAAATATCAACCTATAAAACAAGGGGTGCGACAAGGATGTGTACTAACTCCAGACAATTTTTCTCTCTATAGCGAGAATAGTCTAAGAACAATCATCACAGAACCATGCATAAAAATTGGAGGATACATTATTAACAACCTTCGGTATGCTGACGACACGGTACTGATAGCTGAGAACCAACAAGACCTGCAAAATCTCTTGGATAAAGTCGCCAAAGAAAGTGAACTGAAAGGCTTTACACTGAACATCAAAAAGACAGAGACTATGGTTATATCTAAGAAACAGAATCCACCAGCATGCAGTATTAAATTAAACGAAACTATTCTAAAGCAAGTGCAGAAATTCAAATAACTTGGAGCAGTAATAACTTCAGATGGGAAATGCAGAACAGAAATTAGGAACAGAATAAGCCAAGTATAGACGGCAAAGACCTGAGGATTGTAAAACATCTATACTGGCAGCAAGAAGCAGCAGTTCGAGTTGAAAATAGAATTGGAAAATATCAACCTATAAAACAAGGGGTGCGACAAGGATGTGTACTAACTCCAGACAATTTTTCTCTCTATAGCGAGAATAGTCTAAGAACAATCATCACAGAACCATGCATAAAAATTGGAGGATACATTATTAACAACCTTCGGTATGCTGACGACACGGTACTGATAGCTGAGAACCAACAAGACCTGCAAAATCTCTTGGATAAAGTCGCCAAAGAAAGTGAACTGAAAGGCTTTACACTGAACATCAAAAAGACAGAGACTATGGTTATATCTAAGAAACAGAATCCACCAGCATGCAGTATTAAATTAAACGAAACTATTCTAAAGCAAGTGCAGAAATTCAAATAACTTGGAGCAGTAATAACTTCAGATGGGAAATGCAGAACAGAAATTAGGAACAGAATAAGCCAAGCAAAGACTGCATTTCAAAGAATGAGAAACATATTAGCTAACACATCTTTATTAATGAATGTTAGAAAACGAGTCCTAAAATGGTATATTGAACCTATCTTGTTATATGGAAGTGAATCATGGACAATAGGCAAGTCTGCACAAAAATCATTTGAAGCAGTAGAAATATGATTTATTAGAAGAATGTTGCGAATCCCCTGGACAGCAAAAATAACTAATGAAGAATGTATGAGAAGAGCTGGAGAGACAAAAAACCTTGTCAAAAAGATAAGAGAGAGACAATGTACTTTCATAGGACATGCAATGAGAAGAGGGGCATAGAAAATATTATAACGACAGGGAAAATAGAAGGAAGAAGATGAAGAGGAAGACCAAGAGAAATGATACTGGACAGTCTGACGGGATGGTGTGAGAGGAGATCATCAACTGAACTGATGGCCTGCATGAAGGATCGGGTACTCTGGAGAAGCACAATAGCCAACGCCAGTCGGCACGGCACCTGATGATGATGATGATGAATCTATTATCATCACACCAACCTGTTTATCTAATCAACTATGCTATCTTTGTCGTCATCTCCTCTCGACTCTTCCCATGCTCATACGTCAGTATATCGTCTGCATATGTCAGCATATGTCAGCATTCAACCCCCCCTCCTTTCCCCGCTGGTTGTAACGTTGTAATAACTTATTCATTCATTCATTTGCATGTCCCTTGTGGAGCTTTGCCTCCCTAACAGCACTCCTGTAGGCCTCTCGGTTGTGAGCAAGACGCCCTGCTGCTGATGCATCCATATTGTTGTAATGACTGCAGAATATATATTGAAGAGCACAGACGACAATGGAGGTCCATACGGTAGCCCTATAGCAATAGTTTTATACTCCGAATTCCATGAACTATATCTCGTTTCAATATCACAAAGTCAATCCCTCGGACAAGCCAAGTGTCTACACCACCAAACATCATCAGCATCAACATTTTGTTATATAACTTCAGCTAAACAGTGTTCTAATCAAATCTTGTTGACACTGCGGGCATGAGAAAGAGAAATGCTTTTTTTAAAAATATTCTAACAAGGAAGATCATGGGTTTATGCCTTTCTATATTGTAGCATTTGAGTTCACCTCACTCTCACTCCCTTTCTCTCTTTCTCCTTGTGTGTGTGTTTATGTTCCTTTATTCAATTCATTCCTTCACTCCCTTTCTCTTCATCTCACTTTGCCTCTCTTTCTCATCCTGTCATTTCTCATCTCTTTCCCACTGTCTCTCTTTCTGTGTCCATTTCCCTGCTGCTCTCTCTCACTCTCTCTCTCTCATTCACTCTCTTTCTCTCCATCCCATGCTCTCCCTTGTTCTCATTATATCCATTTTTTTCATCTCTTTCATCCCCCTTTCCAAATAAAGTTGGATCAATCAATCACTCTCTCCATTATTTCTGCTTCCTCTCTTTCATTTACCTTCTCTCTTCACCCAACGCTTTACCTCTTTCTTGCCCTATCTCTGTTTCCACTCCCACTCTCTCTCTCCCTCTCTTTCTCTTCCTCCTCACTTCTTCCTCTCAGTTCCACTGTCTCCATCCTTCTGCCCCCGTCTCTCCTTTTTCTTCTACCTCCCTTCTCGTCTCTTTCTGCTCCTCCCTCTCTTTCTCTTTTCCTCTTGCGGCCATTTCGCTTCCTCACTCTCTCCATCTACTACAACACTTCCAGGTTACCTTGTAGCTGTAGCTTGCATGTGACACTGTTTATGGTGAAAGTACAATCAATGAAGACAAGAAGAAACGTGAACGAAATAAATAAAATAATGACTTCAAGCCCATCTCTCTAACATCCCATTGTTCAGTGAATGAGTGAGCAATGCTCTACATTATCCTCATCTTCATGTGTTCATTAGGTTGTGTAACCGTACACCAACCATACTGCTATAATTAGGGATTTCTCTTGCTGATGATGGGATTCTTGGAACCAGCCTGCCATTTTTGTATGTAGATCCAAAAGCAGATCATGACAAACTTCCCTCTCCTGCTTGCCCCTTTTTTTTCACCCACTATATGCTCACTCTTAAAACAGGTTAAACTCTCTCGGCCTCAGAGATTACCGCCTGGATCATTTCCCACCAAACCCGGCTCCCCTCCGACCGACGTAGTGCCTGTCCCAGTGTGTATGAAACTAAAAGAAGAAGAAAAAGACGAACTAAACAGCTCTTGCGCAACACCCCCCAACTCTGGACTGTTTAGTCATTTCTTGTTACAAGAAAAGATGAAGCGAACACGACTGTCCCGAAGCGACAGTGCACTTGTCAGACCTAGAGCACCATAACTAATCAAGATCGAGTAGTACTTCTTCGTCGGTGCACCCGAAAACAGGCTCAGACTTGTCAGTGCTGGTAGGGATGGCTGTGGTACTTAAGGTGGTGTAGTTTACTAAGAAGGACATCATCTTTTCCTTCAGTGTAAGCTCCGCTACGGGTCTGCAAACCACCTTGACTTACTTCCTGTTCCACACGATGCATGCTCTGCAACGTTTTCGCTGCATCAAAGAGCTGCTCACTATTACAAGGACAAAGAACATCCTGCTCGCTATTACAAGGACAGAGAACATCATGCTCGCTATTACAAGGACAAAGAACATCCTGCTCGCTATTGCTGGGACAAAAACCATCCTGCTAACTGTTACAAGGACAAAGAAAATCCTACTCGCTATTACAAGGACAAAGAACATCTTGCTCACTATGACAGGGACAAAGAACATCCTGCTCGCTAATGCAGGGACAAAGAACATCCTGCTCGCTATTACAAGGATAAAGAACATCCTGCTCGCTATTGCAGGAACAAAGAACATCCTGTTCGCTATTACAAGGACAAAGAACATCCTGCTCGCTATTGCAGGGACAAAGAACATCCTGCTAGCTATTATAAGGAGAAAGAAAATTCTTCTCGCTATTACAAGGACAAAGAACATCCTGCTCGCTATTGCAAGGACAAAGAACATCCTGCTCGCTATTACAGGGACCCAAAAAAAATCTGCTCGCTATTACAAAGACAAAAAACGTCTTGCTCACTACGACAGGGATAAAGAACATCCTGCTCACTATTACAAGGACAAAGAAAAAGAAAACAAACAATAAAAATTGCAGAAGCTCATTGTCAACCCCTCATTCCCCCCCCCCCCCCCCTTTCCCTATCCACCCCAAATTCTGAAATGCCTCCTAGAACTACCCAGTTTCTACGGAAGTATAGCAGTAACACATTTGAGCCAAACAAATCTAACCCAGTAAAACAGCAAGACTTGAATTGAGTGGTCAAATGGCCGTATAGAATCGAAATGTGATGCAGACACACACTCATACTCACAAAAGCACACACTCACACGCACCTGCACGCCCACTCTCACCGAGTACGGATAGAGGGAAAGTCCAACAATTCCTCACCGAATAGCATTACATTGAATGAAGTAATCACGTTTCGAATACTTGTAGGTATTCTCTATTGCAGAAACACAGACTACTACTGGGGTAAGAATCTCTTTCTATCATATATTTCTAGTTTTTGTATTTATGTAACACCATTGTTCATTATGTAGAATTTAACACGTGAGAGGCATTTTAAAATATTGTTCTATAAAAGACAGATCATTTTTTTTACAGTTTGACAAGTGTGGTGCACTATAAATAAAACACACAGAATTTACAACATTTTCAAAATGTTATTGTTACTTCAGTGAATAAGTGGCAAAGTTGCTAGTGCACTAGTCTCTCATTTCGAAGGTCGGGGTTTCGAATCCCGCCGAAAAGGCCCCAGTCACCCAAATGTAGAAATGAATATCTGACTTCCTCTTGAATTCGGAAGGAAAAGGTGACCGGCATGATAGTGACATGATACGTTCTAGTTTTCTGACAGGTCAAAGAAAAGATGGACACAAATACCAAGAACCGTGTCTACACAGTATAAATAAAATTACTTTTACCTTCACATTGTTGTAAGAGTCTCCTAGTTGCAATTTGGAAAAAAAAGTATCGAAATGAGATATAAGAACTATAAACAACTGGATGTATTCCTATTACCGGACTTGCTGTCGTAAAGAGGTCCGAAATTGTGTTCTTTGTTACTGCTCAATATTATTATTTTACAGATTTTCATAGCCTGGTCAGGTTTACTTGTCCTTTTCGACTCTTGTGACGTACAGGTAAATAAATATACCTCATACTTTGATATAAATGAATCTCACTTATTGCTGTTTAACTTACATGGCGATTCTCGATTATATCCGTCTTCCTATATTCTGCATTACTTACCCTCATTTGTCATTCTTCGGGCTGACGTGCTCAAAAGATGACTCAGTCGGGAGAGCTGCTTTAGAGGGTTCTTCAACTAATCGTGCTGCTCGTATTAACATGGCTTACAAAAAGACTATGTTTCACTTGTCGGCAATTGTCGTTCTTGGGCAGATGCCGGGAATCCAATCTCCGGATTGAGCGAGGCACACTTGAATAATTACCTTATATGCGATAATGATCTAAAATAAAAGGGAATGTATAACGATATTAATTTTCGTATTCTAAATGATTTCGTGCGGTGAGAGCCTCATCAGTTAGGAAAATTAGATGTGAATTTGGTTTTCGTTTCTTTTTGCAGTGGTCATCATTAAAGATACGTGCACATAAATGAGTATATATATATAATATATATATATATATATATATATATATATATATATATATATACATACATACACACTTTTCAATACAAGAAACGCAAAAAATACAGTGATGCGATTTAAACTGACGTTTGCTGATCAGACAGAAGCAAATTGCCTGAAACGTTCACTTGGACATCAACTTCATGTGCAGGCCTGAATTATACTCAGCGGATGATTCATGAACACAGAAAAGCGACATTAGTCAAAACTGCGTTTTTGAGATTAAGTCATGACACGTTTACGAAAATCTCGTGAAACTTACTGAACATAAAACTCACTGACCATGTTATTGAATGCCTATAAAAGATTAACGCTCCTCGAATCAATTCCTTTGAAAATTCAATGCGCAAGTATGGCTCATCTCACTATAAAACAACGACTCATCATCATTTGACGTTTACAGACTGGACAGTCACACAGTCTAATGGCCAGACAATTTAATTTGGTTAGAAGCACCATTATTCGCCATTGAAGACGATTTAAAGAAAGTGGCTCAGTTGCAGAACCGACGACACAACTCCTGCCAAAGACCGCTTCATACGGCTGCATCACCTCAGGAATCTATTTGCTTCATGGGAAGAAGTGACCAGGCACAAATTGAAGGACACCTGAATGCCCAACGATACGTCACTGAAATTCTTCGTCCTTTCACTTCTGGCTGGAAAAGGGTCCATCTTTCAGCAGGAGAACGCTCGACCTCATGTAGCACAACTCATCACCCAGTTCCTCACTGATAACAACGTCCAGACCATTACATGACCATCCATGTCATCAGATGTATACTATCTCTTTTGCATTTTGGAATTACTATAGTCTTCATAATGAAAGAATGCTGCACAGGTAACTCAGGTATTGACTGGGTACATGGGGCCCAACTAGAAAATCTTGATTTTGCTGATGACTCTTATCAGTAACAATGTGAATTCCATGCGAGAAAAAAGATAGCCTGTCTTCACTGGCTAGCAAAATAGGACTTGAAAATAACAAGGACAAAACAAAAATAATGAAAATTCCCCTTAATCAGAATGGAAAAATACAGATAGAAGAGACAGATATTGAAGAAGTCAATCAGTTTGCATACACTGACAGCTACATAGACCACGATGGTGACACCTGAAAGGAAGTTTGAATTAGAATTGCAAAAGCAGCATCGATCGTCAAGAATCTTGAGAACATATGGAATTCAAAAGTTATAACCACACAAACCAAGTTAAGACTATTTAATTCAAATGTAATATCCACCCTCATTTATGCTTGCTAAAGCTGGAAACAACTAAAGAAATAGACAGGAAATTAGACTCTTCTGAAAACAAATGCCTAAGGAAAATACTCGGCATCAAGTGGAACGAATTCAAGAACAATGCAGAGATAAGACAGATGACTGAACAAGTCTCATGGGTGATCAGGAAAGGGAGATGCACGTATGTTGGTCACTTGATGAGAAGAAATGATCAGAGAATCTCAAAACAAGTTATCAAATGGAACACAACAGGCCAAAGAAGAAGAGGCATATCGCGTGAAACTCTAAAGAGGACACTTTTAAGAGAGGCCAAATTAACATGCATAAAATCCCTTGTTGAGGTTGAAAGACTCGCCGAAGACAGAGAAATTTAGTGAACTACCTTGCGGGCCCTATGTGACGTTTAACGGCACGAGAAGGATATAAGATAGGATCTCATCAGACATGATCCCAATAGACGACTTATGGGGCGAACTCAGCAGACAAGTCCGCAAGCGAGACGTTGTGCCAGCCAATCTCTGACAGTTGTCTCTTACATGTGGGAAGAGAAGGCAGCCATTCCACAGCAAGAAATCCAACGGCTAATCGGATCCATGTCAAGGAGATGTCGTTCTCTGATACAGGCCAGAGGAGGCCATACACCTTACTGAAACGGAGGCCTCAGGTGCAAAGAATAAAAGTCTAAACCAAATTTAATGAACGTCTTTTCAATGTTAAAGTATTAAAATTTCTTTATGCCAAGACTGAAACATTAATTTCGTAAAATAACATTTTGAAACAAGTTTAAAATTTGGTGCCCATACGACTACAGTTGCGTTGCGTTGCGTTTCTTTCTTTTTTTTTTTAACACAATAGATGGCACTGCCCAATGTCTCAATCAACGACTTGTAGCTAATATTTTAGAGTTAGTGTTGCCGAACTACAATCTGACCAAGACCCTGTTACATCTCTCCGTTGGTAGCCTCAGTAGCATGCTTAGTTTGGCTAACGGGCCAGGGATCACCATACTACAGATAGTGGTGGAGTCTGCTAGAGAAGTATTGTACATCCCTTGCTTTTTAGCTGCAGTCTGGGACTGAAAAGTTGGCCTCGTAACCTGCTCCCAATCCGACACAGTGCTGTACTTCAGTACCTTCACCGCATCGGCTGCAAATAACACCGGCTGGGGGTTCCAATGAGATAGAAGAACACACACACACACACACACACACACATACATATATATATATATATATCACTGAGTATTTTGTGTGCTCATTGTATTTGAAGTATTTTGTCTATTTAATATGTTTCCTGTGTATTGTTTGTCATCTGCTTATGTAATATGTTTTATGTTTAGTGTATTTTGTGTGTTTTCTGTTTATTAGTTGTATTTCCTTTCTTTTTTTATTATGGGTTTTGTTGTTTGAGAGGGTTTTCTTCTGTATCGTGGGGGATGTTGCTGAGCAGAAGGGCGCCAGCGATGTTCCACACTGAAGCCCGCCTCAGAACTCTGTTTGTAGACAATATAAAGTAGATATTCTGCAGGGAATGTTTAACAGAAACAAATGTAGAAAGAAATCTAAGTAAATCCACCAGAAAACGGCAGTAATCGTTCACTGGATATATAATAAGATGGCGATGTCTTGAAAACATCATAACAACAGGAAAGATACATGGTAAGAGAGACAGGGGAAGACCAAGCGGAAAAAAAAGTCATGGACAGTCTAACGCGAAGGCACACCAGAAAGCCATCAACTAAGCTGATGTCAAGAACCGAGATCTATGGAGAAGCGTTACCCGCAACGACTACCGGCACGGCACCTGATGATGATGAAGCCAGCTTATGTGCTCTAGCTGATTAGTTCGTCTCATTTTCTTTCATTGTTTGTTAACTTCCGGGAGAATGTTCACTTTGATTCTGTGCTATTTTAGTCATCTTTTAAAGTTTTCGATTACTCTATCGTGATAACAGTGATGTTAAATGATGGTGCCGAAGATAAATATGATGATGTAGCTTACGTCACTGACATCTGTGATGTTGTTGCAGCAGAAATGATAAGAAACTAGCACGAAAAGTAAACTACATCCGGGTAAGTTTCTAGAAAACGTTTTTTGTTAATTTGTTTCCTATCATCTGTTGTATATACCGGTTTGTATAAACTAAAAATGATTAAGATAAAATAACGATACCTGCATGATTCTGTTCTTATTTTTATGAGCATTCACATATCAATTTATCACATGAACAACATATTATATGCGGATCACTTGTTGCCTGTTAAAAACAAAAATGTCGCATGTGTTTATTACAAGGCCGTGTCTGTTGTCTTAGAATTTTATCAGATACATTTTTTTTCTGTTTTGTTTTGTCTTGGCTGGGCGGTTGTTGGCTTTTGCAGGGTGAGAGCTTCGTTATTTTCTATCATTTCCTTACTCTTTTTTGTTTAATTTCTCTTTCTGTCTTTTTATCTTTTTTATCAAGTGCTTTGAGTAAAGTCAGTTTTTTCTTCCTTAAGCTGAAAATGCTGTCTTACTTAAGCTTAGCCGTTGTTATATTAAACTACATCCAATAAATCAGGTTGAAGCTTTTATATTAGTTCTATACAAACGGTGCCGCTGTGGTCTAGCGATTAATGCACTCGCTTGTCCATCAGAGTTTCCTGGTTTGATTTCTCGATCTGGTCGAATCTCTTTCAGATCAGCCAGCTCCAGGGTTAACTCAGCCTAAGAGGAGGTGGATACCTGGAGTTTCTGTGGGAACACACAGGCAGAGAGGACAGGAGTTCGCGTCCCTACCTAAAATAAAAAAAAAATCTTGTAGTGGCCTTAGAAATATGAGGACACCTATAGGTCTTGATTAGCTGTGGTTCGCCAATCATTACTCTAGCATGTCAGCTATAGGTTGTTGATTGCCAGATCGGACCTCCCCCCCCCCCCTGTTAAACTTATTTAGAATAAGAAAACACTGACAAGGAATTTGACGATCTTGAGCTTGAAGCTTTCATGGACATTACAAACATTTTCCCCACTTACCTCGACCTGGGTGAATTTGCATATTCATGAAATTTGGGTAAACAAAAAGGAAGAAAGTGGTTCTATTTTTCACAGCGGCTCTTAGAAGATACTGAGCGAGGAAATTCTGAAAGAGGCAAAATAAAAAAGGGCAGTTATAAGAAGATCATCAAACGTTGTGGGGCACGTTTGGATCAGAGGTTGGCTAGAGCAACTAATGACAACAGGGAAGATCGAAGGTAGAAGAGGCAGAGGTAGACAGGGAGAAAAGAAAGATGATTGATGGTTTGGAATCCTGCCATGCTCCAATACTCAGTGACAAGGCTGTTGAATGCAGAAGGGACAGAGGGTTATGGAAGAACATGATATCCTATACCTGTCGCCAGGGACCTTGAGCGAGAGAGAAAGAGCGAGACAGAGTGAGAGAGACAGAAAGAGAAGGAGATAAGGAGTGAGAGAGATGGAGAGGATATGGTGTTAGTATGGATATTTTCCTTGACATGTCAACATACTACAAGCCCGTATGTTCAGAGCCACACCTAGCTACATCTACTGCCACACCTACAAGACGGGGTACATGTTTCGACAAATTTAAGAGTTGTACAAAGACTTGAACTAAGATTTAGACTAAGATTTGAACTAAGATTTGAACTAAGATTTGAACTAAGACTTGAACTTAGACCTGAACTAAGACTTGAACTTAGATTTGAACTAAGACTTGAACTTAGACCTGAACTAAGACTTGAACTTAGACGTGAACTAAGATTTGAACTAAGACTTGAACTAAGACTTAAACTAAGACTTGAACTAAGACTTGAACTAAGATTTGAACTAAGACTTGAACTAAAACTTAAACTAAGATTTGAACTTAGACCTGGACTAAGATTTCAACTAAGACTTGAACTAAGACTTAAACTAAGATTTGAACTAAGACTTGAACTAAGACTTAAACTAAGACTTGAACTTAGACGTGGACTAAGATTTGAACTAAGACTTGTACTAAGACTTAAACTAAGACTTGAACTTAGACGTGGACTAAGATTTGAACTAAGACTTGTACTAAGACTTAAACTAAGACTTGAACTTAGACGTGGACTAAGATTTCAACTAAGACTTGAACTAAGATTTGAACTAAGATTTAAACTAAGACTTGTACTAAGACTTAAACTAAGACTTGAACTTAGACGTGGACTAAGATTTGAACTAAGACTTGTACTAAGACTTAAACTAAGACTTGAACTTAGACGTGGACTAAGATTTAAACTAAGACTTGTACTAAGACTTAAACTAAGACTTGAACTTAGACGTGGACTAAGATTTAAACTAAGACTTGTACTAAGACTTAAACTAAGACTTGAACTTAGACGTGGACTAAGATTTAAACTAAGACTTGTACTAAGACTTAAACTAAGACTTGAACTTAGACGTGGACTAAGATTTGAACTAAGACTTGTACTAAGACTTAAACTAAGACTTGAACTTAGACGTGGACTAAGATTTGAACTAAGACTTGTACTAAGACTTAAACTAAGACTTGAACTTAGACGTGGACTAAGATTTAAACTAAGACTTGTACTAAGACTTAAACTAAGACTTGAACTTAGACGTGGCCTAAGATTTAAACTAAGACTTGTACTAAGACTTAAACTAAGACTTGAACTTAGACGTGGCCTAAGATTTAAACTAAGACTTGTACTAAGACTTAAACTAAGACTTGAACTTAGACGTGGACTAAGATTTGAACTAAGATTTAAACTAAGACTTGTACTAAGACTTAAACTAAGACTTGAACTTAGACGTGGACTAAGATTTGAACTAAGACTTGTACTAAGACTTAAACTAAGACTTGAACTTAGACGTGGACTAAGATTTAAACTAAGACTTGTACTAAGACTTAAACTAAGACTTGAACTTAGACGTGGACTAAGATTTGAACTAAGACTTGAACTAAGACTGGACAGCCGATCTCAAGTTAGAGAAAACTGTGCTAACCAGATTTTTAAAGACATGCACCTTTCCCATCGCAACATATGCCTGTGAGATCTGGACACTTAAGAAAACAGCTGAGAAACACATAAATGCATTTGAATGTAAATGCTACAGAAGAGTTCTTCAAATATCATGGACACAAAAAAGAACAAATATATCCATACTACAAGAACTTAATAGTGAAGAAGGCTGGCTAGTAAAGAGGGTTAACCAGGTAAAATTTAAATATTATGGACATGAGGATTTAGATAAAACCGTCTTGGAAGGGTACATAATGGGAAAAAGAAAGAGAGAAAGACCAAGGCGAAGATGGCAGCAAGACATCGTTTGAAAAAAGAAAGAGAGAAAGACCAAGGCGAAGATGGCAGCAAGACATCGTTGATGATCTGACATGTATGCATCACAAGCAGGACATCTTGCTTACAACTGAGAGGCCGAAAGGAGTGCTATTAGGGAGGCAAAGTTCCTCAAAGGACAAGCAAATGACTGTGCCAACTAATCTGCTACACAGTTTTGCTTGGTGTGCCATATTCGTTTCATCCACAGACACTCTTGTATATTGTGTAATCCAGTACGGCTATCCGTGCACTTAAATATTCTGAGACAATTCTTCACAACATAGTACACAATGTATTTGTTTATAAAAACAGGTTGTCTGGATTTAGATGACAGCTGGAATATAACCAATGTGTTGTGTCTGAAGAAAGAAAAAAAGAAACACAAATAAAATTTCGTTGTCATCGATTTCAGAGACATGGAGTCACATTTGGTATCAGTTTTTGGTGAGTTCGGTATAATTCTACCATAAATGAAGGAGCCATGATCTGAGCTGAAACTGGAATCAGTTTTAGATGGCTTTGTAGAGCTTCGCCATTAACGAAGACGTCAAGAGTCAAATAGTATAAAAAAATTGGCAATGTAGTGATCCAAGATTTGGCGCACGAAAATTCTCAGCCGTGATAAATGTGATTGTCTCCATCTTCATTACAAACGTCTTTAAAAAGAAGATAACACTTCTATATTGACATGATCAGCAGATACTTCCTCGACTTCAGATATATCATTTAACCATTCATTCATAGCTGGCATCACATAGTTTCTCCACAAGTCTATGATGTTTTGTAAGTAAATCTGACGTGACAGTTTATCTTTACCGCAGATCTGCATAACGAAAGGAAGATTAAACTCCCCGTTTCCATACCACCAGGTTATACAACGTGTATTGAGGTTACGGCGTTAGGCCCGTATTTCCAAGACCTTCGGCACATGAACGTCTGATGTGGTTTGTGCCACACTTGGCCTCATTTACCTTCCCAGATTTCTCTGGTGCCCATTCTTAGAGGCAGGATGGACCCCGGGGCTTTCTGGTGTGAAACAAACGGAGGTAAAAGCTAGAAAAACCCTCGACACTGCTGGGATTTGAACCAGGAACCACTAGATTATTAAACCGTGATCCTAACCACTCAGGCAACCAGACCACCAGATCCGCATTACAAAAATTAAGTGAAATTGACCGACATTTCGAATTGTTTGAAAACCAGATAATGTCTCTAAATATTTCATATTCTTCTTTTGTCTTGTTTTCTCTCTCCTTACTCACGTAATGTTCCATGTTGAGGGGGCAGAGAAACTTTTTCGTAAGATTCGGTTCTCTGCTTCATAAAATGAGATGTTTAAGGATTCCATTGTGTGAGCGGCCTCTTCCTGTTTTCAACGTTCATTAGCTTGAATGTTTTCTTTCTTTATTAACATGAATGTTTTCTGTTTTTATTACCATGAATGTTTTCTTTCTTTATTAACGTGAATGTTTTCTGTCTTTATTAACATGAATGTTTTCTTTCTTTGTTAACATGAATGTTTTCTGTCTTTATTAGCATGAATGTTTTCTTTCTTTATTAACATGAATGTTTTCTGTCTTTATTAGCATGAATGTTTTCTTCCTTTATTAACATGAATGTTTTCTGTCTTTATTAGCATGAATGTTTTCTTCCTGTATTAACATGAATGTTTTCTTTCTTTATTAACATGAATGTTTTCTTCCTTTATTAACATGAATGTTTTCTTTCTTTATTAACATGAATGTTTTCTGTACTATACCGACTGGTGGTAGTTGTGTAGCGTGGCCGAATCATTTGACTTGCTGTTCCTAGATGCAGTATATCACTTGTGTCACTCCAACCTTTGCCCTCATGGTGTCATTTCTGATCTGGTCTCTTCTTGCCACATTTAGTATCCTCTTCAAACATCTCATTTCTGCCGTGACTGTTTTCCTGTTTTTTTTTTAGTTGTTAGTGTTCATGTGTGACACTGAAAGCACAGTTGAGAGATTATGTTGTATAGTGCTCTTTCGTACCAGTTATGCAGTTGTCTTCTTTTGTGTTTATTTTTGTGTGTGTTAAAGTGCCATTATTGTATGTCCGATTCTAATAAATGAATTTTTCCACAGAAATATACTTTTTGCGAGACAGTTTTACAGGTATTTTACTAACATATTTTTTTCTTTTCTTATATACTGTTGCTAATTTATAAAATACAAAAAATACAACAATAGCTGCAAACTACTGATAGCTAGCAGCAGTATTTCTCAGGGTTTAGCAGGGCTAAACTTACACCCCAGGGTGACTATGTCAGAACAAAATAACCAAAACACTAAGATAATAAGCCAACCAGTTTGCCAACCCAATAACCAGCCAGTTTTCTTTCTTTCCACCTACCTACGAATTACTCTTAACACATGACTCGTCAGCCATCAAGTACTAAAATGACATAGTTCGAAAAGTGACTTGTTGCATGTTGTTAGATATTATTTTAATGTTTGTCAAAAAACATATGTTAGAAGATCTGTATTTACAATGTATTCTTGTTTATGTATATGTCTGCGTGTGTATTTGTGCGTGAGAGCTATTTTATTAGGTTAATTACTTACTTCTTCTCTTTTACTTTGAATTTAATAGTTAAATCTTACACTCTTTTGATATGTTTTTTCCTAAGTTATTTTGTATATTTGTATTAAATCAAGTTTGTGGGAAGAATGAAAGATGGAGTGATGAAGGGCAGAATGTAAGACGGGCCTGCGTGCCCAATTCTTTACCCTTTAAAAATAAAGATTAGTCATTCATTCATTACTTGTCTACTTACACACAAAATTACCAGGCTACCTTTTTACCCACCTACCTGTGTACATGAAGACTTATATACCACCTACACATTTACCTGTCGTATCTACACACCTACCTACCTGAACACTTATGTATCAGTCAGGGATCTGCATGTCTCTTGCGGAACTTTGCCTCCCTAAAGCTCTCCTGTAGGCCTCTCGGTTGTGAGCAAGATGGCCTGCTGCTGATGCATCCATTTGCAGATTATCAATGATGTCTTGCAGCCATCTTCGCCTTGGTCTTCCTCTCTTTCTTTTTCCCATTATGTACCCTTCCAAGACGGTCTTCTCTAGATTATCATGACGTTTAATGTGTCCAAAATATTTAAGTTTTCCCTGTTTAACCCTCTTTACTAGCCAACCTTCTTCAGTGTTAAGTCTTTGTGGTAGTGATATATTTGTTCTGTTTTGTGTCCATGATATTTGAAGAACTCTTCTGTAGCATTTACATTCAAATGCATTTATGTGTTTCTCAGCTGTTTTGTTAAGTGTCCAGGTCTCACAGGCATATGTTACGATGGGAAAGATGGATGCCCTTAAAAATCTTATTTTTGTAGTTCTGTCTGCTCCTCTGTCTGTTCCTCTCTTATCTATATGTCTGTAAAATGAAATGATCGGCCCTTCAATTCAAAGCTGATGTTTGACCACAGAGTAACGAATCAAATAAAAATGGCTAGAAAAGAATCAAGTGACAGAATTCATATAACTGCTGGTACCTTCAGACAAAAATTATGTCTCCACCAGTGAGGTATAATCGCTTAGAATCTTTGTGAGAATAGTAGTAGTAGTAGTAGTAGGAGTAGTAGTAGTAGTAGTAGTAGTAGTAGTAGTAGTAGTAGTAGTAGTAGTAGTAGTAGTAGTAATAGTAGTAGTAGTTAGTAGTAGTAGCAGTAGCAGAAACAGCAGCAATAGCAGCAGAAGTAGTAGTATAATATGAGCCGTTCATTCATTCAATTATTTGGATGTCCCTTGCGGAGCTTTGCCTCCCTAACAGCACTCTTGTAGGCTTTTCCGTTGTGTGCAAAATGGCCTGCTGCTGATGCATCCATTTGCAGATCATCAACGATGTCTTGCAGCCATCTTCGCCTTGGTCTTCCTCTCTTTTTTTCCCATTATGTACCATTCCAAGACGATCTTCTCTAAACTTTCATGACGTTTAATGTGTCCAAAATATTTACGTTTTCTCACTTTAATCCTCTTTACTAGCCAGCCTTCTTCAATATTAAGTTCTTTTAGTATAAACTTTATATTTGTTCTTTTTTTTGTGTCCATGATATTTGAAGAACTCTTCTGTAGCATTTACATTGAAAGGCATTTACGTATTTTTCAGCTGTTTTCTTGTGTCAAGGTCTCACAGTCATATGTTGCGATGGGAAAGATGCATGCCCTTAAAAATCTTATTTTTTGTGGTTCTGTCTGCTCCTCTCCACAGATTATTTAGTTGTTTTACTTTCTGAAGAGCGATACATGTCTCCTTTCAATTTCCCTCATTGTATTTCCATTATTAGTTAGTAATACAAGATATTAAAAACTATCCACTTCTTCTAGCTTTTTCCTCATTGATGCATATATCAGCTGCCGTGTTTGTTTTGTCAGTTGACATCAATTTAGTTTTCTTCGCATTAAGATAGAGGTTTTGCTCTTCACTATTCTTACGGACTGACATAATTTGTTTTTCCATTCCTTTTTATGTTGTGGACAGTAATACCGTGTCATCAGCATATCTTCTTCTGCTTCTTCTTCTTCTTCGTTCGCTTCTACCACCAAAAACCGCACTGTGATCCTACTGAATTCACGCCTGTGGTCCTCGTTAGGTCATGTGTTCCCCTGTGTGGTCCCTAAAAATACCACACGAGATCCACGAGAGGACCACAAGTTGTTCAGAGTATCACAGCGCTTTAGCCTGTATTCTTCGTGGGTCTCGGAAGCAGGATAGCGTGACACCGTGGTTTTCATTGCACCAGTTTAGTCTAGGGTTGGACTTTTTCACCGGAAGACCTCGACGTGTTTAGGATATCAGTGCATCCCCGCTGGGTGAGAGGCGGTAGCCCACCCAGGCCAGAGTTGGACTTTCTCACCGGAAAACCTCAGCGTGATTAGGATACGCAAACATCCCCGCCGGGTGAGAGGTGGTTGCCTATCTAGACTTCCCTGGTCCAGTGTCTCCGACTTCAGCATTTTGCGGTCGTGGCCGCTACCCTTCCTAGTTGTGACCAGGATGGAGCTTTTGTCCAGAAGGACGAATCCTCGCCACTAGTGACTTCTACCCCTGGGTTGAGCCGGTTTAGGCATTATCCCAGTATGGGCGTGTTTGGGACGTGAACGACCTCTGGAGCAGAGGTACTGTGACATGCATAGCCTTCAAGATTCACCCCTGGTATGAGCCGGTTTAAGCAAAATTCAAAATTATGGGTGTATATCAGGCGTTACCGACCTCTAGAGCGGAGGTGGCATGACATGTCTAGCCATCAAGTTCCACCCCTGGTGTGTGCCGGTTTAGGCATATCTCACCAGTGTAGATGTATTTCGGACGTGGCCGGCCTCTAGAGCAGAGGTGCCGTGGTATAGCTCTCGCAGCGATACTACTGGACATATCGATTAAACTTCACTTTATCCTTTCCACCACCTTTTCACATCGGCTCCGCACAGCAACCTTTATTTCTTTTCCGCATTTCTTCCTTGACCGGGAGGAGCTTCACTCCACGCGCGGCATTTGAAGAGTCTCGCCAGCAGTGTCTTAACCTCTGGGACAAGCCGGTTCATGCATTTCACCCGATATGACTGCACTCAGGACGTGGCCGACCTCCAGACCAGAGGTGCCGTGATTTGACTGTTTGCTTCTTTTTATCCTTTCAACCACCTTTTCCGCAGTGATGCTGCGCGGCAACCTCATTTGCAAATTTCTTCATTGGCCGGGAAGAGCACCGCTCCACGCACGGCAGCTGAAGATCTCGCCAGCAGTGGCAGATGAGCTACCAAACGTGCCACTCATCTACCCTAAGTAACTGGTTTTCAGGCGCCAGATATTCGCCCTCGCCCCTTCTCCTGTCAGTTTAAACAGTTCTGCCACGGGAAGGCCAGGAGCTTTACTTGACTGCCAGAGGCTGTTTGAGGCGCGTTTGCAGTCTTTAGAACCATCAGCATATCTAATCTCTGGTTTTTCATAACCTCCAATTGTTATGGCATCGTAATATTTTTTGTCTGCATCTTCTCTAACATTCTTCATTATATTTTCAGTATACAAGTTAATTACGTAATGCGACAATATGCACCCCTGACGGACTCCTTGTTTTATGTCAAATATTAGCCGTAGTCAATAAAAAGAAGACGAAGAAGAACTACAAACTCGAATGTCATAATAACCTTCACACAATTGACCAGAATACAGAAAATATAAACGAAATGTTTGTAAGACTAATTAGGACATACTCAACAGTAAAAATGCCTCCAGGGATTATCGTATTACAGAAACCCAATCCTTGTCCAAGTGAGAAACCAGCAACAAACACTTCACACAACAACTCATTATCTACAAGTCAAGCTGACATCTGATTAATGAGTTCCTATCATCGATTTCTTTCTTCATGAACCAATCAAAAACTGAATGGAGCTGATTTGTGAATACAAGGATATGAATTATTTAAGCATACAAATGGCAGTTCTAGGGAATGGCTGATGCCATAATCATTTCATCATTTCGTGCCGTCTCCCCATCGAATGTTGGCTGCAACAAATCTTCGCGCTGCTTTGTTTCTTGTCTTCTTAGAGCACGCGGGCAAGCGTTTACATGTCCATCTCTTGACGTTGTCTACTCCTCTTGTTCTCTTTCCTTCGATCCTGCCCTCAAGAAAGGCTCGCGCCTCTTGAAACCCCCAGATTATTTTAGCTGTCTTTTTTATGATTTTCAGTATTTCCCTTTTCACTTCCACTTGGTTTAGCGCTTCGTTGTTTGTCTTTTTTTTTGTCCATGAAAGACGTCCTATTTTTTCTATATATCCACATTTCAAGCGTCTCAGTTATCTTTTCTGTCCATGAAAGACGTCTTATTTTTCTATATATCCACATTTCAAGCGTCTCAGTTATCTTTTCTGTCCATGAAAGACGTCCTATTTTTCTATATATCCACATTTCAAGCGTCTCGGTTATCTTTTCTGTCCATGAAAGACGTCCTATTTTTCTATATATCCACATTTCAAGCGTCTCAGTTATCTTTTCTGCCCATGAAAGACGTCCTATTTTTCTATATATCCACATTTCAAGCGTCTCGGTTATCTTTTCTGTAGTATTTTTCAAGGTCCAAACTTCACAAAGATATGCAAGATAAAATAAACAAGCTAACTCAGAATGCAAACAACATAGGACTAAAGATCAAGGTAGGAAAGACAAAGTTAATGAAGCAAAATGTGAACAACACAAATGTACTCAGAGTAGATAGCAAGTTAGTGGAAGAGATCAACGAATTTGTATACCTTGGCAGCAGAGTAGTAGAAAATGGAGACAGCACAGAGGACATCAACAGCAGACTTACTAGAGCAAACCAGGCTTTTGCAATGCTGCAGAATATATGGAAATAAAGAAAAAAACTAAGCATAAATATGAAAATCAGGATATTTAAGAGTAATATTCTAAGTGTACTACTCCATGGAAGTGAATGCTGAAAAATCACCAAAACCATAGAAAACAAGTTGAATTCTTTCCAGACTAAATGTTTACGAAGAATTAGAAACATATTTTGGCCAAACCCCATAAGAAATAACATCTTATTGGCAGAAATGCAGATGAAGCCACTGACAACAATTATTGAGGAAAGACGCTGGCGATGGTTGGGACATGTGTTCCGAATGACTGACAACTCACTACCAAAAATAGCACTAAGATGGACACCACAGGGGAACATAAGTAAGGGTAGACCAAAAGAGACATGGAGAAGAACAACAGAAAGGATGTTGAGCAATAGAGGGCTCACTTGGGCAAGAGCAGAAAAAAAGGCGAAGGACAGGCATTTGTGGAAAACCCTTGCTGAAGCCCCATGTGGCCTGGGCACTTAAGGTTCAGAGAGAGAGAGAGAGAGAGAGAGAGAGAGACTTCTATATCATACACAAATATTCAGTATGTGTAGCATTCTTGAGTATACTTGTATGTAGCAGTCTTGAGTATACTTATATGTAGCATTGTTGAGTATACGTGTATGTAGCATTCTTGAGTATACTTGTATGTAGCATTATTGAGTATACTTGTATGTAGGATCTTACGATACGTACTCTCAGATGATGTATTATGTGTTTTGATGTAAGGATCTTTCCCAATCTGCGGAAGGTATTTTAGCCATCTCTATTCTTCTGTTAATTTCCATGTCACATTTTCCATCTTCGGTTATCACGTGGTCCAAATACCTGAAGCTTTTCACCTGTTCAGATAATTCATTCTTCATTTATTTTTAAATTTACTGCTGGCTTCTTTCTTCTCTGCTGATTACAATGACATTTGTCTTTCTGGTATTTATTCCTAGTTCGTACTTTCATTGTTTCATTGTTTATTCACCTCACTAGATTATGTAGATCCTGTTGGTACTCTGACATCGAGACTGTGGCATCTGTATATCTTAGGTTATTGATCCAGGCATCTTACTAATTTCTTTGAATACCTTCTATTATTATAAAGATTAGAGAGACTTGGAGAAAGGACACATCCTTGTCTGACCTCTCTTTTTATATAAATTGGTGTTGAGTAGTTTGTGTTGAACCGCACAACTGCTGTCTGTTCCCACTATAGCTTGCTTATTATTTTAATGTCTTTGCCATCAACATTAATTTCTTTCAGAAATCAGTTATCCTCGCCTGACTCGAAGGCATTTGTGTAATCTGTCCAGTGAAAGAATTTGATAGAGAAAGAAAGAAATATGAGAAGGAAGAGTTATTGCTTTTGAGATTTTAATGATTTCTTCTTAGAGGACAGTTTGAGTGAGGTGGAAGGATAGAAAAAAAAAACATCGTGCACAATCATAGTTTTTTCGATCTCCACTTTAATGATTCCATCACTATACAATGACTGATAAAGTCTGCTTTGCGTTCACATCTGCCCTGTGTTCACATCTGCCCTGTGTTCACATCTGCCCTGTGTTCACATCTGCCCTGTGTTCACTGACCACCCACAAGTTGGATCCTCATTTCTGTTCATGTTTTGTCACATCAAGACTCAACCCCAGCTTCTTGACAAAGACGCCGAATCTCAATGAAGTCGTTTGTCTGATCAAATTTTTAATCTGGTTTTTAATCTGCCCTGTTGTTTTTGTCCTTGAACAAGGCTTTAGTCAAAATGTTGGACTGTTGTATGTTCTTCCTTTATACATGTTCATCTTACTTTCTGCCATTCTTAATTTTTTATTCACTCGTTCTATCTTTTTTTAAAAAATACAACTTAACCTTTTTTCGTAATCTATATAAACTGATTAAACGTCGGGGCCAGAGAAGATAAATAGACGGATCGTTCACAAAATTGCCATGATAAACTGGTGATAAATTAGCATTACTTCCATCACGCGACAAATACAGGCAGCGAGCAGCAACAGAGGGAGGAGGTAAGTTTGCCACTGAAAACTGGAACTTCTGTACTCTGTGTTAACCATGGCCGTCGAAGCACCTGTCCTACCCCTTATTCTCACCAAAAATCGACACGTTCATCATCATCATCATCATCATCATTATCAACAACAACACTATTAACACCAAAACAACTACATTATTAACATTTATTTACAACTTTAATTCTGTACCTACCATGAACCGTTTAAACGGCTTTTATCAGAGGTCCTTTGCTGTAATCTTCTGGAAATGCTAAAAAATAGGTACGCTCTATTTTCTGCTAAAAACGTGGCAGAGACTGTTTTATAACAAAGAGTGTTTGTGTGTTACGTATGTCGTTTAGTTGGCTAACAGTTCTTTAAAGTATTCATTGTACAATCAATGTACTCAAGCTGACAGCACAAGCAAGAACACCCAAAATAAAACCGGTTACAGTAAACATTACCACCACCAGAAACAGTAACTACTGCAAGAACCAATAGCCAATGTATAAAAAAAGAAGGAAAGAAAGAAAAATTGGTTAACCATAGCTTAGATGACGGGACGCGAAAGAAGCTGGTGAAGACGAAAGATGAAAAACTGACGATGTTAAGAAAAGGAGTGCTAACGATAGTAAAATTAAACCTCAGCGCACTAATATTCCTGTGCCCAGTTTGCTTTGAAATTCAGAAATTGTAAAGGGCCTTAACATTTGCCGGAGTTGGGGCTAGTGTAGGTAGGGGAAGGAGTGGACTTCTCTGACGATCTGAGGGGTTGTGTCGTTTTTTTTTCCCTCTCCACAGATTCCTGTTAGAACCAGCTTGTTTGAGGATTTCTGTCTGATGAGTGGTGAGCCATCCTTGAAGACGGACAAATCATTCAGGCGTGTCTGTTGTAGTGTTCTCATCTCCACTGTCAGATCTAACAGGTTTCTCGGCTACTTCCTCCCGCCTCTCCTCCCTCCCCCCACCTCTCCTCCACTTGAGTTGATGGCTCAGGAAGTACTCCAGACGACAGAAAATATAGTCTATAGTCCAGAATAGTCCAGTGTACTCCTGCTTAGTCCAGTAAAGTCCACTCAGGACATATGTGTCCGCGTGGTGTTAGTCAGTCACCATAGCTCTCCTGTAGGCCTCTCGGTAGTAAGCAAGACGCCCTGCTGCTGCTGCGTCCATTTACAGATCATCAACGATGTCTTCCAGCCATCTGCGCCTTTCTTTTTCCCATTATGTACCCTTCCAAGTCTGTCTTCTCTAAACTATCATGACGTTTAATATTTTCAAAATATTTTTTTTCTGTTTAATCTTCCCTGCTAGCCGGATATTTTTGTTCTTGAACTCTTCTGTAGTATTTACATTCGAAGGCATTTATGTGTTTCTCAGCTGTTGTATGTTCTTCCTTTATACATGTTCATCTTACTTTCTGCCATTCTTAATTTTTTATTCACTCGTTCTATCTTTTTTTAAAAAATACAACTTAACCTTTTTTCGTAATCTATATAAACTGATTAAACGTCGGGGCCAGAGAAGATAAAATTGCCATGATAAACTGGTGATAAATTAGCATTACTTCCATCACGCGACAAATACAGGCAGCGAGCAGCAACAGAGGGAGGAGGTAAGTTTGCCACTGAAAACTGGAACTTCTGTACTCTGTGTTAACCATGGCCGTCGAAGCACCTGTCCTACCCCTTATTCTCACCAAAAATCGACACGTTCATCATCATCATCATCATCATCATTATCAACAACAACACTATTAACACCAAAACAACTACATTATTAACATTTATTTACAACTTTAATTCTGTACCTACCATGAACCGTTTAAACGGCTTTTATCAGAGGTCCTTTGCTGTAATCTTCTGGAAATGCTAAAAAATAGGTACGCTCTATTTTCTGCTAAAAACGTGGCAGAGACTGTTTTATAACAAAGAGTGTTTGTGTGTTACGTATGTCGTTTAGTTGGCTAACAGTTCTTTAAAGTATTCATTGTACAATCAATGTACTCAAGCTGACAGCACAAGCAAGAACACCCAAAATAAAACCGGTTACAGTAAACATTACCACCACCAGAAACAGTAACTACTGCAAGAACCAATAGCCAATGTATAAAAAAAGAAGGAAAGAAAGAAAAATTGGTTAACCATAGCTTAGATGACGGGACGCGAAAGAAGCTGGTGAAGACGAAAGATGAAAAACTGACGATGTTAAGAAAAGGAGTGCTAACGATAGTAAAATTAAACCTCAGCGCACTAATATTCCTGTGCCCAGTTTGCTTTGAAATTCAGAAATTGTAAAGGGCCTTAACATTTGCCGGAGTTGGGGCTAGTGTAGGTAGGGGAAGGAGTGGACTTCTCTGACGATCTGAGGGGTTGTGTCGTTTTTTTTTTTCCCTTTCCACAGATTCCTGTTAGAACCAGCGTGTTTGAGGATTTCTGTCTGATGAGTGGTGAGCCATCCTTGAAGACGGACAAATCATTCAGGCGTGTCTGTTGTAGTGTTCTCATCTCCACTGTCAGATCTAACAGGTTTCTCGGCTACTTCCTCCAGTCTCTCCTCCCTCCCCCCACCTCTCCTCCACGAGTTGATGGCTGAGGAAGTACTCCAGACGACAGAAAATATAGTCTATAGTCCAGAATAGTCCAGTGTACTCCTGCTTAGTCCAGTAAAGTCCACTCAGGACATATGTGTCCGCGTGGTGTCAGTCAGTCACCATAGCTCTCCTGTAGGCCTCTCGGTAGTAAGCAAGACGCCCTGCTGCTGCTGCGTCCATTTACAGATCATCAACGATGTCTTCCAGCCATCTGCGCCTTTCTTTTTCCCATTATGTACCCTTCCAAGTCTGTCTTCTCTAAACTATCATGACGTTTAATATTTTCAAAATGTTTTTTTTCTGTTTAATCTTCCCTGCTAGCCGGATATTTTTGTTCTTGAACTCTTCTGTAGTATTTACATTCGAAGGCATTTATGTGTTTCTCAGCTGTTTTGTTAAGTGTCCAGGTCTCACAGGCATATGTTGCGATGGGAAAGATGCATGCCCTTAAAAATCTTATTTTTGTAGTTCTGTCTGTTCCTCTCCGCAGCTTTTTTAGTTGTTTTACTTTCTGAAGAGCGATAGATGACTTCCTTGTAATATCCCTCATTGTATCTCCATTATTAATTAGTAATGATCGAATATATATTTCCGCGTGTAATACTATCATATGCACTGTGTCCACATGTAATACTACCATTTTCATTGTGTCCACATGTAATCTACCATATCCATTGTGTACGCATGTAATACTACCATATTCATTGTGTCCACATGAAGGCGAATTTAACCGGCTGTTAACTAACTTTTTTTGTAAATTTTAGTTAAGAACATGCTTAGGATAGTGTGTTTTATACAATAAATGCTATCTTGATGAGTGCGAAGACGTTGTCCAACTGCAACCAGAAACCAATAGCTGATATGCAAGTATCGGTGCTGATGAACCATAGCTCACATGTTAATATCTGGGCTGATGAACCATAGCTCACATGTTAATATCTGGGCTGATGAACCATAGCTCACATGTTAATATCTGGGCTGATGAACCATAGCTCACATGTTAATATCTGGGCTGATGAACCATAGCTGACATGCTAGTATCTGGGCTGGTGAACCATAGCTGACATGTTAATATCTGGGTTTGTGAACCATAGCTGACATGTTAATATCTGCACTGATGAACCATAGCTGACATGCTAATATCTGGGTTTGTGAACCATAGCTGACATGTTAATATATGGGTTTGTGAACCATAGCTGACATGTTAATATCTGCACTGATGAACCATAGCTGACATGCTAATATCTGAGCCGATGAACCATAACTGACATCCTAGTATCTGGGCTGATAAACCACAGCTGTTATTCTAGTATCTGGGCTGATGAACCATAGCTGACATGCTAGTATCTGGGCTGATGAACCACAGGTGACCATGACCCTGCTCTACTTCTGTTAAGTAACCAGTAAGAGGCCTAGCCTGGCTAACGGGACAGAGATCGTTATAGTCCCCTGGCAGTGGAGTCTGTTAAAGAAGTATTGCATGCCTCGTGCATTTAGACTGAAAGAATCAGCCAGTCTACCTCACTCTTATTCTGACACGATATTGTGCGTCAGAATCTTCACTGCATCTGCTGCAAAGAATACCAGCTTGCAGTTCTTGTGAATTAAAATAAGATACTATCTTCTTAAACAGAGAAAACTGAAATATTTTGGACATATTAAACGTCATTATAATTTAGAGAAGACATTTTTGGGAGGGCACACAATGGGAAAAATAAAGAGAGGAAGACCAAGGCGAAGATGGCTACAAGACGTCGTTGATAATCTGCAAAAAGGATACATCAGCAGCAGGGCATCATGCTTACAACCGAGAGGGCTACAGGAGAGCTGTTAGGGAGGCAAAGTTCTGTAAATAGATATGCATATGACTGACTGACTGACTATCATCATATAATTCTGCAATGTTATCTATCGTTATACCGGCTATAGAGAACTAGTATAGATAGTCAGCCATGAGAAGAGCTACCCAGAAAGATGATGCTAAGCCCAAAATGTCACAAAAGCTGATATCTGCCTGCTGCAAGACTGTCTTCTACCGCCAATATAACAGAACAATCATGAAAGCTAATATCCCATTTAACAAAATCTGAAACAATATTTTTCTGTCTGTTATTTTCAAATGAAAGGAAAGATCACATCATTTTATTTTTGTTCCCGCCGTTGTTATACAGAAATCCAGGAATTGTGTCTCATCATTGTCTCTTTTTTTGCATCGTTTAAGATCCCATGGGCAATTTTGAAACAATATTGAAACAATATTTCATCTCGTCTACATTTTCTGAGACATTTATTGTTATGAAATTTTATCAAATGATTTATCGTTCTAATGATTTTGTCTATTTTTGTGAGCATCACAACATTGCCTTATTTTCAGAAAATTCGTCATTGCTGTCATCATTATTATTGCATTTGTTAATGAGATAATGTATTTCAAAGATTGGTAGCTTTATACTGAAGAGTTCTATATCCGTCTAGAATACTCAGATTTAGAAATGTGGTATCCATCTTTCTCCCGACTTGGCGAAGTAAGGTCAACCAGGCATGATGTTGACATATAGGGTATAGACAGGTCAAGGAAAATATAGGTACCGATACCAGTTCCCTGAATGTCTATATGGCATTACTAATCATGTCTTTCTTTCCGTTACACAGTGTGTCAGGTTCCCATTTCACACAGCTGGACAAACTGCAGGTCGACATAGAAGTCTCCACTAAAAAAAGGTGTCTTTCATTTCCTGTTCAGCTGCGCAGTCCGTTCGCTTTTCTCTCAGTAGCCTCTTTCTTTTTCCCTAGAGTTTTGCAGTGAGTGAACCTTTTTAGCATTGTTTTCTAAGCATCATATTTTGGAAGATTTTGATTGGTTCTTCCTTATAGTTTTAAATAGTTTTCGATGTTTTGAGAGTTCTCCAGTTACCTATTGTTTCTCTGCTTGTCACGTATATAATATAAGACGTCAGTGTAAGTTCCGTAATGATCTCTTTTAAGATTCATAACCGGTACAGTCATACGTATAGCATAACAAAGTAACACTAAACATAATAACGCACGTAGTGCACTTTATGCCCTCCTTGTAGAAAGTTAACTTTTTTATGCCCTCCTTGTAGAACGTTAACTTTTTTTATGCCATCCTTGCAGAATGTTAACTTTTTATGCCCTCCTTGTAAAACGTTAACTGTTTATGCCCTCCCTGTAGAACGTTAACTTTTTATGCCCTCCCTGTAGAAAGTTAACTTTTTATGCCCTCCTTGTAGAACGTTAACTTTTTATACCCTCCCTGTAGAACGTTAACTTTTTATGCCCTCCTTGTAGAATGTTAACTTTTTTATGCCATCCTTGCAGAACGTTAACTTTTTATGCCCTCCTTGTAAAACGTTAACTTTTTATGCCCTCCCTGTAGAAAGTTAACTTTTTATGCCCTCCTTGTAGAACGTTAACTTTTTTATGCCATCCTTGCAGAACGTTAACATTTTATGCCCTCCTTGCAAAACGTTAACTGTTTATGCCCTCCCTGTAGAACGTTAACTTTTTATGCCCTCTCTGTAGAAAGTTAACTTTTTATGCCCTCCTTGTAGAACGTTAACTTTTTATACCCTCCCTGTAGAACGTTAACTTTTTTATGCCATCCCTGTAGAAAGTTAACTTTTTATGCCCTCTCTGTAGAACGTTAACTTTTTAATGCCCTCCCTGTAGAACATTAACTTTTGTATGCCCTCCCTGTAGAACGTTAACTTCTGTCTTCTTCCTAAATCTCTTATAAGACGAAGAAACCCCGGTATAAAGTGTTAGAGCACAACATCTATTATAACATTAGAAATGAAGAGCTATGGGAGAAAAAAAACCAACCCACAGAGAAAGATAATGAAAAGACACTGGAAATGAGTAGGACAACCTCTTCTAAGGACTACCACTAACATACCCAGACAGTCTCTCACCTGGAATCCCCAGGGCAAGAGGAAACAAGGAAGACCTAGAAACACCTGGAGAAGATGTTTTGAAGCAGAGATCAGAAAGATGGACTAAAGAGAGAGAGAGAGAGAGAGAGAGAGAGAGTGAGAGAGAGAGAGAGAGAGAAGAAGCAGCTCGCTCGGGACAGAAATACTTGGAGAGACCTTGCTGATGGTCTATGCCATAGACAGGGGTAAAGAAATCTTGGATGGATGGATGGATGGATGGATGGATGGATGGAAAAATATCAGACAGAAAAATAATGGAAGAATGATTTATGAATGACTTACTGCACACCAGCACACCAGTAGGACGGACAACCGCCCAGCCAACAAAACCAACCACTTTGCGTCCTGACATCCTGACATTGTTGTTATTGTTGTTGTTGTTACTACTGCTAAAACTGGCAAATAAACAGCTTGTGTCTACTGTTTTTCAGTTTTTTTTTTTTACAATTCCATAACTTTGAACTCGAAGCTATTGTAGCAGACGTCGTGAGAGAAGCTTTTATATCGCAGAAATAGTATCGGATAGGGAGTGAGTTTCAGCGGTGTTTCTTCATTTTTATACAAATAGCAACGTGGCTTTCGCACAGAAAGTAACAGAGCAGGAAATAAAACGTAAAGAAATAACTTTTAGACATTAAATAACGAAAAATGACAAGGTAGGTACTGGGACTTGAACCACGCACTCTGGTAGGAGAGCAACCGCCTAGCCATTGTTAGTGCTTCGTCTATGATTTGTTTCAGAGATCTAACCATACAATACTTTGTATGTAACTCTCAGAACGGAGTTCTTCATCAGATCCACAGCAACCTAGACCATATGGCTCCCCAGCCGAATGGCTGTTTAAGAGGACTATCGTTTCTGATGTAAAACAGGATCGTGACTAGAGATGAATCACTGGCTTTGTTAATCATACCAGCGCCTAATTAACTTTAATCATCCTTCCAGCAGAATATATATATATATATATATATATATACACACACACATTCATGATTACAACGGTTTGAAATGTCATTTATTAGTGGTAGAAATCTCATTTTTGAAGAAACCTCATCATGTTTCTGAAAGTAGACATACTTAAATGACCAATATTTTTCTTCGCAGTCTAAATCTCGTCGGCGAGGTACGAGATCTTGCGATACTTCCAATTTCATCTAAGCTCGTCTGAAAATCTCCATTTGTGTCTCGGTATTCCAATATTTTCCAAACGAAAAGAATCCTAAAGTGAATTCAGTTTGCTGGATTAATGTTTTTTTTTCTCTTCTTGTTTTTTTCGTAATTAAGATTTTTTAAAAAATCTTGTTTTTGTGTCTAAATCTCCTGTTCTCCCCTGATATGGCCTGTTCTTAGTACAACGCTGCTCTCTTCACAGGCAAAGATAAGCTCTTCTTGTTGTATAGCCAGGACCCCTACATTAGTGAGTGTAGTGTTTAGTGTCTCAGTGATATCTTGAGACAATTCTTGTTATTCTATCGTTAGTTCATGTTTCTCTCTTCTACATATTTCTCTCTCTCCTAATCTTTTGTTCAGTACTCTGGCGGAGCTGCTGCTGGGACATTTTTTCTGCTTAGATGTGTTTATTTGGCACATGAGTGGCGCAGTGGTCAGCGCTCATGCTTCTCACAGGAGAGTTTGATGTTTGAATCAAGCTGCTTTTGTCACAGTCATTCGTCTGTAGAAATTGGTACCTGACTCCTCCTGAAGTTGGAGAAAGAAAAGCGGGGAGACTTAATATTGATCACATCGCACTCTGACGTGTCCATACGTCAAGGAACATGTGGAACTTTCTATCACGTTATCTAGATACTTCTATGACAACATAGGACCATCCATCATTTTTACTTCACAGACATGCATACATATGGGCATACACACTTATTTCTGTATTCTTCTAATTTCTGTACTTTAGTCTGGGATACTTTGTTCACTCGCCAGCTCTTAAAAATGTAACTCACGCTGGCGGGCATTCTTTGATTAAATCCGGATCATGAAGTTTTACTAGAGACAACACCTGACTTAAGAACTCATTCTCCCAGACGGTTTCTTTTCTCTAGGCTTCTCTTTGGCTGAAAGTTCCCACATACCCAAGCTACAGAATGCTAGGGTTATTTCTGTGTTTTTCTTCCGACTGTTCACCACAGCATAAAGAATACATTAAAAGAAGAAGATGATGATGATGGTGATGATGATGAATAAGAAGGAGTATTAAACGTATAAGTAGATAAGTTAGAGGATGAAGAATATGAAAAGAAGACGAGAATGGAGATAACAGTAACTAGAAAAGAAGACAAGAAAGAAAGAAACAAATCAGAACAAACAAAACATAAATCTTCTTGTTGTAGATGTCACTCTTTCATGATGTCACGATAACAACTCATCTGTTTAAATCTGAGTTTCCTAAAGGCCAGTACTCGACCTCCTTGAGATCTGCGCCAGATTTGACTGTATAATTAACCTTATGGCAGCATGTACCACTGCAGAACGAGAGGAACAAATTAATCTACATGCAGGTACAACAACCTCCCAATCACCATCATCATGTGACGTGTTTTTCTAATCTTCATTTAGATCAATTATCCCCAGTTTTTTTAGACTGCTGTGCTCTTGTTTTCAAACCATTTTATGTAACCCCACCCCACCTTCCATCTTTCGTGCAGTTCACACAACATCCTACGCTGCTCCCTCAAGTGTACTTCACACAACATCCTACGCTGCTCCCTCAAGCGTACTTCAAACAAAATCATACGTTGTCCCCTCAAGTCCGCTTCAAACAACATCCTACACAACCTTCTCAAGAGTACTTCATACAACATCCTGCGCTAGTGTGCTTCAAAGAACATCCTGCACTCTCCCTTAAGTATATTTCAAACAACATCCTGCACTTCCCCTCAAGTGTACTTCAAACAACATCCTACACTCACTCTTAAGTGTACTTCAAACTATATCCTACACTCACAATAAAGTGTACTTCAAACAATATCCTACTCTCACCCTCAAGTGTACTTCAAAAAACGTCCTACACTCACCCTCAAGTGTACTTCAAAAAACGTCCTACACTCACCCTCAAGTGTACTTCAAACAAGATCCTACACTCACCCTTAAGATGTACTTCAAACAAAATCCTGCTCTCTCTCTCTCTCTCAAGTGTGCTTCAAACAACATCCTGCGTTCTCCCTCAAGAGTACTTAAAACAACATCTTGTGCTCTCTCTCTCTCTCTCTCTAAAGCGTACTTCAAACAACATGCTGCGCTCCCCTCAAGTGTACTTCAAACAAAATACTACACTCCCCCTCATGTGTACTTCAAATGCTGGGACATTTTTTTCTGCTTAGATGTGTTTATTTGGCACATGAGTGGCGCAGTGGTCAGCGCTCATGCTTCTCACAGGAGAGTTTGATGTTTGAATCAAGCTGCTTTTGTCACAGTCATTCGTCTGTAGAAATTGGTACCTGACTCCTCCTGAAGTTGGAGAAAGAAAAGCGGGGAGACTTAATATTGATCACATCGCACTCTGACGTGTCCATACGTCAAGGAACATGTGGAACTTTCTATCACGTTATCTAGATACTTCTATGACAACATAGGACCATCCATCATTTTTACTTCACAGACATGCATACATATGGGCATACACACTTATTTCTGTATTCTTCTAATTTCTGTACTTTAGTCTGGGATACTTTGTTCACTCGCCAGCTCTTAAAAATGTAACTCACGCTGGCGGGCATTCTTTGATTAAATCCGGATCATGAAGTTTTACTAGAGACAACACCTGACTTAAGAACTCATTCTCCCAGACGGTTTCTTTTCTCTAGGCTTCTCTTTGGCTGAAAGTTCCCACATACCCAAGCTACAGAATGCTAGGGTTATTTCTGTGTTTTTCTTCCGACTGTTCACCACAGCATAAAGAATACATTAAAAGAAGAAGATGATGATGATGGTGATGATGATGATGAATAAGAAGGAGTATTAAACGTATAAGTGGATAAGTTAGAGGATGAAGAATATGAAAAGAAGACGAGAATGGAGATAAAAGTAACTAGAAAAGAAGACAAGAAAGAAAGAAGCAAATCATCACAAACAAAACATAAATCTTCTTATTGTAGATGTCACTCTTTAATGATGTCACGATAACAACTCATCTGTTTAAATCTGAGTTTCCTAAGGCCAGTTATCGACCTCCTTGAGATCTGCGCCAGATTTGACTGTATAATTAACCTTATGGCAGCATGTACCACTGCAGAACGAGAGGAACAAATTAATCTACATGCAGGTACAACAACCTCCCAGTCACTATCATCATGTGAGGTGTTTTTCTAATCTTCATTTAGATCAATGATCCCCAATTTTTTTAGACTGCTGTGCTTTTGTTTTCAAACCATTTTATGTAACCCCACCCCCACCTTCCATCTTTCGTGCAGTTCACACAACATCCTACGCTGCTCCCTCAAGTGTACTTCACACAACATCCTACGCTGCTCCCTCAAGTGTACTTCACACAACATCCTTCGCTGCTCCCTCAAGTGTACTTCACACAACATCCTACGCTGCTCCCTCAAGTGTACTTCACACAACATCCTACGCTGCTCCCTCAAGTGTACTTCACACAACATCCTACGCTGCTCCCTCAAGTGTACTTCACACAACATCCTACGCTGCTCCCTCAAGTGTACTTCACACAACATCCGACGCTGCTCCCTCAAGTGCACTTCACACAACATCCTACTCTGCTCCCTCAAGTGTACTTCACACAACATCCTACGCTGCTCTCTCAAGCGTAATTCAAACTAAATCATACGTTGTCCCCTCAAGTGCGCTTCAAACAACATCCTACAGAACCTCCTCAAGAGTACTTCATACAACATCCTGCGCTAGTGTACTTCAAACAACATCCTGCACTCTCCCTTAAGTATATTTCAAACAACATCCTGCACTCACCCTCAAGTGTACTTCAAACTACATCCTACACTCACCATTAATTGTACTTCAAACAACATCCTACACTCACAATTAAGTGTACTTCAAACAACATCCTACACTCACCCTTAAGTGTACTTCAAACTATATCCTACACTCACAATAAAGTCTACTTCAAACAATATCCTACACTCAGCTTTAAGTGTACTTCAAACAACATCCTACACTCACAATTAAGTGTACTTCAAACAACACTCTACACTCACCCTCAAGTGTACTTAAAACAACATCCTACACTCAGCTTTAAGTTTACTTCAAACAACATCCTATACTCACTGTCAAGTGTACTTCAAACAACATCCTACACTCACCCTCAAGTGTACTTCAAACAGCATCCTACACTCACCCTCAAGTGTATTTCAAAAAACGTCAAACACTCACCACCAAGGGTACTTCAAACAACATCCTACACTCACCCTCAAGTGTACTTCAAACAAGATCCTACACTCACCCTTAAGTGTACTTCAAACAACATTCTACGCTCCCCCTCAAATGTACTTCCAAAAAATCCTGCTCTCTCTCTCTCTCTCAAGTGTGCTTCAAACAACATCCTGCGTTCTCCCTCAGGAGTACTTAAAACAACATACTGCGCTCTCTCTCAAGTGTACTTCAAACAGCATACTGCGCTTCCCTCAAGAGTACTTCAAACAACATAATGCACTCCCGCTCAAGAGTACTTCAAACAACATAATGCGATCCCCTCAAGTGTACCTCAAACAAAATACTACGCTCCCCCTCATGTGTACTTCAAACAACATCATATACTCCCCCTGCCCCCCCTCATGTCCCACAGAGAGGCCCCGTGCCGAAAGACGTTGTAATTCAAGGCACAGGTTTCGATTGTCTAACTCGAACATACCAGACAGTGTCTTTCTTTCATGCCAAGGAGTTAGACTTTATATTATCTTCTTCCTTCGTCTTCCTCTGCTTCTCTCATAATTCGACTTTATTGTTGCAGTGATTTTGCCAAAACTTCTTTATTCATTACTCTATATCATATATAAAATGGTACGTTCCTTTATTCCGAAATATATTTATCATCATCATCATCATCATCATCATCAGGTGCCGTGCCGACTGGCGTTGGCTATTATGCTTCTCCAGAGTACACGATCCTTCATGCAGGCCATCAGTTCAGTTAGTGATCTCCTCTCACACCATCCTGTCAGACTGTCCAGTATCATTTCTCTTGGTCTTCCTCTTGATCTTCTTCCTTCTATTTTTCCTGTTGTTATAATATTTTCTATGCCCCCTCTTCTCATTGCATGTACTATGAATGTACATTGTCACTCTCTTATCTTTTTGGCAAGGTTTTTTGTCCCTCCAGCTCTTCTCATACATTCTTCGTTAGTTATTTTTGCTGTCCAGGGGATTCGCAACATTCTTCTAACAAACCACATTTCTGCTGCTTCCAATGATTTTTGTGCAGACTTGCCTATTGTCCATGATTCACTTCCATATAACAAGATAGGTTCAATACAGCATTTTAGGAATCGTTTTCTAACATTCATTGGTAAAGATCTGTTAGCTAATGTATTTCTCATTCTTTGAAATGCAGTCTTTGCTTGGCCTATTCTGTTCCTAATTTCTGTTCTGCATTTCCCATCTGAAGTTATTACTACTCCAAGGTATTTGAATTTCTGCACCTGCTTTAGAATAGTTCCGTTTAATTTAATACTGCATGCTGGTGGATTCTGTTTCTTAGATATAACCATAGTCTCTGTCTTTTTGAAGTTCAAAGTAAGGCCTTTCTGTTCACTTTCTTTGCCAACTTTATCCAAGAGATTTTGCAGGTCTTATTGATTCTCAGCTATCAGTACTGTGTCGTCAGCATACCGAAGGTTGTTAATATTGTATCCTCCAATTTTTATGCCTGGTTCTGTGATGATTGTTCTTAGAATATTCTCGCTATAGAGAGAAAAAAGGTCTGGAGATAGTACACATCCTTGTCGCACCCCTTGTTTTATAGGTTGATATTTTCCAATTCTATTTTCAACTCGAACTGCTGCCAGTATAGATATTTTACAATCCTCAGGTCTTTGCCGACTATATTGATGTCTTCACTCAATTTGATAATTTCATTATGTTTCACCTTGTCAAATGCCTTGGTGTAATATATTTATACATAAACAAATTGTCAATAAAATAAACGAGTTTATACTATTTGAATCAAACTATTAAGATAGAAATTACTAAATAAGTTAAACAAAGGACTAGCTTCACTGTCCAGTAAAAAAAATGGATGCTGTTTTAGTTTAATATGTATCCTTCCCGTGTCGTTAAACTTCACATAGGGCTCGCAAGGTAGTTCGCCAATGTTTCCTATCTTTGGCAAGCCTTTCAACCTAAATTAAGGGATTTTATGCCTATTAATGTGGCCTGTCTTAACAATGTCCTCTTCAGAGTTTCACGTGGTCTGCCTCTTTTTCTTTGGCTTGTTGTTTTCCACTTTATAGCTTTATTTGGGAATCTCTAACAGGTTCTTCTCATCACGTGACCAATAGAGTATCTAGATATATTAAATACAAAAGCATGGAAAAGAACACAATCTATTGAAATTTTCGTATATAGGAGAATAGGGTGAACTTGACTGACTTCACAGTAAAGAAAGCAATTTCTAGATGACCTGACATTGAAAACGAAATAGTAGAAAACATAAGAAGCGAAGCGGACAATTTAAATATTTCGGTCATATCAAGACACATAACACAATAAAGAAAACCATAGTTGAGAGAAGAGTAGAAGGGACAAGAAAAAGAGAACAACAGCGATGTAAACTGGTCAACAAAATTTTTAAATAAAGGGACTGGCTTCAGTTGACACTAGTGAACTGTGGACACAAGGAACAGAGCACGTTTGAGAACCACTGCAGACAATCTTCCATGGATGGAGAGCACAGGGTTAAGACAGAAATCTATATATTTTTTTTTATTTCTCCAATTATTCATGAATTTAATGTCAGCTAATGGCTGTTTCGGGTTCCACTGGGACTCTTGATGGAAGCGCTTTAAATCTGTCAAAAGTTTTGAAATTGTCCCACAGGAATATAAGTGTATATCCTGGAGCACGGAGTAGCTTGCATGATATTGACTCTTTGAAAGTTATAAACTGCTCATCCCTGCACAGCATAAGACTAGGAACATCAGCCCAAGCATCTTCCTAAATAATAGAATAAAACAGAATAATATCAGTTAGAATTAAATGGTGCCAAGATTTTTTCTAAACTGGCATTGCCTGTAATATTACCATAAACAAGTAGTTTAATTGCTTTTATTTATCTTAGGTCAAAGAAAAATTTAATTTTAAAAAATCGATGGTCTTTAGTGTATTCTTGACGTAAATTATTTTCTAAAAGCTTCGACCGTGTTCGTTAGACATGTACACTAATTCTGCTTAAATGTTAGTTAGACATGTACAATAATTCAGCTTAAATGTTGGTTAGACATGTACACTAATTCTGCTGAAATGTTAGTTAGACAAGTACACTAATTCTGCTGAAATGTTAGTTAGACACGTACACTAATTCTGCTGAAATTTTAGTTAGACACGTACACTAATTCTGCTTAAATATTAGTTAGACACGTACACTAATTCTGCTTAAATCTTAGTTAGACAGGTACACTAATTCTGCTTAAATGTTAGTTAGACAGGTACACTAATTATAATTACATGTTAGTTAGATAGGTACACTAATTCTGCTTAAATCTTAGTTAGACACGTACAGTAATTCTGCTTAAATGTTAGTTAGACAGGTACAATAATTCTGCTTAAATCTTAGTTAGACAGGTACACTAATTATGCTTAAATGTTAGCTAGACATGTACACTAATTCTACTGAAATGTTAGTTAGACATGTACACTAATTCTACTGAAATGTTAGTTAGACATGTACACTAATTCTGCTTAAATGTTAGTTAGACATGTACACTAATTCTACTGAAATGTTAGTTAGACATGTACACTAATTCTGCTTAAATGTTAGTTAGGCATGTACACTAATTCTACTGAAATGTTAGGGATAGTCTATAGGCTAGAGAGTGCAAGGAATCTGGTTACAGCAGTGAAACAACTGGTCGTAGTGGTTTTCAGGCAGACAGAGATGTATGGTTACAGACACCTCAGAGAAAAAAATGTTTTTGTTTGATGGGTTTCATTTTTTAACTTTCCAGAAAGATTTTAAATAACGTTTTTGTCTCTGGGAAAATACATGACTTTAGAGGAGTTATGTGGATAAGTCACATTAGTTTGAGATACAAATATATTTCAGTACGTAATGTTTTAGATATAAATTATTGCATATTAATTTTATCCGACGCATGTAAAACAATTTCCATTGTTCATATATATATATATATATATATATATATATATATATATATATATTATATATCGGCGAAGATACTGTCAATTTTGCCAATTAACAACCAATAGCTGACATACCGGAGTCAGGATTGACGAACTATAGCTGACATACCGGAGTCAGGATTGACGAACTATAGCTGACATACCGGAATGAGTGTTGACGATCCATAGCTTACATACCGGAGTCAGGGTTGACGAACCATAGCGGACATACCGGAGTCAGGGTTGACGAACCATAGCGGACATACCGGAGTCAGGGTTGACGAACCATAGCTGACATACCGGAGTCAGGGTTGACGAACCATAGCGGACATACCGGAGTCAGGGTTGACGACCCATAGTCCCCATGGCAGTGGAGTCTGAAGTATTGCACCCCCCCCCGCCCCCCTGTTTATTACCTGCACTTCGAGACTAAGAAGATGGGATTTATAAGCTGCTACTACGCCGTTACGATGTTGTATCTCAAAACATTCACAGCAGAGGCTGCAAAAAACATTAGCTCGCAGTTTCAGGCAGACAAAAGACATGGAAGAACATATATGTATATATCTTGATCTTTCAGTCATGTGGTGGTTGATAGTGACTAACGGTTTGTTGGCTTGTGGGTCTAGTTTATCATTTGTCCAGTCAAGTGCTCGAGAATTTTATTCAGCGTATATGATAACATATACTGGCAGCAATCAGCAGCAATGACGGTTGAGAACAAAATAAGAGCATTCCATCACATAAAATTGGAAGTGAGACAAGCATGTGTTCTTTCTACTGACCTCTTCTCCTTGTACAGCGGAAAAAATAATGAGGAATATAGAGAGCTTGCCAGGACGGGTACAACCTTAACAACTTAAGATATGTAGACAACACTGTCCTGATTGCTAAAAGTGAAGGGGAGCTACAGGCTCTTCTAGACATCGTGGTTCGTGAAAGTAAAAGTAAAGGTCTCAGCCTGAATAAAAATAAGACTGAAGTAATAGTCATCTCAAAGAAAAGAAAGCAACCAAAATGTAGCATTATCATCTATGGAACAAATCTGAAACAATTTGATAGATTCAAATACTTATGAACGATTATAACAACTTATGGGAAATGGCACAATGAAATAAAAAGCAGACGTGCTCAGGCCAAGTCAGCATTCCAGAAAATGATAAACATCTTGTGCAACAGATCCATATCAATGGAAACAAGATTCCGATTATTTAAATGTTACATCGTGCCAATTTTGTTTTATGGATGTGAAGCATGGTCTATGAATAAGAGAGTACAGCGAGAAATGGAGGCCATGGAAATGTGGTTCATAAGAAGGATGTTGAAGGTACCTTGGACAGCTAAGAAAACCAACGAAGAAATCTTAAGAGAGGCTGGAGTTAAAAGACAAATTACAGCAAAGATTAGAGGTAGATAAAGGAGATTTGTAGGGCATTTTCTGAGAAGATGAAAATTGGAACACACTGTGGCAATTGGAAAAAGTGAGAGAAGAAGAGACAGAAGAAGACAGAGAAAGAAGTTACTGGGTGGGCTGTCAGTGTGGCTAGGAAGAAAGTCACCGGCGGATCCCATTATCAATTATAAAGACAAGGAATTAATTGTGGAGAGAAATGATCGCCTACGCCAGGCGGCATGGCACTTGATTAATTGATACGCTAGCACTCACATCTGTTTCGTTCGTATACTGATGATTAAGAATCGATACATAACACAATGAATAGAAATGTGCAAGAACATATTATCCCGACCATCTGGCCAAGAGGGGTTTTATCAGTGCGTAATTTTATACTCTGCAAACTTTCACATCACTCCTTACTCGTCGGCTGGCACTAACTCACCACGAGTTCTGATCATCTCATCACGTCCCGCGGGGATGACCAAAGAGACCAACCAACCAATCAGATGTTGTATTTAGTTCCCGCTAAATGGCCATAATGTCAACTATGTTCTGTAGGTAGTTTTAGTTTAAGCTCAATAAGACATAGCAGGGCCTTTTTCTGACCACAGAGCTCTGTGGAGCAATCCGTTTTTATCGTCTGCGGCAATGTTACATACAGTACAACTTTTGCTCTGCTAATTTTGATCTATCTGTCGAGGTAACATCTTATTGCAATGTTCATACTCTTGCTAAAGACAATTTTAAGGATAAATACATATCTTTAAAGCGGTCTGCATACAGTCTCTGATACCTTTATAAGAATGACAGGACAAGACAGTTTTCACATTGCCGTCTATGGTAGCTTAATATGAATGGCATGATAAGAAAGTCTTCCCATTATCGTCTCCCTTAACTTTACCTGAATGAGAGAGATAGGCAACACTCACGAGAGAACAGAATAGATAACTGTTATATCGGAGAAGATGATGATTATGTGGGCCTGCGTGAAGAACTGGCTTGAGTCTAAGCTTACACCTGAGACCTTTACTAATTCATAGGAAGATCGTGTCTCTTTGCTTCAGATAATTTTATGTAACAGGGATCCAGGTTTGGTCCCACTGTTGTTGCCCCTTGCTCCCACTGTTGCTGACCCCTTGCTCCCACTGTTGTTAACCCCGACGTCTCACTGTTGTTGACACCTTGTCCCACTGTTGTTGACACCTTGTCCCACTGTTGTTGACACCTTGTCCCACTGTTGTTGACCCCGTGATCACACTGTTGTTGACACCTTGGTCCCACTGTTGTTGACACCTTGTCCCACTGTTGTTGACCCCTTGTCCCACTGTTGTTGACCCCTTGGCCCCACTGTTGTTGACACCTTGCTGCCACTGTTGTTGACACCTTGGTCCAACTATTGTTGACCCCTTGGCCCCACTGTTGTTGACCCATTGGTCACAGTTTTGTGGACCTCTTGGCCCCACTGTTGTTGGCCCTTTGGTCCCAAAGTCGTTGACCCCTTGGTCTCACTGTTGTTGGCCCTTTGGTCCCACTGTAGTTGACTCCTTGGTCTCACTGTTGTTGGCCCTTTGGTCCCACTGTCGTTGATCCCTTGGTCTCACTGTTGTTGGCCCTTTGGTCCCACTGTAGTTGACCCCTTGGTCTCACTGTTGTTGGCCCTTTGGTCCCACTGTCGTTGACCCCTTGGTCTCACTGTTGTTGGCCCTTTGGTCCCACTGTAGTTGACTCCGTGGTCTCACTGTTGTTGGCCCTTTGGTCCCACTGTCGTTGACCCCTTGGTCTCACTGTTGTTGGCCCCTTGGCTGTATTCATGGGATTAAAAAGTCTGGTCTCCTCAGAAAGGGAATCTAGTTCACTCTATTTCAGAATCCGTGCTTGTTTTTCTAGTTCATTCTATTTCAGAACCCCTGTTTGCTTTTCTAGTACACTGTAGTTTAGAATCTATGTTTCTGTTCTACAACAGTATTTGATTGTGGTGTGGGCTAGGCCTATGGTTTTGTTCACTCAACGTAAGCACGATTTCTTGTGACGTTTTATTGTTTTGGTAATAGAGGCCAAACTTCTAGGCATAATATCCCTTGTTGAGGTTGAAAAGCCCCGTCAAAAACAGGAAAACTTGGCCATCTACCATGCGAGCCCTGTGTGAGGTTTAACGGCACGTGACGGAAGCAAGATATAAGAATAGCACGAGACAACACTGGGACTGAATATGGAAGACAAGAAAGGTTTCTTTCGAACGTTAGAGCAAGATGGATGTTTGAGATGTGAGCTGTTGTCGTCCTCTCCGTCATGAATTTACATTTTCAGAAATGGAAGAGGCATAAACCCTTGTCCTCAAGTCCTATGGCTGTCCTTTTATGGATATGTAGTATATCAAGATCAATGGTTGGAAATTATGGCACCTGAGCTGTTTTGCATTCCTCATTAAAAATCCACATGCATTTGTTTAGGAACTCTGAAGTTCTTCTACTTCTTCTTTCAAGAATGAAAGAATGTGCTCAAACCTGGACTCTGGTCTGAGGCTTGAATAACAACTTCATTCAGGCCTTGTCTACCAACTAACTAGACGGGCGAACTATACCTTGTCTACCAACTAACTAGACGGGCGAACTATATTTTGTCTACTAATTAACTAGATATGAGAACTACACCTCTTGTTTATCAACTAACTAGACAGGCGAATTACACCTCTTGTCTACTAACTAATTAGATATGAGAACTACACCTCTTGTCTACCAACTAACTAGATATGAGAACTACACCTCTTGTCTACCAACTAACTAGATATTAGAACTATACGACTGAACATGTCAGACAAGCTGTAGCATGTTACTGCACAACATATTAGATCTATGTATTAGGTATGGCTACACGTAAATGACCAAAACTCTAGTTGAGTCTAATTAAGAAAATCATGCCTATTTCTAGTTCAGTCTAATTTATAATCCATGAATATACTTCTATTTCAATCTAATTTAGAATTCATTCCTGTGTTTCTAATTAACTTTCATTTAGAATCGATGAATGAGTTTCTAGTTTAGTGACAAAGAAAAAAATGGCTGTGTGTTTTTTTTCATTTCGAATAAAACTCGATACTTACATTTCTAACTGTCTGTACTTCAGAGCTGATGCCCATGCTTCTGGTTCATTTAACTGAGAATTCAAATATTTTTCTTTTTTCTTTCCAGTTCACTAATTCAGAGTTCACCTTTGCGTTTCTAGTTCACACTAATTCTTTTCACCCTTATTCAGAATCGATACTTATGCTTCTAGTTCACTGTCAGAATCGATACATGTGCTTCTAGTTTACAGTCAGAATCGATAACAGTGCTTCTATTCCACAATCATTCAGAATAGATACCTTTATTTTCACCTTTCATAATGGCGCTAGATAAAATGAGCCCGTGCTCTAAGGATATGGGCTATCAAACAAACCATTCACGTTCATTAAATTTCAATGATACTTTTAATCAAATGAAAGCCAAGACGGCTTTAAAGATTGTTCCACCTAAAATAAGATTTCTCTCCAATCGTAAGATGCTGTGTCACGTTCTGTGATGATGGTTTCTCGTTTTCTCAAATTCCCTCAAACATTTTCTATCCCATTCTCTAACATGCGTTGCTATCGACCGAAAAAAAAACATTTTAAAAACTAATTTAGGGCTTCCTTTTACCAACTGGGGCGGAACACGTAAGACAGCTTCCTTCGCCAGTTTTTTAGCATCCTCGCCTGGACAAGCGAAAACGCCCTCAGCTGTTACTCGTTCAGGCAGATGAAGTTTGTTCAGAAATGGAGAAACTTTCGTGCGAGGAAATTCACTTCATGTGAGAAATTCGAATCTGAGATCCAGCTGAAACTGGATAATTTGATGTTTGTGGCGAAAATTTCAAGATTTGGAGGTCAGCTAGAATGATTTTCAAACTTCGGAGTTTTGAGGACCTTTCGTGTATCTATTTTTAATAATAAAGGGTATAAGAATCGCATTTGTATTTCCTCCCTGCTTTGTTTTCAAAGGGAAACCCTCAAGTATATATTTTTTTTAATGTTTTGGTAACCCCAATACCAGTTGGTCCAAAAAAAAAAGATTCCTACTGAGTGGGGAATCGAACCAGGGGCTTTTTGATCGACAGATAAAGCAAAAATTGGACGAACATAGATAGATCTATTTATTGATAAAGATAAATGTAGCAACGAATTAATATATAAAGATTAATTGAATTACATTTATATTTAAGTTCGTTCTGTAACATTTATTTCTCTCTCTCTCTCAGAACGTGTCCTCTTTTCGTCCATCCAGTTATTCTCGGCAAGATGTGGAAGATGGTGAATCTGCGTTTTTCCATTTTCCTTCCTTTGTGTACGCTTTTCTCGGCTAGCATTTGTCTAAAGAGACTAATCACAAGACAGCCAGGTACCTGTTTTGGTCTTCTGTTGTTCATTGAGATATTCACAGATGACCTCTGTATCTAGAGACCGCTCCACCATCCGCCACCTGGTGGACGCTCCTGGCAGAAGGACCGCACAGAATGAGGAAGCATGATCACTAACGCTGAACGGTACAGCTCGCAGTATTGCTAATAATAATAATCATAATACTAACGAGTTCCCTGTGAAGGAGCGTACAGCATCGAAAGAGGCTCCCCCAGAAAATCCAGTCTTGAGCGAGTCCGGATAACTCGAACCACATTCTTCTCGCTTTCTTCAGTTCTCCCTGTATCGTTACTAATGCCCATGTTAATAATGCCCATGTTACTAATGCCCATGTTACTAGTGTCCATGTTACTAATACCCATGTTACTAGTGCCCATGTTACTAATACCCATGTTACTAATGCCCATGTTACTAATGCCCATGTTACTAGTGCCCATGTTACTAATGCCCATGTTACTAGTGCCCATGTTACTAATGCCCATGTTACTAATGCCCATGTTACTAATGTCCTGCCCTCTTTCTTTTCCCTTAAGGTGTCCAAGTCTAAGCCGTGTAGGATTGTCTGTTTTTTTTCTCTTCGTAGCATGCGACCCATCCATTTCCATCTTCGTCATTTTAACTCTTTACTAATGCTCTCAATGCCTGGTTATTTTGCTCGTTTATTAACTCATCTAAGTCATTTTATTTTCTTGCAAGGCTAATTTATAGCTCAGATGTACTACTTTATTTAGTGAAGTAAATTAGCTCACTACAAAACTCGTTCATTCAGGTCAGTAGGAAACAAAAACTAATAATGGCTCTTATAAGAGGTATTTCCATTTCTATCATTAACGGACATGGCCAAAGTTGACAAAGTTTCTGTTTACCATATTGGAATTTAGAATGTAATAAAGAAAAACATTTACTAGAATTCGATACATATAACTCTCTTTTTTTGTAAACAAATAAGTCAGAGTGATTTTGACTTCATGAAATGTGATGCGTGGGAGTTCCTTTCATGAAGTCAAATAGTCTCCATATAATATATTGCATAGGTTTCTCAGAAAATGAGATAAAATATACAAAAACACCACGGCGGGCTTCCATATGTCAGTCTTCTGGGAGCAGGAATGTTCAACATTTGCCATAATCGTACGTGACAAATCCTGACATATTATTACGATTCCAACCACTCCTTTTGCTGAGCCCTAGACCAGTGTTTCTCAAACCTTTACACTAACACCCTCTTTCCATGCCTTTAGCGCGTGCTAAGAATCTGTATTAGTGAAAACTATCTTTGAATAGGAGAGTATGTGGTTACAATACGTGACACATTATATTTTGTCTGCACACTGTGACGGTCAGCATATGAATGTTCGCTTCTATAAATAAGGATTGACCTCAAATCCATAACTAGTTTAAAAAATTCCCAAAAAAAGGAGAAAATAATATTTATGCATTTATTTGAAGTAAAATTAATTTGTTTCTTACATAAATAAACTAACATTTATGAACACTTACACTATCTTATATCCTTCCCCTGCCGTTAAACGTCACATAGGGCTCACAAAGTAGTTCGTCAATTTTTCCTGTCTTCGGCGAGTCTTTCAACCTCATCAATGGATTTTATGTCTGTTAATTTGGCTTATCTTAACAATGTCCTCTTCAGAATTTCACCCGGTCTGCCTCTTTTTCTTCGGCCTGTTGTGTTCCACTTGATAGCTTACACTGTCTTTGTTGTAAAATCTGAAGGGATATCTTCCCTGGTTTGCTACTCAACATTCTGTGTCGACCTTCTTCACTTACCCCCACCCCACAACCACCCCAACCCCACCTAAAGCTGAACTAAATGCGGGTATTACTCACAAGGTCTACTTGAGAAACACTGAAGTAATCTAATGGGGTGAATACTAAACCCTACCTCAGAAACATTGAACTAATCTAATGGGACGAATGCTAAACTCGACCTCGGAAATACTGAAGTAATCTAATGGGGTGAATGCTAAACCCTACCTCAGAAACATTGAACTAATCTAATGGGACGAATGCTAAACTCGACCTCGGAAATACTGAAGTAATCTAATGGGGTGAATGCTAAACCCTACCTCAGAAACACTGAACTAATCTAATGGGGTGAATGCTAAACCCTACCTCAGAAACACTGAACTAATCTAATGGGGTGAATGCTAAACCCTACCTCAGAAACACTGAACTAATCTAATGGGGTGAATGCTAACCCTACCTCAGAAACACTGAAACAGACCCATGGAATAAACTCTAACCTTTGCTTGAGAAACACTCAGCTAGACAAACAGGAAAACGCTGCGCCCTCACTTGAAGAACACTTAACTAGACAAACAGGAAAGTAACGTCCTCACATGAAGAACACTCAACTAGACAAACAGGAAAGTAACGTCCTCACATGAAGAACACTCAACTAGACAAACAGGAAAGTATACGTCCTCACATGAAGAACACTCAACTAGACGGACATGGCCAAAGTTGACAAAGTTTCTGTTTACCATATTGGAATTTAGAATGTAATAAAGAAAAACATTTACTAGAATTCAATACATATAACTCTCTTTTTTTTTGTAAACAAATACGTCAGCGTGATTTTGACTTCATGAAATGTGATGCGTGGGAGTTCCTTTCATGAAGTCAAATAGTCTCCATATAATATATTGCTTAGGTTTCTCAGAAAATGAGATAAAATATACTAAAACACCACGGCGGGCTTCCATATGTCAGTCTTCTGGGAGCAGGAATGTTCAACATTTGCCATAATCGTACGTGACAAATCCTGACATATTATTACGATTCCCACCACTCCTTTTGCTGAGCCCTAGACCAGTGTTTCTCAAACCTTTACACTAACACCCTCTTTCCATGCCTTTAGCGCGTGCCTAAGAATCTGTATTAGTGAAAACTATCTTTGAGTAGGAGAGTATGTGGTTACAATACGTGACACATTATATCTTGTTTGCACACTGTCACGGTCAGCATATGAATGTTCGCTTCTATAAATAAGGATTGACCTCAAATCCATAACTAGTTTTAAAAATCCCCAAAAAAGGAGAAAATAATATTTATGCATTTATTTGAAGTAAAATTAATTTGTTTCTTATATAAATAAACTCACATTTATGAACACTTACACTATCTTATATCCTTCCCCTGCCGTTAAACGTCACATAGGGCTCGCAAAGTAGTTCGCCAATTTTTCCTGTCTTCGGCGAGTCTTTCAACCTTATCAATGGATTTTATGCCTGCTAATTTGGCCTATCTTAACAATGTCCTCTTCAGAGTTTCAAGCGGTCTGACTCTTTTTCTTCGGCCTGTTGTGTTCCACTTGATAACTTACACTGTCTTTGTTGTAAAATCTGAAGGGATATCTTCATTGATTTGCTACTCAACATTCTGTGTCGACCTTCTTCACTTACCCCCACCCCACAACCACCCCAACCCCACCTAAAGCTGAACTAAATGCGGGTATTACTCACAAGGTCCACTTGAGAAACACTGGACTAATCTAATGGGATGAATGCTAAACTCGACCTCAGAAATACTGAAGTAATCTAATGGGGTGAATGCTAAGCTCTACCTCAGAAAAACTGAACTAATCTAATGGGGTGAATGCTAACCCTACCTCAGAAACACTGAAGCAGACCCATGGAATAAACTCTAACCTTTGCTTGAGAAACACTCAGCTAGACAAACAGGAAAATGCGCCCTCACTAGAAGAACACTCAACTAGACAAACAGGAAAGTATACGTCCTCACATGAAGAACACTCAGCTAGACAAACAGGAAAGTATACGTCCTCACATGAAGAACACTCAACTAGACAAACATGAAATTATACACCCTCACTTGAAGAACACTCAACTAGACAAACATGAAATTATACACCCTCACTTGAAGAACACTCAACTAGACAAGCATGAAATTATACACCCTCACTTGAAGAACACTCAACTAGACAAACACGAAATTATACACCCTCACTTGAAGAACACTCAACTAGACAAACATGAAATTATACACCCTCACTTGAAGAACACTGAAATAAACACACGGGGAACACCATGCACCATTTGAGAAAACCTGAAAAAACTCTTGGGTATAATAAGGAGTCCTGCTTGAGAAACACTGAACTAGATTCTCGAGGCACACATCACGCTCGATCTGAGAAACACTGAACGAATTCGTGCCATAATTAGGTGTCGGCCAAGACTCTGGGAGGACGTCACTCGACGAGGAAGCCGTTCAAGGACCGGCCGAGGCCGTATTTTGTAACCAGAGCTATCAAAGTAGAGAGAGCAACGTACATAGACGTAAACACGATCAAATGAAATTAAAAGAGACAAAGTGGACATCTAATTTTGTACACATTTCTTCATAGATAGACAGACAGAGACAGACAGACAGACCGATAGATAGATAGATAGATAGATAGATAGATAGATAGATAGATAGATAGATAGATAGATAGATAGATAGATAGATAGATAGATAGATAGATAGATAGATAGATAAGACAGCGGAGTTATTACTAACTTTTTGCATGGAAAAAAAATCTCTTTCTGTCATGATTTGATAATTTTTCTCCACATAGAAAGCTAGACTCAGTAAATGTAACTTTACTATGTCTCAACATATTACCTAATGTAACTTACTGAATACACTTTCTAAAACAGCTGTTTCTTCCGACTTAATATTATGAAGCTGTTTAGGTTATCCTTGTGGGCTCTGATGATCGAACTGAACTTGATACACTCAAGAAAGTCTTAGTATTTTAATGTTGGCAAGGAGACTGGTTTTGAAGAGATGGGGCGTTGAAAGTGTCTTTTCTGCTAATTGACAAATGGTTATATTAAGTTTATAGAGGAACTTCTGATGTGTTTTGCTTAGGGACCACATAGCTGGCGTGGCCTACTTGATATCACCTGCTATATCATGGGTATAAGGAATGTCTAATCGAGGGTTTTTGGCTGATGAGCTGGTTCCTTTTGTTCAGAAAGTCTCGTCTAAAATTAGAATTATGTACCTCCCAGTGGAGCATAAGGTATCAACAAAGGCTCTCCAGTCAATCCAGTCTTGAGCAAGTAGGGGTATCTCAAACCACGTCTTTCCTGCTTCCTCCAGGTCTTCCTGTTGTGTGCGTCACCAAGTCCCCAGTGGCCTAATTCTCTTAAGATCAGAATGAATGTTGACAGAATTTGTTGTTAGTCTACGCTTGGAGAGGGGAGTGCAATATCTTGAAAGAAACTACATGGGTTTGAACAAGTGTTTAGTAACGAACTCTCTCGTGTAGAAAGAGCCATGGGTCGCCAGCCATCAAGTTCTAGAAGGACATAGTTTTAAAAAGAATTGTTTAGATCTTGTTGAAATTATTTTAATGGATGTTAAAGAATATATATTAGAAGAACTCTCATGAAAATGTATTTTTCTTTATGTATATGACAGAGTGTGTGAGCGTGCTTTTTTGTTAAGATTAATTGCCTCTTCTCTTATATTTATGAATGTAGTAGCTTAATTTTACACTCTTTTGATTGTTTTTGCGAGTGTAATTTATATACTTGTATTAAATATCGAGTGTGTGGGAAGAATGGAAGATAATGAAGGGAAGAACGTAAGACGGACCCACATGCCCAGTTCTTTACCCTTTACAAGTAAAGATCATCCATTCATTCAAAAATCATTCAAAATTAACATTGCGTCATCACTCTTTGTTCAGTTCACAGTGTTATGGTTTTGATTTGTCATCGTTATATACAAATAGCTGATTAGCGTGCCACCTTTTTGTTGAATAAATACTCAAGAACCCGTCTGGCCGAGTGATAAATAAACCTTTATGATCTAAACGCTTATCCAGATGTCGTACCTGTTTTCCTTACAACTTATCCACATGTCGTGCCTGTTTTCCTTACAACTTATCCAGATATCGTACCTGTTTTCCTTACAACGTATCCTGATGTCGCACCTGTTTTCCTTAAAACCTATCCAGATGTCGTACCTGTTTTCCTTACAACTTATCCAGATGTCGTACCTGTTTTCCTTACAACTTATCCATATGTCGTACCTGTTTCCCTTACAACCTATCCAGATGTCGTACCTGTTTTCTTTACAACCTATCCAGATGTCGTACCTGTTTTCTTTACAACCTATCCAGATGTCGTACCTGTTTTCTTTACAACTACTGAGTGTCTAAACGAAAGAAGCCTAGTGGATAAGTATTTATTACACAGCAAGACAACATGAAGACCAGAACAACGACGTCACAGCGAGCGTTAAATTAGAATAATAAATTCTAAATCTCCGCTTGCCATCGTTTATTATTCAACTGCTGCCGACATGGAAATAGATGAGCTATTTAAAGAAAAAGTAAGTAATAAATAACAATAACACACAGGATGTAACACATTTGTTATAAAATCTCTGTGAAGTAAATTCTTGACGCGTACCTAACTGCTGAATATCTTGAACGCAACCCCATTTCCGTAAAACCTTCGTCAGATTCCCATTAGTCTGAAATTTTGTTATACAGAATTTGCCGTGGACGTTTCTATGCCAGTCGTTAGCGTTGTGTAACCATGGAAACGATGTCGAAATCTCATGATTATTCTAGATAGACGGCCGCTGTTCTGGATCTAAGTACAGTCCCAGAGTACAAGATTGCTGAACTATGCCATACAGATGTCATAGGACGGCCGTGGGGAGTTTGGTTTTCTCTTGTAGTCTGTGATTGCATTGGGATATGAAGGTTGTTCAGCTTAGACTTAATCGCAGGAAAGTTTCATTGTTAGGGTTTTTTATTTTGATAACTTCAGGAGAGTTTGGATTTATATAGCTCAAGTGGGTAAGATAGGGTGACACTTGTTTAGAAGGCGGCATAGATACTTGTACTTCACACAGATGAGGAAGAACAAAGACACGAAGTGCGAGGTACACCGGGTTCACAAAAAAGTTAGAGTGGGCAAAAAATGTAACCACCTTCATGCGGTTCACCACTATGCATGTAGGTGCGTACGTTCGTGTGTGTGTGTGAGAGAGAGAGAGAGAGAGAGAGAGAGAGTAAGAGAGTGAGAGAGAGAAAGAGAGAAAGAGGAAAGAGTGTACATGTTTGAGTGCCATCAACAAAGAGGTGGAATTTAGAAAGCCAGAAAGATTGTATCACATGAAGGACACTTTCATTGATCTCTAACAAAATATGACAGTAATATGCAGCTTGATACCGTCATCGTCTTCATAAACTGTTGTATAATGAATATTAGTATAAAACAGACGAAATAAAGGAAAAATAACAGAAAGAGTAAATGATTCCTTAAATATCTCATTCAAGAATCCAGAGGGCCAAATGGACACGAGAAACATAATTGATTCTCTCTCTTTTGGGCCACAGAAGGTTTTGAGGTCAATGCTAACCTGCTCTGGGGCCCTTGGAAAGCCAATCAGTGCTCAGAAATACAGGGGAGCGAAGGAGTGCGGGAACAGCCCGTTTGTTGATGGTGAAAATTGACGAAAATAGGCACACATTTCGCAAATTTTGCCATTTCTGAAGACGAGTTAGAGAGAGAGAGAGAGAAATGGGCGGGTGTTAAACAAAGTAAGGCTCGGAGGAAAAATGAAGTCTGGTCAGTCATTTGTCATACATCATGGTTTGTGCGGTACGTCTCTGTAGTAAAGTTGTCCGCGTGTCATAACCGTATTTAACACCCGACACGGGATATTATCTTTTGACCTGCTCTAAAACTTGAGATAATTATACCAAATGTTTGACACTTTTCTTTTATGAACATAAACGTGCACTGTCTGACAAAAATGTCTTCTTGTACTTACACAGCAAGTTTGTTTGGATAAAAAAGAAGAAATACGTTTTTGAATACGGTTTAAAGTTAGTTTATGTCAGTTTAAATATTTTGGACACACTAAACGTCATGATAATCTAGAGAAAACCTTCTTGGAAGGGTACATAATGAGAAAAAGAAAGAGAGGAAGACCAAGACGAAGATGGCTGCATGACAACGTTGATAATCTGCAAATGGATTCATCAGCAGCAGCAGGCCATCTTGCTCACAACCGACAAGCCTACAGGAGTGCTTTTAGGGAGGCAAAGTTCCTCAAGGGACATGCAAATGAGTGAGTGAATGAATGAATATGTCAATTTATTCAATTATATACGGAGTATTCAAGTGATTTTTGTGTTGTTAATTCTCTTATGTGTTGGCATTACATGCATGTTACAGTTATGCTTATCATCATTATTAAAGACGCTGGCAGGACATCTAACTGCATGGGAGAAAACGAATCGTAAACAACCAACAATTGACAGGAACTATCAGCAAACTTACTCTTGGATGTATGCTGCGGCATGCGGCGGAGCATGTATGGGGCTGTTCCTAATGCAGTGAAGCCGGGTCTGAACTGTGAAAGTTGAACCTTTGTAATCATTATTTATTATTTGCATCATAAACAACCGCTAGCTAAGCTGATTCAACGCATTATTATTTGCCTCATAAACGAGTATTAGCTAAGCTGATTCAACGCTTTAATATTTGCCACATAAACAAGGGCTAGCTAAGATCATTCAACGCTTTAATATTTGCCACATAAACAAGGGCTAGCTAAGATCATTCAACGCTTTAATATGAGTGGGCAAAAAATGTAACCACCTTCATGCGGTTCACCACTATGCATGTAGGTGCGTACGTTCGTGTGTGTGTGTGAGAGAGAGAGAGAGTAAGAGAGTGAGAGAGAGAAAGAGGAAAGAGTGTACATGTTTGAGTGCCATCAACAAAGAGGTGGAATTTAGAAAGCCAGAAAGATTGTATCACATGAAGGACACTTTCATTGATCTCTAACAAAATATGACAGTAATATGCAGCTTGATACCGTCATCGTCTTCATAAACTGTTGTATAATGAATATTAGTATAATTGTGTTAAAAAACAGACGAAATAAAGGAAAAATAACAGAAAGAATAAATGATTCTTTAAATATCTCATTCAAGAATCCAGAGGGCCAAATGGACACGAGAAACATAATTGATTCTCTCTCTTTTGGGCCACAGAAGGTTTTGAGGTCAATGCTAACCTGCTCTGGGGCGCTTGGAAAGCCAATCAGTGCTCAGAAATACAGGGGGGCGAAGGAGTGCGGGAACAGCGCGTTTGTTGATGGCGAAAATTGACGAAAATAGGCACACATTTCGCAAATTTTGCCATTTCTGAAGACGAGTTAGAGAGAGAGAGAGAGAGAGTGAGAGAGAGAGAGAGAGAGAGAGAGAGAGAGAAATGGGCGGGTGTTAAACAAAGTAAGGCTCGGAGGAAAAATGAAATCTTGTCAGTCATTTGTCATACATCATGGTTTGTGCGGTACGTCTCTGTAGTAAAGTTGTCGGCGTGTCATGACCGTATTTAACACCCGACACGGGATATTATGTGTTGACTTGCTCTAAAACTTGAGATAATTATACCAAATGTTTGACACTTTTCTTTTATGAACATAAACGTGCACTGTCTGACAAAAATGTCTTCTTGTACTTACACAGCAAGTTTGTTTGGATAAAAAAGAAGAAGTACGTTTTTGAATACGGTTTAAAGTTAGTTTATGTCAGTTTAAATATTTTGGACACACTAAACGTCATGATAATCTAGAGAAAACCTTCTTGGAAGGGTACATAATGAGAAAAAGAAAGAGAGGAAGACCAAGGCGAAGATGGCTGCATGACAACGTTGATAATCTGCAAATGGATTCATCAGCAGCAGCAGGCCATCTTGCTCACAACCGAGAAGCCTACAGGAGTGCTTTTAGAGAGGCAAAGTTCCTCAAGGGACATGCAAATGAGTGAGTGAATGAATTAATATGTCAATTTATTCAATTATATACGGAGTATTCAAGTGATTTTTGTGTTGTTAATTCTCTTATGTGTTGGCATTACATGCATGTTTCAGTTATGCTTATCATCATTATTAAAGACGCTGGCAGGACATCTAACTGCATGGGAGAAAACGAATCGTAAACAACCAACAATTGACAGGAACTATCAGCAAACTTACTCTTGGATGTATGCTGCGGCATGCGGCGGAGCATGTATGGGGCTGTTCCTAATGCAGTGAAGCCGGGTCTGAACTGTGAAAGTTGAACCTTTGTAATCATTATTTATTATTTGCATCATAAACAACCGCTAGCTAAGCTGATTCAACGCATTATTATTTGCCTCATAAACAAGTATTAGCTAAGCTGATTCAACGCTTTAATATTTGCCCATAAACAAGGGATAGCTAAGATCATTCAACGCTTTAATATTTACCCCATAAACAAGGGCTAGCTTTGCTGATTCAGCACTTTAGTATTTGCCCATTAAACAAGGGCTAGCAAAGATCATTAAACGCTTTAGTATTTGCCCCATAAACAAGGCTAGCTAAGCTGATTCAAAGCTTTAATATTTGCCCCATAAACAAGGTTAGCTAAGCTGATTCAAAGCTTTAATATTTGCCCCATAAACAAGGGGTAGCTAAGCTCATTCAGAGCTTTGGTATTTGTCCCATAAACAAGGGCTAGCTAAGCTCATTCAGCGATTTAGTATTTGTCCCATAATCAAGGGCTAGCTAAGCTCATTCAGCGCTTTATTATTTGCATCATAAACAACCGCTAGCTAAGCTGATTCAACGCATTATTATTTGCCTCATAAACGAGTATTAGCTAAGCTGATTCAACGCTTTAATATTTGCCACATAAACAAGGGCTAGCTAAGATCATTCAACGCTTTAATATTTGCCACATAAACAAGGGCTAGCTAAGATCATTCAACGCTTTAATATTTGCCCCATAAACAAGGGCTAGCTAAGCTCATTCAGCGCTTTAGTATTTGCCCATAAACAAGGGATAGCTAAGATCATTCAACGCTTTAATATTTACCCCATAAACAAGGGCTAGCTATGCTGATTCAGCACTTTAGTATTTGCCCATTAAACAAGGGCTAGCAAAGATCATTAAACGCTTTAGTATTTGCCCCATAAACAAGGCTAGCTAAGCTGATTCAAAGCTTTAATATTTGCCCCATAAACAAGGTTAGCTAAGCTGATTCAAAGCTTTAATATTTGCCCCATAAACAAGGGGTAGCTAAGCTCATTCAGAGCTTTGGTATTTGTCCCATAAACAAGGGCTAGCTAAGCTCATTCAGCGATTTAGTATTTGTCCCATAATCAAGGGCTAGCTAAGCTCATTCAGCGCTTTAATATTTGCCCCATAAACAAGGGCTAGCTAAGCTCATTCAGCGCTTTAGTATTTGTCCCATAAACAAGGGCTAGCTAAGCTCATTCAGCACTTTAATATTTGTCCCATAAACAAGGGCTAGTTAAGCTCATTCAGCGCTTTAGTATTTGTCCCATAAACATGGGCTAGCTAAGCTGATTCAACGCTTTATGTTGTCCATGATATTCCTGCTCGCATCACGTGCCATTCTTTTCAATAGTCACTTGACCAGTCGGCTCAGATAAATGTCTAAATTGTCTCGCTCTGTTCCAGGGCTTCCCAACTTTTCCAGACGGGGGCAAACACCGGTGTTCTAAATACTGGGGCTCTCTTGGGGATAACCTTATATTTTTAGTACTTTCAAATTGTTCACGTTATACGGACTATATTTAAATTACACATACAAGTTTGATAAATGAACAATTAAACGTTAGAGCGGTTTTACGTTTTTTCACACAAGAAATCCCTTTTTTTTCGGTTTACAATGTGATCCTGATTGGAGACACAGGTCTCTGGACATTTCAGCGCACTCTGAGCTGGTACTTGAAGCTACATTATTTGAGTTTTGTACCAGCCAGACAGTATGTCTATGGGTGGAATATATGAGTATGCTGTGAGTGGATGGATTATCCAGATGTGTTATAAATGCAGAACGTTGAAAGGAGAATGTTCTGGTATGTTGTGAGTGGAGAATGTTCTGATATGTTGTGAGTGGAGAATACTCGGGTATGTTGTGAGAGGAGATTGTTCTGGGTATGTTATGAGTTTAGAATGTTCCAGGCATATTGTGAGTGGAAAATATTTGAAATATATTGTGTGTGTAGAATTTTTCAGGTATGTTGTGAGTTTAGAAAACTGAAAAATGTTGTGAGTGGAGAATATTTCGGGTATATTGTGTGTGGACAATGTTTCGGATATATTGTGTATTGAGAATGTTTCGGGTATTGTGTGTGTGGAGAATGTTTCAGGTATGTTGTGTGTGGACAATGATTCGGGTATGTTATGTGTAGAGAATATTTCGTGTATGTTGTGTGTGGAGAATGTTTCGTGTATGTTGTGTGTGGAGAATGTTTCGTGTATGTTGTGTGTGGAGAATATTTCGTGTATGTTGTGTGTGGAGAATATTTTGTGTATGTTGTGTGTGGAGAATATTTCGTGTGTGTTGTGTGTAGAGAATATTTCGTGTATGTTGTGTGTGGAGAATGTTTCGTGTATGTTGTGTGTGGAGAATGTTTCGTGTATGTTGTGTGTGGAGAATGTTTTGGGTACGTTTTGAGTGGAAAATATTTGAAATATGTTGTTTGTGGAGAATATTTCGGGCGTGTTATGTATGGAGAATATTTGAAATATGTTGTGTGTGGACAATGTTTGAAATATGTTATGTGTGGAGAATATTTCGGGTATGTTGTGTGTGGAGAATATTTCTGGCACGTAGTATGTGTAGAATGTTTCGGTTATGCTGTGAGTGCAAAATATTTAAGTATGATGTATGTGGAAAATATTTCGGGAATTTTGTGTGTGGAGAATATATCGGGTGTGTTGTATGTGGAGAATACTTCTGATATGTTTTGTGTGGAGAATATTTCGGTATGTTGTGTGTGAAGAATGTTTCGGCTATGTTGTGTTGAGAATGTTTCGAATATGTTGAATGCATAGAATATTTCGGGTGTGTTGTGAGTGGAGAATATTTTGGGTATGTTGTGTGTGGAGAATGTTTCGGGAATGTTATATGTAGGGAATATTTAGGGTGTGTTGTGAGTGGAGAATATTTGAAATATGTTGTGTGTGGAGAATTTTTCGGGTATGTTGTGTGTGGAGAATATTTCGGATATGTTGTAAGTGGAAAATATTTCGGTATGTTATGAGTGGAAAGTAATTGAAATATTTTGTGTTTTTGATAATATTTCGGGAATGATGTGTAAGGAGAATATTTGAAATATGTTGTAATTGCAGAATGTTTCGAGTATGTTATGAGTGGAATATATTTAAAATATATTCTGAATGGAGAATATTTCGGGTATGTTGTGTGTGGAGAATGTTTCGGGTATGTTGTGTGTGGAGAATGTTATGAGTATGTTGTGTAAGGATAATATTTCGGGTATGTTGTGTGGAGAATATTTCGGGTATGTTGTGTATGGATAATATTTCGGGTATGTTGTGTGTGGAGAATGTTTCTGGTACGTTGTGTAATCTAGAATATAACGGGTATGTTGTGTATGGAGAACATCACAGGTATGTTGTATGTCGAGAATATTTCGGGTGTTTTGTTTGTGTAAAATATTTCCCGTATGTTGTGTGTGGAGAAAGTTTCGGGTATGTGGTGTGTGGAGAATATTTCTGGTATGTTGTGTGTGAAGAATAATTGAAATATGTTGTGTGGAGAATATTTCGGGTATGTTGTTAATGGAGAATATTTCTGATATTTTGTGAGTGGGGAATATTTCGTATATGCTGTGTGTGGAGAATGATTTGGGTAATTTGTGAGTGAAAAATATTTGAAATATGTTGCGTATGTAGAATATTTTGGGTATATTGTGAGTGGAGAATAATTCGAGTATGTTGTGTGTATAGAATAATTGAAAAATGTTGTGTGTGGAAAATATTTGAAATATGTTGTTTGTAGAGATTGTTCTGCGTATGATGTGAGTGGGAAAAATTTTAAATATTGTGTGTGTGGAGAATGTTTCGGTATTTTGTGAGTGGATAATATTTCGTGTATTTTATGAGATGAAAGTATCTGAAATAATTTGTGTGTGGAGAATATTTCAGGTATGTTGTGTGTGGAGAATATTTGAAATACGTTTTGTGTGGAGAATATTTTGGGTATATTCTGTGTGAAGAATATTTCGGGTAAGTTTTGTGTGTAGAATATTAGAAATATGTGGTAAGTAGAGAAAATTTCTGGTATGTTGTGAGTGGAAAATATTTGAAATATGTTGTATGTGAATAATGGTTCGTGTATGTTGTGTGTGGAGAATATTTGCGTTTTTTGTGTGTGTAGAATATTTCGGGTATTTTGTGTGTTGTGAATATTTCGGGTATGTTGTGTGGTCAGAATGTTTTGGGTTTGTTGTGAGTGGAGAATATTTTGGGTATCTTGTGTGTGGAGAATATTTCTGGTATGTTGTGAGTGGAGAATATTACGGGTATGGTGTGTGTTTGAATAATGTTTCGGCTATATTGTGAGTGTAAAATATTTGTAATCTATTGTGTGTGGAGAATCTTTCGTGTATGTTGTGAGTTTCGAATATTTCGGGTATATTGTGAGTGGAGAAAACTTCTTGAATATTGTGTGTGGAGAATGTTTCAGGTGTGTTGTTTAGTGGAAAATATTTGAAATATGTTGTGTGTGGAGAATATTTCGCTAATGTTGTGAGTGAAAACTATATGAAATATGTTGTGTTTGGAGAATAATTGAAATATGTTGTGTATGTAAAATATTTGAAATATGTTGGGTGGAGAATATTTCGAGTATGTTGTGTCTGGAAAATATTTCGGAAATGATGTGTGTGGAGAATTTTTCGGGTGTGTTGTGTATGGAAAATAATTAGGGTAATTAATAAGTGGCGAATATGTGAAATATGTTGTGGCTGGAAAATACTTGAAATATGATGTGAGTGACGAATATTTCGGGTATGTTGTATGTGGAGAATATTTCGGGTAGGTTTTGTGTGGAGAATGTTTCGAGGATGTTGTGTGTGGAGAACATTTCAAGTGAGTTGTGAGTGGATAATATTTCGGGTATGTTGTGGGTGAAGAATGTTTCGGGTATGTTGTTGTGGAATTTGTTCGGATATGTTGTGTGTGGAGTATGTTTCGGGTATGTTCCATGTGGGGAATATTTCGGGTATGTTGTCTCTGGAGATTATTTGAAACATATTGTGTGTGTAGAATGTTTCGGGTATGTTGTATGTGGAGAATATGTGAAATAGGTTGTGTGTGGAGACTGTTTCGGGTATGCTATATGTGGAGAATATTTGAAACATGTTGTGCGTGGAGAATATTTCAGGTATGTTGTCTCTGGAGAATATTTGAAACATATTGTGTGTGGAGAATGTTTCGGGTGTGTTGTGTGTGGTAAATGTTTCGGGTATATTGTGATTGGGGAATGTTTCGGGTATATTGAGTGTGGAAAATGTTTCGGGTATATTGAGTGTGGAAAATGTTTCGGGTATATTGAGTGTGGAAAATGTTTCGGGTATATTGAGTGTGGAAAATGTTTCGGGTATATTGTGTGGAGAATGTTTCTGTTGTGTTGTGTGGAGAATATTTCGGGTATGTTGTGAGTAAAGAATGTTCCAGGTATGTTGTGAATTTAGAATGTTCCGGGTATGTTGTGAGTTTAGAATGTACCTTGTATGTTATGAGTTTAGTTTGTTCTTGTTCAGTTGTGAGCTGAGAATCTGCTGTTATCTTCTACGTTCTCTGCTTTACCTAATGATAATAAATCACTGATACAGAAGAAGAGAAGCAAGTAAGTAAGAGTTCAATATTTTGTCTGTTTTTTTTTTCAGGAAATTGCTCCGCTGTAGATCTCAACAACTGGCAAACCTTCAGTTACCACCAGTTCAAGTACTCCAACAAATATTTTGATGACGCAAATTAGAATTGATTTATCGAACTTTTAGTTGTTAAACAAAAGTTGGTCAGGCTGAAATAAAATCCCTGGATGATGATATTCTGGTCGGGAAATTACTTTTCCTGTTGTTAAATTACATCGAACTGTTTTAAAGCGGTCAATAACTTCGCTCTCTGGGTAATTATATTAGATGTTTTCATTGTCCCGTCTGCTTCTTGCTTTCTTTCTGATTGGATTGTAAAGTAGACCACTTTAGTAGACCAACGTTCACTGTCTAAATAATGAAATATGTGATAATTAAGTTTGGATGGAGAGTGTTGTATATAGTTATAGTCCAGGAATATTGTCTAAACTTACGTTGAAGAATATCTTCTGTCTGAGTATGTCATGAGTGCAGATTGTCTGGGTATTGTGTGAGTGGAGATTGTCTGAGTATATTATGAGTGCAGATTGTCTGGGTATTGTGTGAGTGGAGATTGTCTGGGTATGTCATGAGTGCAGATTGTCTGGGTATTGTGTGAGTGGAGATTTTCTGGGTATGTTATGAGTACAGATTGTCTGGGTATTGTGTGAGTCGAGATTGTCTGGATATGTCATGAGTGCAGATTGTCTGGGCATTGTGTAAGTGGAAATTGTCTAGATATGTTATTAGTGGAGATTGTCTGGGTATGTTATGAGTGGAGATTGTCTAGATGTGTTATTAGTGGAGATTGTCTATATGTGTTATTAGTGGAGATTGTCTAGATATGTTATTAGTGGACATTATCCGGGTATGTTATGAATGGAGAATGTCTGGGTTTGAAATGATTTGAGAATGCCAGGGTGTCTTGCAAAGATGCCTAGGCATAATATCGTATGGGACTGAGAAGATGTTACGGCGGCTATATTTTGACTGGTGTTAAGCCGTAGTAGATGTGCAATACCACCAGCATGAGATTGTGGAGATCCCTGTCCCATTAGTCAGGCCATGCCTTTTATTCAGGATACCAACTGAGTGCTACACGAGGGTCTTGGTGCCTATCGCTGGCCAACCCTGGCGCCAGAATGTCAGTTATGGACAGTGAACTGCTAGACTGGATAGCATCTTCGTCGCCAGATCTTATTTTAGCACAGGCAATTATCCTAGATCGAAAGACGAAGATGGAAATGGGTGGGTCACGTTCTACGCATGGAAAGAACAAGACGCCCCTATACTGCCTTGACGTTGTCACTTCAAAGGGCATGCCAATGAGGATATGGAGTAGCACAATAGAGGTAAAAGGTAAAAGGTAAAGGTAATCCTGTCATGCCTTAGAGGCACATAGGGATATGGTGTTAGTATACAGGAAGAACTAAGCGGGAAAGACAAGGTTTGAGGTATGCCCACTTGCTCAAGACAGGAGTGTCTGGATAAACTTTGCTGATGCCTTATGCTTCATTAGGAGTAAAGACGACTGACGATGATGATGATGATGATTTTGATGATGATAATGATGATTTTGATGATGATGAGGACTGTCTTAGAAGTTCTTTAACTACAGTTTCACTCAAGTGCACATAGTCCTATCGACTATCGGCGCGTTAGAAGGTCACGTGGTTAGCCTGAGACCTGGGAGGTTTTCTTTCATCAGCTCTGTAAGGAGGCTAGAACTTTTGCCAGGAGGAAAGCCACAAAACCACAACGAGGCGGGGCACAGTCCTACCCAGATCTTGTTCGCCATTTACATTCGCCATATACGTTCGCCATATACGTTCGTCAAGCACATTCGTCCCTCCTACCCTCACAATGATACAATGTTTATAACGAACTCTCGCCTACTTGTGAATGTTTTCGAACGTTTGATATCGATTATTACGTTTCACCGGGCCCAAACCTACATTTCGAAAGTCCAGACTCTGGCAAAATGTGGAAGATTCGTGGAGACTGCGTGACGAATTTAAAAGCAATTCAAGTAGAAAATATAATGAAAGGTTTGGAAGTCAGAAAGTGACAGGACCAGAGTTTGTCATTTTTTAAAGAAATTTTTTATCCGATAAATTTAAAATAAAATATGGTTTTAGCTCACACTTCTCTTCCTGTTATACTGTTAGGGTAAACTATTTTAAGTCACGCTTCTCTTTACAAGCGGTTTCTTTACAAGTTCAAAAGCCAGATGTTTTTGATTACGATACAGACCATAGTTCGTTATTGATCACGGTACAATAAAACCGCAAAATAAGTACAAGGCAGTTAACTATTGACTCATCATCATCATGTGCCGTGCCGACTGGCGTTGGCTATTATGCTTCTCTAGAGTACACGATCCTTCATGCAGGCCATCAGCTCAGTTGGTGATCTCCTCTCACACCATCCCGTCAGACTGTCCAGTATCATTTCTCTTGGTCTTCCTCTTGATCTTCTTCCCTCTATTTTTCCTGTTGTTATAATATTTTCTATGCCCCCTCTTCTCATTGCATGTCCTATGAAAGTACATTGTCTCTCTCTTATTTTTCTGACAATATTTTTTGTCTTTCTTCTCATACATTTTCCATTATTTATTGTTGCTATCCAGGGAATTCGCAACATTCTTCTAATAAACCACATTTCTGCTCCTTCCAATTATTTTTGTGCAGACCTGCCTATTATTCATGATTCACTTCCATATAACAAGATAGGTTCAATATAGCATTTTAGGACTCGTTTTCTAACATTCATTGATAAGGATGTGTTGGCTAATATGTTTCGCATTCTCTGAAATACAGTCTTTGCTTGGCCTATTCTGTTCCTAATTTCTGTTCTGCATTTCCCATCTGAAGTTATTACTGCTCCAAGGTATTTGAATTTCTGCACCTGCTTTAGAATAGTTCCATTTTGGTGGATTCTGTTTCTTAGATATACCCATAGTCTCCGTCTTTTTGATGTTTAAAGTAAGACATTTCTGTTCAATTCCTTTAGCGAATTTATTCAAGAGTTTTTGCAGATCTTGTTGGTTCTCAGCTATCAGTACTGTGTCGTCAGCATACCGAAGATTGTTAATATTGTAACCTCCAATTTTTATGCCTGTTTCTGTGATGATCGTTCTTAGAATATTCTCATTGTACAGAGAAAAGGTCTGGAGATAGTACATATCCATGTCGTACCTCTTGTTTTATAGGTTGACATTTTCCAGTTTTATTTTCAACTCGAATTGCTGCTTCTTGCTGCTAGTATAGGTGTTTTACAATCCTCAGGTCTTTGCCGTCTATGCTGATGTCTTCATGATGCACTTCATTAAGTTCTCGAAATATGCCCTGAAAAAACTTATATTGATAACTTTCTCAAAATAAATAAAAGACACTACAGGTCTTCGTATTCTACCATTAAAGGAATAAACTATATTTGTTTTATCTTTTCTCGTCTTCCTGATAATGGCATCTTTGGCGAAATATTAGATTGTTGTTGGTTTTCATATTGATTTTACTAGTGCTATTATTTTTTCTTATTTCTTTCTTCGTTTTATCTTTTACAAAACTGCACCATAAATCCCCGTCTAACACAGGGATCAAGATGGATGTATGACCCTAACATTCTGTGACACTCAACCCGGAAAGGTTTAAAGCAAGGTTGATTCGTGAACGTTTCTAAGATTAACCACGTTTTCCTCAATAATATATCACCATGGCAAGAAAAGAACTGTAATAAATGCTACAGAATGAAACGAGCCATAGCCGTTACTTCGAAAATGGAGATGGATGTATGGAAGGATGAAAACCGTCGATTTTATATTGTTTTTACTTCAGAGGGCTGATGAAAAAAATAAATGTTCGCAGGAGCACGTTATTAAAGCTAGGATTTAACGTTTTTGAGGGGCTCTGCGGAGAGAATACCCGAATGTCCGTGTAGAAGAAGAAGATAATCTGAGTGTAAGGAGTTGTCAAGTAGAAATATTCAAATTCAGATATCCCTCAGAGATTGCATGCTTTTTCTCTAATGCTTGAATTCTGATTGGATCTTTTTCTTGTATATGGCTTCTGATTGGGTTTTTTTATTTTAATGGCTGACCTCTGATGGAAAGTGTAAGCTAGCGGAAGCTTGTACACGACTGAACTTCCACAAACTTGTTACTGATTTGGTTAAAGTTTATGGCACAAATTCTTCCCCTTCCTTTAAGCATCTCTCTCTGTCTCTCTCTGTCTCTCTCTCTGTCTCTGTCTCTCTCTCTCTCTTTCTCTCTCTCTTTCTCTCTCTCTCTTTCTCTCTCTCTATATATATATGTATGATAAAGGGCAGAATATTAGACGGGCCTGCGTGCCCAATTATTAACCCTTTTGAAATAAAGATCAATCAATCAATCAATCAATCAGTCTCTCTCTTTCTCTCTAGCTCCCGTCTCATTCCCTCTTTGGCTTTCTCTATGTATTTTTGTCTACCTTTGCTTATCTATCTTTCTGGTTATCCATTTTTATCTTAGTCCAGTTACATAGTTCTCTCTCTCTCTCTCTCGTTCTCTGCCCATCTCTGCTCTCTCTTCCTCTCTTGGCCTCGATTCTATCTCCTTTCTATTTCTACGTTTCTGTCTTTCTCTGTCTCAATTCTTTCTCTTTTTCCTCTGGTCACTCTCCCCCCTCTGCCTCAGTTCTCACAATCTTCCTTTCGTCCTCATTTCTGCTTATCAGTTTCTCTTCTCTTCCCCTGTCTACCTTTCTGTCTCTCGTCAGTTTCTCTTCTCTTCCCCTGTCTACCTTTCTGTCTCCGGTCAGTTTCTCTTCTCTTCCCCTGTCTATCTTTCTGTCTCTCGTCAGTTTCTCTTCTCTTCTCCTGTCTACCTTTCTGTCTCTCGTCAGTTTCTCTTCTCTTCCCCTGTCTACCTTCCTGTCTCTCGTCAGTTTCTCTTCTCTTCCCCTGTCTACCTTTCTGTCTCTCGTCAGTTTCTCTTCTCTTCCCCTGTCTACCTTTCTGCCTCTCGTCAGTTTCTTATCTCTTCCCCTGTCTACCTTTCTGTCTCTCGTCAGTTTCTCTTCTCTTCCCCTGTCTACCTTTCTGACTCTCATCAGTTTCTTATCTCTTCCCCTGTCTACCTTTCTGTCTCTCGTCAGTTTCTACTCTCTTCCCCTGTCTACCTTTCTGTCTCTCGTCAGTTTCTCTTCTCTTCCCCTGTCTACCTTTCTGACTCTCATCAGTTTCTTATCTCTTCCCCTGTCTACCTTTCTGTCTCTCGTCAGTTTCTACTCTCTTCCCCTGTCTACCTTTCTGTCTCTCGTCAGTTTCTCTTCTCTTCCCCGTCTACCTTTCTGACTCTCATCAGTTTCTTATCTCTTCCCCTGTCTACCTTTCTGTCTCTCGTCAGTTTCTACTCTCTTCCCCTGTCTACCTTTCTGTCTCTCGTCAGTTTCTCTTCTCTTCCCCTGTCTACCTTTCTGTCTCTCATCAGTTTCTTATCTCTTCCCCTGTCTACCTTTCTGTCTCTCGTCAGTTTCTACTCTCTTCCCCTGTCTACCTTTCTGTCTCTCGTCAGTTTCTCTTCTCTTCCCCTGTCTACCTTTCTGTCTCTCGTCAGTTTCTTATCTCTTCCCCTGTCTACCTTTCTGTCTCTCGTCAGTTTCTACTCCCTTCCCCTGTCTACCTTTCTGTCTCTCGTCAGTTTCTTATCTCTTCCTCTGTCTACCTTTCTGTCTCTCATCAGTTTCTACTCTCTTCCCCTGTCTACCTTTTTGTCTCTCGTCAGTTTCTACTCTCTTCCCCTGTCTACCTTTATGTCTCTGTTTTGGCTTTCTTCTGTCTCATTTTTCTCTCTTACCTCTGACTGCGCTTTATTAAGTTTCTGAAACCTGCCTCATGCTGAATCAGTTCTCCATCCGTTTAACCTCTCTATCTCTCTCTGACTCACATCTCTCTCTCTCTCTCTCTTCGCTCTGTCAACCTCTCTGCTGGGGTATGCCTCCGTTATTTCTCTGTCTATCTTTGATAACGTCTGTTTCTCCCTCCTTTCCATTTGACTGCCTGTGTATATCCCTCCTTTTCCTTTGTCTACCTTTCTGTCTCTTGAGATGGGCGGTGCACTCTATTAACCTCTTTGTCTCTCTGTTATAAAGGGCGGTGCACTCTATTAATCACTCTGTCTATGTCTTGGGGCGGTGCACTCTATTAACCACTCTGTCTATGTCTTGGGGGCGGTGCACTCTATTAACCACTCTGTCTATCTTTTATGAGAGATGGTGCCCTCTATTAACCGCTCTGTCTATTTCTTAAATGGGGCAGCACACTCTATTAACCTCTCTATCTCTCTCCTGTGAGGGGCGGTGCAATCTATTAACGACTCTGTCCATCTCTTGGGAGGGGCCCTGCTCTATTATTAACCTTTCTGTTTATCTCTTGAGAGGGGTGCTACGCTCTATTAACCTCTCTATCTTTTGGGACGGGTGGAACTCTATATTTATCTCTTAGGAGGGGCGCTGCGTTCTATTATTCACTATGCCACTTGGAGGGGGCGCTGTGATCTATTAACCTATATGTCTCGTAGGAAGGCGCTGCACTTTATTAATCTCTTTTTCTCTTAGGAGAGATGCTGCACTCTATCAAGCTCTATGTCTCTCACTTTAGAGGAGTGGCACTATATTAATCTCTCTGTCTAGTGGGAGGGGCGCTGCACCCTATTAATCTCTCTGTCTATTGGGAGGGACTGTGCACTGTATTAAACTCTCTGTCTATCTCTTGTGAGGGGCGCTGCATTCCATTAACATCTCTGTCTATTGGGAGGCACTGTGCACTGTATTATACTCTCTGTCTACCTCTTGTGGGGGGCGCTGCATTCTATTAACATCTCTGTCTATTGGGAGGTACTGTGCACTGTATTAAACTCTCTTGTGAGGGGCGCTGCACTCTATTAACATCTCTGTCTATTGTGAGGTACTGTGCACTGTATTAAACTCTCTGTCTATCTCTTGTGAGGGGCGCTGCACTCTATTAACATCTCTGTCTATTGGGAGGGATTATGCACTGTATTAAACTATCTATCTATCTATCTATCTATCTATCTATCTATCTATCTATCTATCTATCTATCTATCTATCTATCTATCTATCTATCTATCTATCTATCTATCTCTTGTGTAGGGCGCTGCACTCTATTAACCTCTCTGTCTATTGGGAGGGACTGTGCACTGTATTAACGACTCTCTCTCTCTCTCTATCTCTTGTGAAGGGCACTGCTCTCTATTAACATCTCTGTCTATTGGGAGGGACTGTGCACTGTACTAAAGTCTCTGTCTATCTCCTGTGAGGGGCGCTGCGCTGTATTACCCAATCTGTCGCTTTGAAGGGGCGCTGCACTCTGTTAACCTCTCTGTCTCATATGAGGGGCACTGTTCTAAATTAACCTCTCCGTTCCTGTCTCTCCCTTTATTATTTTTTTTTAAATTCCAGTTTCATCTTTCGGTTTCTCACAAAATTCATTCCTTCATTATCTTCCTTTTTCCTCATATGACTTCCTGTTATGTGTATCATTCTAAAGTCTTCCAGACAATCATAACACACAAATTACCAATTACTGTCGCCATTTGGTTCCGTTATCCAGTTTCGTTCATTTTTAAAGTATTAACAGCGCAAAACATAAAAACTGGTAAACTGGTTTCAGAAAACAAAACAGGAAGGATGGCTTGATTTTCACATACAAAAACATTTAGACAGATGAAATATGGGAGGAATGTTGTTCTTTTTTGTTACTTTCCTATAATGTTTTTTTTAAAAATATTCCTTTAACTTCTAACATCAAGGCTCCGAGCGCCATCTTGTGTTTACTCTTCAACACGGGCTTGAAATAGTCATGATAAAACTGACAAGTTTTTTAGTGGCTTTCTGATAAATCATGATACAACTGACAAGTTTTTTAGTGGCTTTCTGATAAATCATGATATAACTGACAAGTTTTTTAGTGGCTTTCTGATAAATCATGATATAACTGACAAGTTTTTAGTGGTTTTCTGATAAATCATGATATAACTGACAAGTTTTTAGTGGCATTCTGATAAATCATGATATAACTGACAAGTTTTTTAGTGGCTTTCTGATAAATCATGATATAACTGACAAGTTTTTTAGTGGCTTTCTGATAAATCATGATATAACTGACAAGTTTTTTAGTGGCTTTCTGATAAGTCATGATATAACTGACAAGTTTTTTAATGGCTTTCTGATAAATCATGATATAACTGACAAGTTATTCACGGCTTTCTGATAAGTCATGATAAAATTGAGTAGTTGTTTATTGGCTTTCTGGTAAGTCACGATAAAAATGGGAAGCTGTTTAGTGGCTTTCTGGTAAGTCATGATAAAAATGGGAAGTTTTTAATAACTTTCTGGTAAGTCATGGTGTAAAATGAGAAGTTGTTTAGTGTCTTTCTGGTAATTCATGATAAAAATGGGAAGGTTTTTAATGGCTTTCTGGAAAGTCATGATAAAATTGGTAAGTTGTTTAGTGACTTTCTGTTAAGTCATGATAAAAATCGGAAGTTCTTTAGTGGCTTTCTGTTATGTCATGATGAAAATGGAAAGTTCTTTAGTATCTCTCTGGTAAGTCATGATAAAATTGAAAAGTTGTTTATTGGCTTTCTGATAAGCCATGATAAAATTGAAAAGTTGTTTATTGGCTTTCTGATAAGCCATGATAAAATTGAAAAGTTGTTTATTGGCTTTCTGATAAGCCATGATGAAACTAGAAATTGCTTTGTTTCTAGCCGGAAGGGCGGAATGGGGGCGCCCGGGAGGTAAGGGCACCTCAGGACCTCTGGCAGGAATTGAGCAGACACTTGGGTTGTCATCCAGTTGACGTCCCACCCCCCTTCCCTTGGTAAGCCCTCTTTGCAACCCCTTAAAACAAAGGAATCTTCCTGATCGCTAACCTCATCTGCGTTCCTAAGTGAGCAAACAGCTAATGTGTGTCGATTCCAACAGGCAGATATAAAAAGGTTTGCTAAATGGTAATGATGATGATGTCCGTGTTATGTTCTTGTTTCGCCCTTGTAGCTGCCAAATGATGTTCTTCGCGAGCAAGGCCGTGATGACGTGGAAGAGCATGATCTTTCCTTGATAGATGCGGTGAACAGATCGTTGCCCCATTGGCTCTGAGCTGTTTTAACTCGGGTCGTAAAGAGCTTGTCCAGGGAGTACTTTCTTGAAGACTCAGCTCTGATTCTCGTCATAGGAGGCACCTCTCTCACTCTGTTACACTCGTTCAGTGTGACATGATGACAGCGACTCCGTAGCTCGGTGCTATTTGAAGTGGACAAGAAGACAAGCAAAATCAGAGTGCGTGAAAGAGGATCGTCGTCTACAAAATAGGCATCTGTTGTGTTATTACTGTGACCTAAAGTACACATCTAACATTGATACAACCTACCTGTCTCAGTTGCTCAGCATATATGATGCCAGCCAAAACCTAGAACTAATATTTACCTGCTTATAAATCTTCGTCCAATCGGATACTAACAATAATAACAATAATATCAAGAACAATAATAATACTAATACTAAACATAACTAGTAACAGTAGTAGTAGTAGTAGTAGTAGTAGTAGTAGTAGTAGTAGTAGTTGGTAATAGTAGTAGTAAATTTGAACTGCGGTATTCTGCACCTTACCAGTAATACTTACATAACATTAAATTAATAATGTAACAAACTAACTACGAAGGTGAATCAAAGGGAAATTTGAAAAGATGAATGGCAGAAAGCTTTTATTTAGTACAGGGAAACATAACATCGCTGTAGATCAGATAGTGCTCTTGTTTTGGAATGTATATGCGCTATCTGTGAACCAGAGATTGACATCCAGTAAGAAGAAAGCCTTCTGTCCTGACGTCTCACTCTCCATCTCGTCTCTTGTGTGCATGTCCAGGACGGTCAGAGTCGCGTTAGCTTCTTATGTCTATCTTGAACCTCCTAGCCTAGTTGTAGAATTGAGCCTTGCACATGCACTCAGAGCCGTTCACCGTAAATACGCGTAATCTCACACTGTACATACGAGCCATTCATACCCCTGGTGGATAAGCATCGGGCGACAGGGAGTACTTCTTCTTAAGAGTATGTCCGCGACGTCGTCGCCATCTTGACATGTGCTATTCTCGGTTAGTTGCTTAGCGACAGTGACGCTGTCTGTTTTATGACATCTCCGACTTTGTGCTAACAGCTGGTACTACTAAGGGATTTTTATCTGTTCTTTTATAAATGTTATTCATATTTCAAATTTTCTTTACTTCACTCTGGTATTTAAAAAAAGTAATACATTTATTGTTATTTCCCACAGGACACAGAGACCAGGCACTCATACTACAATCTCCCAGGCGCTCATACTACAATCTCCCAGGCACTTATACTACAATCTCCCAGGCATTCATACTACAATCTCCCAGGCGCTCATATTACAAACTCTCACCATGTTTCTAAATTCCAACAGCAACTTAACTCATCTAAACGGGCCCCATAACACGAGCATTTCCTCGTGTGTCTGTCAATATAACCTTGACACCAATTCAGTGACCTTGCCCGATAATGAGGACATGCAGTCATTTTCAGCTCTTGAGACAATTACATTTGCTTACACCTCAGTACATGGGATACTCAGCCTCATCGTCTGTGCTTTTGGTATACCTACCAACATGCTCAACATCACTGTTTTGACGAGGAAGAACATGCGGTCACCTGTGAACTGCATACTCACCTGGCTGGCAATATTTGATCTTTTTACAATGACCTCCTATGTGCCTTTCGCCCTCCATTTCTACTGCTTCACCTGGAATTTGTCACCTGAGAGGAATTCTCTAGGTGAGTGGTTAGGTTAATGGAGATGTATGTCTGTTATCTATCTCTCTGTCTGTCTGTCTGTCTGTCTATCTATCTATCTATCTATCTATCTATCTATCTATCTATCTATCTATCTATCTATCTATCTATCTATCTATCTATCTATCTATCTATCTATCTATCTATCTATCTATCTATCTATCTATCTATCTATCTATCTATCTGTCAGTCTGTCTGTCCATTTTTACTGCAAACATTGAATGTAAATGATATGGCTTTATAATGTTATATGCACATGCATATAATATGTGTGGTGACTGATGTAAAATAACTGGAACAGAAAGAAATTTATATAATAAAGGGCAGAACGCCAGACGAACCGGCGTGCCCAATTCTTCACCCTTTTCAAATAAAATGTAATCATTCAATCAATTAGTCAATCGGTCTGTATGACTGTTTACCTACTTTCTATCCCACCTATCATTCTGTGTATCTGATTGTGCAAGTGTATCTATACATACCTTAGTGTTTATCTGTATATACTGTACATCTAAATATACGCTTTAAGAACATATGTTGTGATTAATCTACTTAAGGTCTTTTTTTTTAACTGTAATGTTATCGTTTTTTTAAACCCGACGTATCTGATATGTACAATTTTCATGAATTTTTGACCTCAGGGTGGATGACCTTCCTCATCTTCCACGTGGACTTCACGTCCACAACCCATACCATCAGCATCTGGTTGTGTGTCACGCTGGCTGTGTTCAGGTAGGTGGATATATTCACGAACGTGACAATGATATCTGATATATATCCTACGCTAAGATAACGTAGACAAAAGTAGCCATGTTATACTAGGAGATACCAGGGCTGTATGATGCTAGTGTTTATTCATGAACATGTCAGCACATCAGAAGGTGATGAAGTCTCATCATGCCTGGCCGTCTTTCCTTCCCCAGCTCTAGAACAGGCCAGGTACTCATTTCTACGGCCTGGGTGACTGGATTGCCTGCGGTGGACTCGAGCCAGTGACCTTCGTCATAAGAGATTAGAGCGTTAACTACCTCGCAGTTTAGCCTCCTGTAGCTCGTAATGGAAAGAGGTTTTCGTTGTTTCGAGGGTAAGGAGGGGAGTTATTTTGTGTGTGGGGGGGGATTTGATAAATTGTTTTCATTTATTGCTCTAGAGTAAACTGAGAGCGGCGGTATGACAGAAAGCAGTCAAAACGCATCATGGATTTTCAGCAGTAATTACGCCTTTTCATCAAAGCTTTTATTTTAAGTTTTCACTTCTTCGTACAGGATGTTCATGTTGTTCTCTAAGAATGGTAAATATAGCAGTTCAGCTATTTTTAAAAAGAAACTCTTCTCCCCTTAACTTGCTATGTATTAGAACAATGCTGTAATAGTTACGCTACGTTGGCCTTCATCAGACAGCATGGAAGATGTGAAAATGAAGGAAATGCGATTAGTGAAATAAACAGATTGTAGCGTAGTTTTGAAACATTTGAAATAAATTTCAAAAGCATTTGATCATCTGCACCAGGCAAAGTATTCACTGTTTTAGGTACATGCGTACCTCGCTTTCTCATCAGCTTCTGTATCTGCAGCATCGCCGTAAAGCGAAATGGACGTAAAGCGAATTTCATAAAAGTGGATATATAGTACTTCATCGTAAATAAGCAGGCATGATGTAAAGCATAAAAAATACAGTAACCTTATAGTTCGTAGACAAACTTTGTAAATACATTAAATAAGTAAGGAATACACTAACACATATTTGTAATTTACGATAAGAAAGCACAGTACCCGGCAAAAGAGAATAGGGACGACCTCTCTGCAAGTGGACTCATGACATCAAGGAAAGCGCCATTGCGAGACGCTGGTCAACTTGTCCAAGACCGTACTCCATCCAGGGAGGCTGTAAAATAGAATGGTATAGTATGGTATGTGCCAAGTCACGGCACTAATTAAAGAACTTCGCAACTATGTAAAGCCGCCACACAAGTGATAAACTGTACTATTTTTTCTTCCTCTATCTACTGATAACATCTGAGGAATATTAATGTGTAACTGAGAACGAACACATCTCAACAGTTTGAGAACCACTAACACTCAAAATCGTAATAGCAATGAGTGGTGAATAAGTGAGGATGTAGCAATAAATTGAGTAAACAGATGAATAATCCAACTCCTCTCCCGACGAGAACAAGTTCGCCATGTAGGGTGGGAGTGGGCAACAGTCACTACTCTCAGGTAGGAAAAACAGGCATTCAACATGATGGAATAAGAGCCACCTTACTAACTCATTGAAAATTCCTTAGATCCTTACATACAACTTCACATCATCAAAAATATCGGACTTAAAGTCCTAAAAATTTTCATTAGAACTAGTTCACATTTCTTCAGTTACAAACTATTTCTAACAACTCGTAGCTGCATCAAATATGTACACAGTGGATCCATGAGGAAAAACACTAACTAACAGTTCACATCCTAGCATCCTATCTGAAACATCCTTCTCAGTCAAACTCTACATAATGAATTTACAATCATAATGAATCTCAAACTACTAATCAATCTACTCCTTATCATCACTACGTAAGAGTTTTGGTCCTAAAATATCAACTACAATTTATGTTCCTAAATCGTCCCGAAGATTCTATCTCGTGGAAGATAAAAATCGTGATTAAAACATGTCTGCCTAAAATTTAAGACCGTGCAAAAATTACCTGTTTATGACCTTGGACAATAAAATAAAAAACAACAATCCTATGTTAAACGTTTCTGTAACTAAAAATAACGAATTAAACAAACATTGCCTAAATAACTTTAGTTAAGTGTAAACAATCCAGTGCCTGGACATGACAAGAAATGGCCTTAACGTGTCCAAACTGACCTATAGTTGACATGTACTTAAAAAAATAACCAAGGGCACTAACCTATACGTCAATCAACAAATGAGTACCTGGTAAACTCCCCTATAAAATTAAATATAAGAAAAGAATTCCAGAATTAAGGAATCCTGTTATAGTTGTGGGTGGGACAACGATCTGGAAAGGACACGCCACATAAATGAGCACCAAGAAGCCAATAGACCCACCGTAGATATAAAAAAAGAATCGTCGTAACTCATGAGCTATCTGTGATCAGAATATGAAATAAAAACAAGTCCACGAACTGACCTGTATTAACCCTTTATTTTAAATGAACCGTGTTTGACATGCGTGTATTCTGAGCTTTTTCTCCTTACAAAATCATGTAGCCAGGAAAAAGATGAACATGTCTTACAGTGTCTGAGTTCTCGTTTCAAAAAGCAAAGTGATTGCTTTCAGAAAGGTATTGTTCTGAAAGGTATTGCTAATATCAATAATATTTTATTCTAAGAATTAATATCAGTCTCAAAGCTGTAATAAAGTCTTTCATGGTAAAGCGCTCATTTGGACCGCAGACCGTGGTACTTTAATACGACAGAGTACAAAGATCCTGCTCGGAGAAAAAGAGTTAACAGACATAACTTGACGAGAGGAAATCAACAGCTTCCAGCATGCAACACTTTATGATGTTATCTCCAAAACCAGCCAATACAAGAACACCACATTACTCCATGCTGATTTACTAAGTACATAATTTAGTGTTAACGCAACGTCCAGATCAAATAAAGACCTTTTTTTCTCACGGAACATATCACAGAGGTCCGCCTCATCACTGTATTTGTATTTGGTTTCAGAGTTGCATCATTCCGACAACCCTATTGCTCTTTTTTCAAGATCTTATGTATAAAAATCACGTGTAATCTGTGTTTTCATGTTTTTGTTTTCAAATTTGCAGATACAAACACATATTTTCTCCAGCTAAGGGACACCTGACTCGCGTCAGACGCATGATTAGAGCACGCATTGCTGTCTTCATCGTGATTGTTCTCTCCATTATAGTCATGATTCCTAACTATCTCATGAACAGACTCAAACCTTTCACATATTTTAACCCAGGTGAGTTCATTCTGTGGAAACCCGTGAGACCTCTTGGAGCATGAATCAGGTGAAGTTATACATAACAGTGGTAGATTAAATGTTCACTTCCAAACGGGACTAATCTGGCATGCAGGCTAGTCTGACACTCTCAGATCATTCCATGTCTTAAATAGAACAGTAATAGAAGGTATTGTGTACGGAACATGAGACAACAGGCGACCAAGAAAGCCATGAATCAACGACGCCACAGATAATCTAATTACCACATTTCTGAAGACAGGCATACCGGCTTATTATCATAATTTTATCTGCTGTAGTTGGAGCTCCGTGGAGCTGACTGTAAGCTGGATGATCATCACGGTCGATGCGATGCAGCTGGTGAAGAATAAAGATTGTGTGAAATGAAGAGTGGGTTGGACTTGCTTGCAGACCCAGGGTGAAGCTGAAAAGCAGGAACAAGTTTAAAAGTCTTCATTAGATCTCACCGTCGTAAGAAAAAAAGTTGCAGTTCTTCTTTATTACATCTCGCCATCATAAGAAGAAGGTCTTAAAATTCTTCATTTGATATCACGATCAGAAGAACAAGGTGTAATGCTTTTTAGTAGATCTCACGTTCATAAGAAAAAGGTGCAATGCTTCTTTAGTAGATCTCACCATTATAATGAAAAGGCGCAATTCGTATTTAGTAGATCTCACCATTATAATGAAAAGGCGCAATTCGTATTTAGTAGATATCACCATTATAATGAAAAGGCACAATTCGTATTTAGTAGATCTCACCATCATAATGAAAATATGCAATTCTTCTTTAGTAGATCTCACCATCACAGGGAAACGGTGCAATGGTTCTTTAGTAGATCTCACCGTCATAAGAAAAACGTGTAATAACTTAGATCTCACCATCATAAGGAAAAATGATTAAAATTCTTCATTAGATCTCGCCATCATAATTTAAAGGTGCAGTGCTTCCTTAGTAGATCACAACATCATACGGACCACATTGATCCCAGCATCTTTAATCTGGTTGACTGTGATAGCAGAGGAAAGAAAGGATACGTAGGACAGGGTAGGATTGGCTAGATTGGAAAACTGTAGCATCACTCTAACTCAGTCGTCTAGCCCCTCTACAACAAAAGGTCTACCAGGTTGTCTGTCAAGACATAAATGTTCAATGCTTCACGTCCATACAACAAGAGCTTAATACTGAAGAAGGTTGGCTAGTAAAAAGGTTTAAACAGAGAAAACGTAAATATTTTGTACATATTAAACATCATGAGAATTTAGAGAAGACCGTCCTGGAAGGGTAGATGATGGGAAAAAGAAAGAGAGGAAGACCAAGGCAAAGATGGCTGCAAGACATCGTTGACAATCTGCAGATGGATGCATCAGCAGAAGGTCATCTTGCTTACAACCGAGAGGCCTACAGGAGAGCTGTTAGAGAGAATAGGAAAAGTTCTGCAAGGGACATGCAAATGACTGACTGACTGCACATCCTGGGAATGACAGTTATGATTAATAGAAGTGATGTAACCAGCAAAGATAATGTTTGACTTGCAAATGGTGGCAAAGGTTACGAACATTTTAGAATAATTACAAAACTGTATTTTAAAATCAGAGATAATGTGAAGGAAAAAAAAAACAGAAAAGCGAAAAAAACATTTATGAACTGTTGAATGGGCTATATCAGCTTGGCTTGGTTTACTGTGAAATAAATTTGGGGCTATCTTTTCTTGTGGAGATGGTACAAGATAGCAATTGTTTTAAAATGCTGGTAGTGTCCGTATTTAACTCTAAGACTACCCAAATCTATTTAGAAAACATTGCAGAAAAGAAAAGAAACATTACTGTAGTAACATCACCTGAGAGTCCTTTCAAACTTCCCGAACAATCCAGAAGAAGCATCACTTCATTTATAGGTAAAATACACCTGCCCTGATGACTGATAACAAAAAATGTTTGTGGGGTGTGGTATTATTAAGTAGTGTAAGAGTTAAGGTTGCTGATATTATTGTTTATAGGTTTGTTGAATATTATTTTAGTTTCACATTATCATTTCTAAGCGTTCCTTTTTATTTATCTTCCTGGGTAGAAACAAACACGACGCAGACTGTGTACATCACCGAACCCCTGAATATGGAAACTTCAGAGATTAAACCGGTGGCCCAGGCAAGCCTGCTCCTACACAGCGTCCTCGCCAAGCTCCTACCTTGTGTCCTCATGGTTGTTTATGGTGGACTTCTTGTGAAAACCCTCCGGACCAACATTCGTATGCTGCCACGTCCAAACGCCGATCATTCCTTATATCAGGACAACCCTGACCAACCCTTACGCTTTCATACATTAGAGAAGGACTTTCCAGGGAATCAACAGGCCAACAACCAGGGTCACGAACTCTCAGGGCTGGGAGAGAACGGAACGCTGTGTGCGATGTGCAGCAGCCAAATTCAAGCAAGCTCCAGCAACTCTTCTGCCATCGTTTACGCTCCAAAGTCACCCATCACCACTTCAGAAGCTCACAAGAAACGATGTTCTTCCACGGCGCCCGTGTTCCACGGAACAGAGAACAGAAGAATGACACGGCATCAGGATAACTCACGAACCACTCGCATGCTTCTGGTCGTCATCACACTGTTTCTGGTTACAGAACTCCCACAGGGAATCCTCATAGTTCTTTCAGCCACAATCTCAGGATTCTTCATGGACGTGTATGTCCCTCTAGGTGACATAATGGACATGCTGGCGCTGGTTAATAATGGAATAAACTTCCTCTTGTATTGCATAATGTCCAGAGACTTCAGGAAAACGCTTCTGGACTTGATGAAGACCATCCTGGACAGAAGTGCTGAAATAGCTCGCAGTGTCTTCGACGTTTTTCGAAGTCCTGATGTTGCCACCGTGGGACATAATGAATACTCCAGGACAACGTTGATTATTACGGCCAAAAGTAACTCATTATAACAATAATTTATGCAGGAGGAAGGACCTTGAAATATGTAGTAAATATTTCACACAAATACGAGATGTAACCCGATGAAAGAATGATGGGAAAAGAAGAAATGAACGTGAACATTATTTTATTACATTGGAATTTCACCCATTCACTTTCCACTACTGGAAAAGTTTGCACATAATGGGCTGTCCTCGTGAATCACGTGATTTACTTCTCCGTATTTGACTGGCTGATGTTTGCTGGATTTAACAGTGGATACACATAGCCTCACGCACGGATTAACAGTTGAACAGATGATGATTAAATAAAAATTAATCTTTTATATTGAAAGATTGGAATGACAGAATCAATACCGACGCGGAATCCTTGAATAAAGACAGTGGGATTTATCGTCGTATGCTGCTGCCATTAATTAGGTGAGGATAATTGCTGGTGTTACGGGGATTGCACAGTTTGTTATGGTCTTCATCCCAAGCAGAAAATCAGAGACCTTTAGATTTGTCCGGATTTTTAAAATTATTATCTTAACATATTTTTTAGCTTCTAACATTTAATTCTTTTGCCATTAATTGTCTTTCTTCCTTTTCCTCCATTGTAGTATGTTCTCACGTACATATGTTCAATTATTTTTACTTGAATAGTTGCTTTTTTCCCTAACTACACCCACAGTGTTATGGATGGGAATGCTGGTGTGCACTACAGTGTTCACACAGTCTCATTCTTCGGGCAGTTTCAGAAGCGGGTTTTCTCACTCATTGTCTTGCATGTGAAACAAACTCTCAACAACTGTGCTACTACTGTGCTTCCAACAGTTCTTGCATTGTGAAGCAATCAGTCAGTGCAAGACTGGGGTAAATATTGATTTCCATCCTAACAATCTGGTGGAAATAGGCTGGGGATAGAACTATTGTATAGTGTTGACACGGGGCTTTTGTCATCATTGTCTGCGACCTGCCCGTACACCAAGAGTTTATATTCAGTAACACACCTGACAGCATGACCCAGGCACCCATTTATTTACCTGGGTTACGTTGAGCACATCCAGTTGGAATCGATTTACCAAATATCAGGCTCTATCCACTTTTGGTTTCTCACATGCTCCACATTTGAGTAATCAATGCTTGATGAGATATTGATCCTGTGGCAGTAATTATTTTAGAATTGTGTAACAAACATTGCTTCTTATTCAAATGCTTTCATAAAATATGGCAATGATTGGTTTTTTCGAGAAAAACACCATAGCATAAGTTTATACACATAATGGTCTGCGTTGCTGGAATGTAGAATAGCAGCTACACATACTACATTTTGTGACAATAATTCGATGTTTCTTTACTTCAAGTAATGTTTTTGTGACAACATCAACGACAGTAACAAAAACAATATCAACAATATTAACAACAACATGAACAATGGCTTCACCATCAACAACAACATCATCAGCAAGACCGTCATCACCAATAACAAAAACAACATTATGAACGGCAGCAACAACATCGTCAACAATAATAACTTCATCAGCAAAAAAATCGACAACAAAAGAAAACCTTCAACAGTAATTATAACATAAAAACAACAACAACAGTAACAATAAAAAGAAAAACATCAACACCATCGCAAAATATTACAAAAGCAACATCTTGAACAAGAAGATCAATCACAGAAACAAAAACATCAAAAGCAACATTTACACCAATTACAGCAACATCACCCCCATGAACAATGTCATAATCAGCATCAACATAATCATCTACAACATAATCAGCATCAACATAATCATCAACAATATAATCAGCATCAACAACATAATCAGCATAAACATAATCATCAACAACACACGAAACAACAGAGCGCTCTGGTTGGACACTCAGATTTTCTACCATATGTTACAGCTGGGACAAATCTTACACTATTTAGGACAATAGTAAGCTGGGATAAAACTTACAATCTTTAGAGAAATAGTAAGCTGGGACAAATCTTACAATATTTTGGACAATTGTAAGCTGGGACAAATCTTACAATGTTTTGGACAATAGTAAGCTGGGACAAATCTTAATATTTAGGACAATAGTAAGCTGTGGTAAATCTTACAATATTTCGGACAATAGCAAGCTGGGACAAATCTTACAATATTTAGGACAATAGTAAACAGATCATGAAAGAGATTTGACAAAAGAAAAATACAAAGAAATAGACAAGAAAGTAAAAAGTTCAGCTAGAAGGGATAAAAGAGAATACATAGACAATATGGCGAAAGAGGCAGAAAAAGCAGCAAAAATAGTAGACAGCAAAACTTTATATAACATACAAAAGAGGCTAACAGGTACTATTACATCTAAAGAAAGACCAATCATTAGCAAAACTGGAGCACTATTAACATCAAATAAAGACCAAAAGCAAAGATGGGCTGAACACTTCCAAGAAATATTTAATCGACCACACCCAAAAAGAATTGTTAAACCTTGAAACCAACTTACCAGCCCCACAACTAAATGTCAACCTAGATGAAATTAAATTGCATGAATTTGAAACAGCAGTGAATTTAATGGCTAACAACAAAGCTGCAGGTGAAGATGAAATAACAGCCGAAATGCTAAAAGCTATCAATAGCGACAACATGATACATCTACAGAGACTGTTTAACAAAATTTGGAAAGAAGAAAAGGTCCCTTCTAATTGGAAGAAAGGAATCATTGTTAAAATACCAAAAAAGGGCAACCTTAGTGACTGTAACAACTGGAGAGGAGTAACCTTAATATCAGTTGTGTCAAAAGTATTTTGCAAGGTCATTTTGAATAGACTCAAAGATATAGTGGATACTGCAATGAGAGAAGAACAAGCAGGATTTTGAAAAAGGAGAAGCTGTCTCGACCAGATCTTTACTCTCAGAATAATACTTGAAGAACATATTGAAAAGCAGAAACCATTAATACTGAACTTCGTAGATTTTAAAAAGGCTAATAGCATACACAGAGATTCATTATGGAGAATTTTATGTCTATATGGAATACCACCTAAAATTGTCAACATCATTAAGGACTTATACAATGGATATGTTTGTGCAGTCAAGACAGAAGAAGGGATGAGTGAATGGTTCTAGATTGAAACAGGCGTGAAACAAGGATGTATACTGTCTCCTTTACTTTTTGGGATTACAATAGACTTCATAATGAAAAAATGCTGCACAGGTAACATGGGACCCAACTAGAAGATCTTGATTTTGCTGATGACATAACTCTTATCAGTAATAATGTGAATTTCATGCAAGAAAAAACAGATAGCCTGTCTTTACTGGCTAGCAAAATAGGACTTGAAATTAACAAGGACAAAACAAAAATAATGAAAATTCCTCTCAATCAAAATGGAAAAATACACGTAGAAGGGACAGATATTGAAGAAGTCAATCAATTTGCATACCTCGGCAGCTACATAGACCAGGATGGTGACACTAGAAAGGAAGTTAGGATCAGAATTGCAAAAGCAGCATCAATCTTCAAGAATCTTGAGAACATATGGAATTCAAAAGTTATAAGCACAAAAACCAAGTTAAGACTATTCAATTCAAATGTAATATCCACCCTCATTTATGCATGCGAAAGCTGGAAAACAACTAAAGAAATAGAGAAGAGATTAGACTCTTTTGAAAACAAATGCCTAAGGAAAATACTCGGCATCAAGTGGAATGAATTCAAGAACAATGCAGAGATAAGACAGATGACTGAACAACAACCAGTCTCATGGGTGATCAGGAAAAGGAGATGGACATATGTAGGTCACTTGATGAGAAGAAACGATCAGAGAATCCCAAAACAAGCTATCAAGTGGAACACAACAGGCCGAAGAAAAAGAGGCAGACCGCGTGAAACTCTGAAGAGGACATTATTAAGAGAAAAATTGCCGAAATACTTTGCGAGCCCTATGTGACGTTTAACGGCACGGGAAGGATATAAGATATAGGATATATAAGTAAGCTGGGGTAAATCTTACAATATTTAGGACAATAATAAGCTGAGACAAATCTTACAATATTTAGGACAATAGTAAGCTGGGACAAATCTTACAATATTTAGGACAGCAGTAAGCTGGGACAAATCTTAATATTTAGGACAATAGTAAGCTGAGACAAATCTTACAATATTTAGGACAGTAGTAAGCTTGGACAAATCTTACAATATTTAGGACAGCAGTCAGCTGGGACAAATCTTAATATTTAGGACAATAGTAAGCTGGGGTAAATCTTACAATATTTAGGACAATAATAAGCTGAGACAAATCTTACAATATTTAGGACAATAGTAAGCTGAGACAAATCTTAAAATATTTAGCACAATAGTAAGCTGGGACAAATCTTACAATATTTAGGACAATAATAAGCTGGGGGTAAATCTTAGAATATTTTGGACATTAGTAAGCTGGGGTAAATCTTACAATATTTAGGACAATAATATGCTGAGACAAATCTTACAATATTTAGGACAATAGTAAGCTGAGACAAATCTTACAATATTTAGGACAATAATAAGCTGAGACAAATCTTACACTAATTAGGACAATAGTAAGCTGGGAGTAAATCTTACAATATTTAGGACAACATTAAGCTGCACAAACATTTTCGAAATCATTGCTCGTGTTCTCATAGTTCAAGATTTTTGTATAGAATGTTCTTCATCACATTTTTCCTGTGTGCTACTTTGATTTTCATTACATTTTTTCTTGATACTGTTAACTCGATCGATACTTGTTGTCTTTAGCAGCTGTCGTTTTGGTAATGATGAAGCTGCAACTATGGTACCTGGTATTTGGTATGCATGTGTTATACCACTGTGGCAGATGTCATGTTGCTAATGATGACACTACGGCTGTAACTACTGTTATTTTTCTCGTTATTACACAACTAATGTAGGAGATGTCATATTGCTAATGGTGACACTACGGCTACAACAGCTGTTACTGCGCTCATGATGGCATTACTAACTACAGCAGCTGTAGCCGGTGTGCTGTAGCATTTCTCATGAGTTTTATTCTTGTGGCCACTTGTCTGTTCCTCGTCTCACTGCCTTGCGCCTATCACAGCACAAACATCATCGGGAACTCCACTCTTCAGTTGAATTGATTCCTTTATTGATGGCTTGTAGATGAGTTTTGTGAGTATCCTAAGTGCACGCTCGTGACCAGATCCTGGGCAGCGGTCTTAAGTAGTTTACTGAAGCAGACGTAAGATGTCAAGCGCAGTGACCATTTTATAGGGCACATGCCAAAATTTAATGATTTAAAAAAAAGAGATTAGGAATAGTAAAATGTTACATCTATTCAACATTCCTTTATGGCGCAGATGCCTGGAACTTGATTATAACAACAGAAAATAAAATCGTGGACCTTGAAATGTGGATAAACAGGAGAATAGGGCGTATCCCATGGACATAAAAGAAAACGAACAACGAAGTGCTAAACCAACAAGAAGTGAAAAGAGAAATATTGAAAACCATAAAAACAAGACAGCTAATAGACTTTGTGTATGTCAAGAGGCACAATACTGTATTGAAGACCCTTCTTGAGGGCAAAATAAAAGGGAAAAGAACAAGAGGACGACAGCGACATCGATGGGTGGACAACATCAAGAGATGGGTGGACAACATCAAGAGATGGGTGGACAACATCAAGAGATGGGTGGACAACATCAAGAGAAGGGTGGACAACATCAAGAGATGGGTGGACAACATCAAGAGAAGGGTGGACAACATCAAGAGATGGGTGGACAACATCAAGAGATGGGTGGACAACATCAAGAGATGGGTGGACAACATCAAGAGAAGGGTGGACAACATCAAGAGATGGGTGGACAACATCAAGAGATGGGTGGACAACATCAAGAGATGGGTGGACAACATCAAGAGATGGGTGGACAACATCAAGAGATGGGTGGACAACATCAAGAGATGGGTGGACAACATCAAGAGATGGCCAGGGACCCGCTTGGCCGGGTGTTCTAAGAAGACAAGAAACAGAGCAGAGTGTGGAGATTTATTGCAGAAACCCTTCCGTGGGGAGACGGCACGAAATGATGACGATGATGATGATGATGATGAAATAGCTTCCTTTCTGTGCCCACTAAAAACTCCACGCCGTATTTCACAGTTTCTAAAACGGTGTCTCGCACATAAAGAAATATTTTTTTTCTCCCAAATTACATCCCATTTTTTTGGGCTTCTGTATGTGATAAATGCTGGTCAGGTAGAGAACCCAGGTCAAGTTTGTTGTTGTTGTTTCCGGTCCATGTGAGGTAATGTGACCAGAGATGTGTCTCAAACCAAGGTCACGTTCATATTGAAATGAATGCCTTGTATATTACATCTTAAAATCGCTTCCATATTTATTTGACTGTTGTTATTTTATACATATATCCTGTATATATATATAAATATGGTTGGCTGATGGCTAGGGGATCGGTTTACTCATCCCTTATACCAGTTTTTTTTTCTGGTACACACCAGAAAGACTCCCAGGTCCACTCAACCTCTAAAAATGGGTACCAGAGAAGACTGGAAGGTAAAAGCGGCCAAGCGTGATACTGACCACATCACACCTTCACGCTCCGAAGATGGTGGAAATACGGGCCTTACATCGTGTACCAGACATAACTTAGTGTCATGGAAACGGGGATTTTAACTTGTATCTTTCTATATAAATAGTCAGTGTAGTTTACAGCTGACAGATAATGTTGGTTATGGTCACCATTCTATGATGGTAGGCAGATGATCTCAATGTAGGGACAATGGCTACGATCACTGACTAGTACAGTCACTGCCCGGAAGGAAAGCAATGGTAAACTACCTTCTGGAAACATACCAAGAAACCCAAGCAGCAAATGGATGCAGCAGCAGCAGGCCATCTTGCTCACAACCGAGAGGCCTACAGGAGTGCTGTTTGGGAGGCAAAGTTCCGCAAGGGACATGCAAAGGAATGAATGAAGTTTACAAACTTTAAAAATGAGAACAATATGTGACTAACATCACTAGGGTCCAACATTAAGAAGCCACAGATGTGTCGAAGTCTGAAAAAATTTAGGAGACTACTATTTATTTTGATGAAGGAAATCTGCGAGTTGTCGTCCTTTCCCCGCCCTTTACGCCCCCCCCCCCCCCTTATTTATTTTTGCCTTGGGATATTCAAGGTTCACGGTCCCTGAATTATAATAATACCTTTAGATGGGAAATGCAGAACAGAAGTTAGGAACAGAATAGGCCAAGCAAAGACTGCATTTCAGAGAATGAGAAACATGTTAACCAACACATCCTTATCAATGAATGTTAGAAAACGAGTCCTAAAATGCTATATTGAACCTATCTTATTATATGGAAGTGAATCATGGACAATAGACAAGTCTGCACAAAAATCATTGGAAGCAGCTGAAATGTGGTTTATTAGAAGAATGTTGTGAATTCCCTGGACAGCAAAAATAACTAATGAAGAATGTAGGAGAAGAGCTGGAGAGACAAAAAACCTTGTCAAAAAGATAAGAGAGAGACAATGTACTTTCATAGGACATGCAATGAGAAGAGGGGGCATAGAAAATATTATAACAACAGGAACAATAGAAGGAAGAAAACAAGAGAAAGACCAAGAGAAATGATACTGGACAGTCTTACGGGATGGTGTGAGAGGAGATCACCAACTGAGCTGATGGCCTGCATGAAGGATCGCGTACTCTGGAGAAGCATAATAGCCAACGCCAATCGGCACGGCACATGATGATGATGGTCCCTGAATTACTACTTATTAATCTGAGATCCAGAGATAAAACAGTAAGGGCTTGTACTGGCTTGAACCCAACCAAGCAATCATTCACGGCAGGGGTCGACAACCCTCCTACCAAAATTATGAAAAACAGAAGGGACATAACCAAGACATTTGTTACATGAGTGGCTGTCTGCAACTTCTTTTTCTACTAAGTAGACCAGATACTCCCTTGTGGGTGAAAGGTGGACTATATTTATGTCAGTGACTGATAAATGCATGTTATATTAATACAACATATTAAAATTATGAATAAGTATTATCTCACTTAAGTAATGTACCTAATATTGATAACTTACAGTTGCTAACCCCAAAGTTCAGCTGAACAAGGCATTGACCGTTAAGGCATGTATTTTTATTTCATAACCAGTTCAACACATGTTCGCGGGCATATACATTCTCGGCCTTTTGGCTAAGATCAAAGTGTAGTTCTGCGCTCTGTAGAATGTACACTTTGTTATTTTGGAACCAACGAGGTGTTTGAGGCTGCCCTGCACATTGACTGCCGGGGGTACGGTCCGCATCTCGTTACAGGTGGGCCCGGTTTGCAGTACCACCGGGTCACGGCCTGTTGTTTTCGTTGTCTCAAAAAAAAATAAATATAGATTCTTGTAAATGTAATGCCAGGAAATGTGACCAAAACATCATTATCATTTGCATGTCCCTTGGGGAACTTTGCCTCCCTAACAGCATTCCTGTAGGCATCTTGGTTGCAAGCAAGATGGCCTGCTTCTGATGCATCCATCTACAGATTCCCAACGATATCTTGTAGCCATCTTCGCCTTGGTCTTCCTTTCAAAATATAGCTACGAATAAACGAACTTTATATATTATCAACCTTTGAAGAAGTGGACATGCGGACTCCCCAGATAGAATATCCCACAGCGTTAGTATAAACCAATTATTCTATTTTAGTGTTAGATCAATGGAAGTGAGGTACAATCATGCGCCGACTTACGGCCAATCGATTTACGTTCGTTCGTACTTACGGCAAACTTGAACACTTAATGACAACAGGAAAACTGGAGGGGAAAAGAGACAGAGGAAGACAAAATAAAAAAAAAACTTATTGATGGACTAAAAGAGAGGCACAGAGCACAGTCTTATATGGCAGATGGTTGTGGAAATCAATGATGACCAACCCCTGGCTCGCATGGACCACACAGAGAGAGAGAGAGAGAGAGAGAGAGAGAGAGAGAGACAGAGTACTTATGACTGATGTCCCATGAGTCTGTTTAATTAATATGTTGGGAATCATTCTGTGATTAATCTACATTTTCTGCCCCACACACAATGTAAACTGAGGACAAGACCAAAGACGGAAATTTTGCTAGCATGCACTGCATCATCATCTGGTGAGTACAGGAAGTAAATAAATAATAAATAAATATATATATATGTATATACATACATCCATATATGTATATATATACATATATATATATATATATATATACATATATGGATGTATGTGCGTGCTTATTATTATTCTTTACTTAATAAGTTGTGATTCATATTTTGCGATTAATTTCCACACACTTCCTGCGATAATATGTATTCTGTGAATATTTTAAAGAGACGGCAAACAAGTCTTATAGCAGTGAACTATGTCTGACCTCGTTATTTAACTAACGATATAAGCCCAGATCGACTTATAAGGTCCCAGCGTGCGGCTGTCATTGGGTGCATGGCTGTACTTAAATATAAATTATTCCTTTCATTTGATTAATGAACTATTAATATTGTTTGATAAATAATAAAAGTGGTAGCATACAAAAAAAGTTTGCAAAATTATTCCTTCTCTTCTTTCTCACTTTCTGCTCCTTCTTTTCTTATCTTCTTTCTCTTCTTCTTCTTCCAATTCTTCTTCTTCTTCCACGGTCGGTCTCAAAAGAATGTTGTTTGCTCTGTGTAACAGTCTTATATAGGCAATGATAGATATCCCAGACTACCGACTCAAGATTTTATCTTATGTAGAGATAAGCATAGTTCTCATTACGTCTAGACATGTTTTTTATACTTACGATCTAAGCTCTTATATTGTACAATCTGGTCTAGAAGATTCTTTATATATACGTTTTCGTCTGCGTTGTCCTCTTTCACAGGGAAGTCATATCATTACTCCTAGGTGTGTATATGTATTATTCGATAGGTCCTTTTGTTCTTCACAGATAGAACAAATTCACTTTCATGCATTATAACAAATCTGGGGCTACATTTCAGGTTCGACAAAGGAAAACCAATTACAGAAAATCATCTAATCTATAGCCACGTGAGGCAGGATTTCTCTCCTTTTTTGGAACTAAAGAGAGCAGCTGCCCTTGCTGTTTCACCTGCTCTTTAGTCCTGCAAACTAAATCGACTACTTTTCCGAAACTGTCCTGACACTCCATACTGGATTCATATGCGAGTCCTGAAACGTAATATATTCCATTGTCTCAGATTAAGTGACCCGCGAATGCAGAAACACTTTTATCACATCTCCCTAGATGATTCTAAGCACCACCACATAAGCAAAGTCTGATCTTCTATAGGTAGCAACCATTAAACACCGTCAGTCTGATGATGGAAGCCGCACAGCACGTTATTAGACTCCCTCAACATTAACCACATTCGGCTGTTCCACCAACTCTTTTCTCGACTGGACAACAACTGATCCCTCTCTCTTCATTCCACTTTCCATACCTCTCCCCCCTCCCCTTGTCCCTCTTTACTAACAATCAGTCAGCTTGGTATCACACCTCACAATTCTTCATTAAACATTCACAATACCTTACCACGCCTACTCTGTGACACATCTTTCAGCACGTCACAGATAAGTGTTCCTGCGTTTCTGTGTGTTTTCTTTGTTATTTGTTGCATTCACTGAATTACATTTCTCTGTGTTTCTTCTTTCGCTGTTTCTTCGCCCAGTATGTGATTATATGATTAAGATGTAACCCGAAACGTCACAGCTGCGTGTGCTCGCTAATTCATAAAGCTGTTTCTACATATATTTTAAACAGCCGTGGCAGTATATTATGACATCCTTACTGCAGTAGCTTTGTGTATAGTGATATATTTAGTTTTATATTTATACCAAATAAGTAAACTAAGCTACATGTGTGTACACAAGAAAATGCTTTTGGACACATTCAAAAATATTAAAAGTTGTAGACTATGGACATTCTCTCCTCTCTTCTTCCCTGACGGATGATCTGAACATGTTGCAGGAAGTTTATAGCATCTTTGAATTGTCTTACCGGATATTGCCTGCATGAAGTTCTGTGCAGGTGATACACTGAAGATGTTCAAGTGCAGCATTTTATGGATCTGGGAGCTGCTTATGGCCGCTATTTTAAAATTTCTTCAGTGTGTACAACGCTTCTTTAGCAGACTCCGGCAACATGGGGACTATGGCGATCCCTGCACTGTTAGAAAGGCTAGACACTGCGGGTATCAACAGAGAGGGGAGACACGGTCTTTGTCGGATATGATATCACCAACCCTTACACTGGCACGCCAGCTATATGATATCACCAACCCTGACACTGGCACGCCAGCTATATGATATCGCCAACCCTGACACTGGCAAGCCTCCTATATGATATCGCCAACCCTGACACTGGCAAGCCTCCTATATGATATCGCCAACCCTGACACTGGCAAGCCTCCTATATGATATCGCCAACCCTTACACTGGCAAGCCTCCTATATGATATCACCAACCCTTACACTGGCAAGCCTCCTATATGATATCACCAACCCTGACACTGGCACGCCAGCTATATGATATAACCAACCCTAAGACTGGCACGCCAGCTATATGATATCACCAACCCTTACACTGGCACGCCTCCTATATGATATCGCCAACCCTGAGACTGGCACGCCTCTTATATGATATCATCAACCCTCACACTGGCACGCCAGCTATATGATATAACCAACCCTAACGCTGGCACGGCTGCTATATGATATCGCCAACCCTAACGCTGGCACGACTGCTATATGATATCGCCAACTCTAACGCTGGCACTCCTGCTATATGATATCGCCAACCCTGACACTGGCACTCCTCCTATATGTTGCTGAGCGCTACTTCAGCGTTTTCACCGTAGAACCTGACGAGTTTAGAACCTGACTAGTTTAGAACCTGACGAGTTTAGAACCTAGACAGTTAGTCTGAGAAGTCTAGTCTCTGTCAGTTTACTCATGTCGCTTCCTATTTGAAGAACACTGAATGTGCGGTTATTTAGACAAAGAGAATAGAGCTGGCGCTCCTAGAAACAGGCGTAACTGACACACACATCCATTGAGGAGGTTTTCTGTTTTTCTCACTATAATAAAATCTGTCTCATTCATTCATTTCTTTGTATGTTCATTGCAGAACTTTTCCTCCATAACAGCACTCCTGTAGGTCGCTCGGTTGTAAGCAAGATGCTCTGCTGCTGACGCATCAATTTGCAGATCATCAACAATGTCTTGCATCCATCTTCGCCTTGGTCTTTTTCTTTTTCCCATTATGTACCATTCCAAGACGGTTTTCTATAGATTATCATGACGTTTAATGTGTTTAAAATATTTATGTTTTCTCTCTTTAATACACTTTACTAGCCAGTCTTCATCAGTATTATGTTCTTTTAGTATGGATATATTTGTTCTTCTTTTGTGTCCATTATATTTAAAGAACTCTTCTGTAGCATTTACATTCAAATGCATTCATGTGTTTCTCAGCTGTTGTGTTAAGTGTCCAGGTCTCAAAGGCATATGTTGCGATGGGAAAGATGCATGATTTAAAAAATCTTATTTTTGTGGTTCTGTCTGTTTCTCTACACAGTTTCTTTAGTTGTTTTACTTTCTGAAGAGCGATATATATCCTCTTTTTAATTTCCCTCATTGTATCTCCATTATTAGTTAGTAGTGATCCAAGATATTCAAAACTCTACACTTCTTCCAGTTTTTCCTCATTGATATATATTTCAGTTGCCTTGTTTGTTTTGTCAGTTGTCATCAATTTAGTTTTCTTTGCATTAAGATAGAGGTTCTGCTCTTCTCTGTTCTTACGGACTGACATAATTAGTTTTTCCATTCCTTTTTGTGTTGTGGACAGTAATACTGTGTCATCAGCATATCTAATCTCTGGTATTTCATAACCTCCAACTGTTATGGCATCGTAATATTCTTTGTCTACATCTTCTCTAACATTCCTCATTATATTTTCAGTATACAAGTTAAATAAGTAAGGCAACAATATGCACTCCTGCCGGACCCCTTGTTTTATATCAAACCAAGTTGTTGTTTCACCATTTATTCCCACTGCTTCTTGTTGGTCTAGATACACCATTGATATTAATTGTATCAAATGTGTTGGAAATCCCATTTTTTTTCATTATTTCCCACATTTTCCGGTGTTGTATACAACCAAATGCCTTTGAATCGTCTATAATAGGATAAATATAGATTCGCATTAAATAGAGAAATCTAATAGAGGCATCTGTCTAGTCTTTCTATTATCCTCACTGTAGTGGAGTCTGTCTAGTCTTTCTATTATCCTCACTGTAATGGAGTCTGTCTAGACCTGTTATTATCCTGACTGTAATGGAGTCTGTCTAAACCTGCTATTATCCTGACTGTAATGGAGTCTGTCTAGACCTGCTATTATCCTCACTGTAGTGGAGTCTCCTTTAGAAATTGATTTTTTTGTGTGTGTTGAATTGCATAAGATTGTTTTCTGACGGTCGAAGAGATGCAACTCATGTTAAACTTTGCGCGAAATAAAATTAGTTTTAACTCCCCCTGAATACTAATGTTAGTTACAGCTGAAGACTTTTCCCCAAGAGATTTGAATGATGTCAGGAGTCTCCAAAAGATTCTGTTTCGTGTGAACGTTGGCTGGAAATGATTAAACTTTAGGCAGTTTATCTTAGCGTCGGGCCTGCGTGTCTGTACATGTGGTGGTAGAAGCAGTATTGTTAGTGTCGGAATAGAATGATAGTGTAGCATGATTTGTTGTGTAGTGAAATCTTCTCATTTGTCTCCATTCATGTGGCGGCCATCAACTTTTGAGATGTACGCTGTCTGGATCTTTGATGTATATGACGTGTCCTTGAGTATGAGAAAGTACATGATGTATTTCACCAGCGTGATTCACCGGAACCATCATCATCATCATCTGCGCGTCATTAAACATTTATCTGTTCAGTACTAGATGCCATTAGTTGTTTGATTCAGTGCTATTCCTGGTGAGAATCCTGGGTTGACAGTTCTGCAAGTGTAAGGCAATCAGTACGTTCCTTAAGTGATTCTTCTGTGTGTCACTCAGCTGAGGTACAGTACGATTCTGTCGTAGCTCCGTATGTAGCCATGGAGTAGCGCTTATAGTCGCAATGTAATAGTCCAGCTACATAGTGCTGAGTCTGGCAATATGTATATCTCCTACAATCTATTGCATGTCTTTAAGCCAGCCACCCTAGGGCAATGCTATCTCGACACGAAGTCTGTGCTTCAACATCTGCACAGCATCAGCCGTGAATAAAACTCTGCCTACGGTTCCAGGGAGGTAGATGAAGTACAAACCGGTTTCTAGAGTAAGGAAATGTACAAGGGCGGGTCAGAAAGTAACCGCGGAATTGAAAATAAACCGGCTGTTTTTCAGGGACATAACAGTGACTGTATACATTTTCATGAAATATCCCAATTATTTTCCTTATTGCCACCACTTTTTGACTTACCCTCCTAATATACAGGTGTGGTTCTTTCATAGTAAAATTAAAGGTACATAACCTTTACTCAGCTCAGCTCATGCTGTTAACTTGTGGCTTGTTTCGAGAGTCTACTTTACATCTCTTTCAGTCAGACATTTGTATGTCCTTTGCGGAATTTATCATCCCTAACAACTCTCCTGTAGGCCTCTCGGTTGTAAGCAAGATGGCCTGCTGCTGATGCATCCATTTGAGGATTATCAACGATGTCGTGCAGCCATCTTCGCCTTGGTCTTCCCATAAGATAACCTTCCAAGACGATCTTCTCTAAATTTTGATGACCTGTAATGTATCTAAAACATTTAAGTTGTCTCTGTTTTATTCTCCTTGCTAGCCAACCTTCTCCAATATTAAGTTCTTGTAGTATGGGCATATTTGTTCTTTTCTGTGTTCTCTTCTGTAGCATTTACATTAAAAGGCATTTATGTGTTTCTCAGCTATATTGTTAAGTGTCCAGGTCTCACAGGCATATGCTGCGAAGGGGAAGATGCATGTCCTTAAAAATCTTATTTTTGTAGTTCTGTCTGTTCCTCTCCACATATTCTTTAGTTGTTTTGCTTTCTGAAGAGCGATAGATGTCCTCCTTTAATTTCCTTCATTCTATCTCCATTATTAGTTATACACTTTATCGTAGATACTTTCAGCTCTAGAAAGAGGGTTAATGTTAGATTGTGTTCCTTGTTCTTGCCCGAGGGACTTTTTGAACTAGTTCCCCTCCCCCCTCCCCACTCCCCACTCTCCACCCTCCTTCCTTGTATATATCCTTGTAAGAAATTATTTATTTTTTTATTTTTGCGTAGGATTTTCTATAAATTTTGTTAAATTAAATGCGCTAGAAGGGACGTTATCCTGTCTGGGCACGGAGTAACTCGTATATTTTGTCTGGCCTGATATTCCCCAGTTGTCTCTCTTGTTTTCCTAATACAAACCAATAACAGATCTTGACAGCCTCTCTTCGGCTTGGTCTAGTGTGTCCCAGCTTTTCATGTGGGAAAACATTTAAAGCAGGGTCTCTCAACCAGTGGCGAATGCCACTCCCTTGTGTTTATCCGTCCCAGGTGGAGCGATTTTCATATGTGAATGAAGAATTGTCACTGTGACCTCAAATATTATTAGGAATGCGCTTTTTTGATTCAGACAACTTGGAAGAAGGGGGGGGGGGGGTCGAAGTGGTGGGTATGTGCAAAAATCACATTCTGACATATGTTGAAAATGGTACATGAAACAAAAAAATTTGAGAACCGCTGATTTAAAGGGTCACTGGACATGCTATAAAGTTTATTTCCTGTTTAGCTGAGAACCAAGGAGGAAGAAGATTGATGTGTGCAATTCATGATTTTTTGGCTAAAAAAGCTGAAACATCTACAGGAATAATTTTCTACAAACTGTCACCTACAGCGTCTTACAGCTTTCCCCAGTGTCGCTAAGGCAGAGCGGTGCTTTCCAACTGAGGGATTACGATCACTAGTTCGGAGAATGTATTCTGAGACCAGGTGACTGGGCTTGTGTCAAGGTCATATTTACAGACATGAGATATTTCTGTTTTTGGAAGCTACTTTTTTATTTCCTTCTCGAAAGTTGGCGAGACAACATGCAAGAAGAGCAAAGAGTGGAGATATAAGGTCAGGAACAGGCATGGATGGAGGCAGATTTTGTCGTCAGAAGCGAGTGTGAGAATTCTGAAGTACTGAAGAGAAAGAGGGACAAAGAGTTGAGAGAGAGAGAGAGACAGAGACAGAGACAGAGATAGATGAAAAGAGAGAGAGAGACAGAGTTAGATAAAAAGAAAGAGATTCAGAGATAGATAAAAAGAGAGACAGACAGACAGAGGTAGATAAAAAGAGTGGGAGAGAGAGACAGAGATAGATAAAAAGAGAGAGAGACAGAGATAGATAAAAAGAGAGACAGACAGAGATAGATAAAAAGAGAGAGAGACAGAGATAAATAAAAAGAGAGAAAGACAGAGATAGATAAAAAGAGAGAGAGACAGAGATAAATAAAAAGAGAGAGAGACAGAGATAGATAAAAAGAGAGAGAGACAGAGATAGATAAAAAGAGAGAGAGAGACAGAGATAAATATAAAAGAGAGAGAGACAGGGATAGATAAAAAGAGAGAGACAGAGATAGATAAAAAGAGAGAGAGAGACAGAGATAGATAAAAAGAGAGAGAGACAGAGATAGATAAAAAGAGAGAGACAGAGACAGAGATAAATATAAAAGAGAGAGAGAGACAGGGATAGATAAAAAGAGAGAGACAGAGATAGATAAAAAGAGAGAGAGACAGAGATAGATAAAAAGAGACAGAGACAGAGATAGATAAAAAGAGAGGGAGAGAGAGATACAGAGATAGATAAAAAGAGAGAGAGACATAGATAGACAAAAAGAGAGGGAGAGAGAGACATAGATAGTTAAATAGAGAGAGAGAGACAGAGATAGACAGAGGGATGAGAGAGACAGAGATAGATAAAAAGAGAGAGAGACAGAGATAGATAAAAAGAGAGAGAGACAGAGATAGATAAAGAGAGAGAGAGAGAAAGAGAGAGCGAGAGAACGATAGAATGCATTTTATTTTCTAATTGTGAAGAGTTGGGCATGCAGACCCTCTGATATTTTACCCTTCATCTTTGTCACAAACTTTCGCTTAATATACTAAGATGAATTAGCACATTCATATAAGATAATACATTCATATAACTTAGCACAATCAAATAATTTAGTACATTCATGTAAGATAATACATGTATAGACCGGATAGTGATAAGTCAGTGATGTTTGAGGGACTTTAGTTTCTATAATGTTTTCTGGATGAGCTACATATATGTGATATATTAGTGTGGATGATGTTTCAGTTACTCTGGTAGTTGTAGTGGTAATCTGGGATACGTTGTATGATAAAACAATATCATTTTATGTAGCATCTGTTTGTATGTAATGAATATTGAAATCAAGGAGAATAATTATACTCTTTAAATTAAAAGACAAAACATAATTCATCATACTTGAACAGTGATCATACCACGATGCTGTTGCATTTGGATACAAAAACCCGATTAAGATTGGGCTCTGCTTTAGAAGTTTGATTTCCAGCCATATACATTCAATATCTGGTGTCTCTGTTCTACGGCAAGAGTGTATGGTTGAGATAACATATACAACTAATCTTGTCTCAAGCTTTATGCTGCCTGATGGTGTGCACTCTGCCCTGCTGTGTTCTAGCGGGATACATGATATTTTTAGCTAGTATGCTAGTGCCGATCTTGTTGTTCTGCTGTGTTGTGGCGGGATACTTGATATTTTTAGCTAGTATGCTAGTACCGATCTTGTTGGTGTGGATCTGGCCAAGATAAAGTCTTTTCTTGGGAGCTCCAGACTCCGAAGAGAAGAACGGGGAGTTGCTTGGGGGGGGGGGGGGGAGAGTTATCGATGAAACTGAAGTTGTTTTGTTGTTACAGTGTGCTGATAATTATGTTGTTGTTGTTGTATGCCAAGCGATGGCCAGCACCAGAGCAGGCAGGTGTGATTGAGGATATGAAGATTGACGTTCTTGGACATGTCTGTTTAATGGTAGATATCAGGACAGGAATATCATAGGTTCTGAGGGATATCAGGACAGGAATATCATAGGGTCTGAGGGATATCAGGACACGAATATAATAGGGTCTGAGGGATATCAGGATACGAATATCATAGGGTCTGAGGGATATCAGGATACGAATATCATAGGGTCTGAGGGTCAAACCATTCATGCTATCATTGAAGCCAGCATGAACTGTTGTCCTCATGATCTGTGGGTCGACGTTCAAACTTCTCAGTGCTCCTATTATTTTCATGATACCGGGTCCTGGTAACGGAACCGCCGAGACTACGTAGAGAGTGAGAAAGAGAAAGAAAAAGAGAGTGAGAAAGAGAAAGAAAACGAGAGAGAAAGAAAAAGAGAGTGAGAAAGAGAAAGAAAAAGAGAGAGAAACAAAAAGAGAGTGACAAAGAGAAAGAAAAAGAGAGTGAGAAAGAGAAAGAAAAAGAGAGAGAAACAAAAAGAGAGTGAAAAGAGAAAGAAAGAGAGAGAGAAAGAAAAAGAGAGTGAGAAAGAGAAAGAAAAAGAGAGAGAAACAAAAAGAGAGTGAGAAAGAGAAAGAGGGGGAAACAAAAAGAGAGTGAGAAAGAGAAAGAAAAAGAGAGAAAAACAAAAAGAGAGTGAGAAAGGAAAAGAAAAAGAGAGAGAAACAAAATGAGAGTGAGAAAGAGAAAGAAAAAGAGAGAGAAACAGAAAGAGAGTGAGAAAGAGACAGAAGGAGAGAGAGAGAGAGAGAAAAAGATAAGAAAGAGAGTGAGAAAGAGAAAGAAAAAGAGAGAGAAACAGAAAGAGAGTGAGAAAGAGAGAGAGAGAGAGAAAGAGAAAGAAAAAGAAAGAGAGCAAGAGAAGAAAGAGAATGAGAAAGAGAAAGAAAAAGAGAAAGAAATAGAAAGAGAGTGATAAGGAGAAAGAACGAGAGAGAGAGAAAGATAGTGAGAAAAAGAAAGAAAGAGAGAGAGAGAGAAGCAGAAAGAGAGTGAGAAAGAGAGAGAGAGTGAGAAAGAGAAAGAAAAAGAAAGAGAGCAAGAGAAGAAAGAGAATGAGAAAGAGAAAGAAAAAGAGAAAGAAATAGAAAGAGAGTGATAAGGAGAAAGAACGAGAGAGAGAGAAAGATAGTGAGAAAGAGAAAGAAAGAGAGAGAGAGAGAGAAAGAGAAGAAAAAGAGTGAGAAAGAGAAAGAAAAAGAGAAAGAAATAGAAAGAGAGTGAGAAAGAGAAAGAACAAGAGAGGGACAGAAAGATAGTGAGAAAGAGAAAGAAAAAAGAGAGGGACGGAAAGATAGTGAGAAAAGGAAAGAAAGAGAGAGAGAGAGAAACAGAAAGAGAGTGAGAAAGAGAGAGAGAGAGAGAAACAGGAAGAAAGAGAAACAAAAAGAGAAACAAATAGAAATAAAGAGAGAGAGAAGAAAGAGAGTGAGAAATTTACACATATAATCAATACAGACAAGTGAAAACATAATACAAAACGACTTTATTTATCATTATTTTTCGTTTAATTATATTTTCCTTTATCTTGTACCTATCTCTGAACTTACAGAGCCTGGCTTCAGCGTGAAAGTTCATAAAATGTTCATTAGGCCAAGATCACGTCTGAACTATTTATTTATTTCTGTGGAAATATAACAGATTAGTGTTATAATATGCCACACAGGACAAGGAACGTTCAGAACTATGTATGTGTATGTTCATAAATAAAGAAAACAATACAATACTTCAATGATGGAGATGCTAAAACAACTAGTGCACCCGTTACTATAAATCTAAGGGAAGTAACTCCAAGAAAACATTTATAAATAAGCTTACACTAACAAGATAAAAATGTCACATCTCGGCAACTGTCTCTCAATAGACAAATGATGTGATGCATTAGCTGGGCAGAACAGGTGATGTGTGTGGCAGATAAAGAAATATAGAAACGAAACAAAATAAAAACTAGACTCTTATCTCTGTGAAATCTTTCAGTCTTAAAGTCGCGATGGGCTATTTAACAGTTAAATATATAAACAAATAGACAATAAGAAAGAAACATGGACAAGACTGATGAAGGCACAAGCGAATAGATAATGAAGACTGAAGGTGGGTGATTATAAAAATATACAGAATAAATAACGAATGTACAGAAATATATGACATAAACAGTGAAACACACAGCAACGTTTGCACGCACGTACAAACACACCCACACACATACCCACACTCATACCCACACTATATATATATTTATATAAGAACACGAGTATAAGACGCAGTTATAACTTGTCAAGCAACATTCTGGAACGAGACTAATCTGCCCACGATTATATACGAGCTCCTTAGCCCTCATTCCACAGAGTTTTGGCTCAAGGGACACTACTTCCAACCATCTTGTATGGCGGAAAATACTGCATGTAAATGACGAATATATTAAGCTTCATTTTGTGAAGCGTTTTCTATGTCAAAACTGAATTATGTTTTTCAAACAAGTTATGCAAGAGATGTTTGTGTTCTACGCATTACTCTCCTTTCACGTGCGTCTTTTATGTGTATGTTAGACCCTCGCTTCTTCTCTAGCTGATGCTTGGGCCTGATGAACAGCTACTCTTCATGTGATAACTCTACATGTGATAACTCTCATGTGATAACTCTCCTGTGATAACTCTCCATGTCATAACTCTCAATGTAATAACTTTCAATGTTATTTGTATTTATGTGATGACTCTCCATGTGATGACTCCATATGACGAATCTCTATGTGCTGACTCTCCATGTGATGATTTTCCATATGATAACTCCGTGTGATGACTATGTGACGGCTCTCCATTTGATGACTCTCCATGTGATAACTCTGTATGTGATAAATTTCCATGTAATATCTCACCATGTGATGACTCTCTATATGATGTTTCTCCTTGCAATGACTCCATATGATGACTCTCTATGTGATGTTTCTCCTTGCAATGACTCCATATGATGACTCTCTATGTGATGGAGATAACAGTTACCTTATTTTCAATGGCTAGTAAAATAGGTTTCTTCTTATGTTTCTTCGTACTTCTTTTGTTAAAGTTTTATATTTATCTTTGTTGTTGTTTGTCACTTTCCATTGCGTCTTCATTTCTCTACATTGTTTTATCAGTTCTAGTGTACCTGCTGTGATACATACAAGATTGTTGTGAAAGAATAGAAGAACATCAGAAGTGTGGAAGAGATAGTGAAATGTTTAAAGAAATGAAGACATTGACGAGAAATGTCACACCTAAGCTAAATGTAATTTGTGATGAGATGGAGAATACCCTGACAGAGACAGAGGAAATTCTAGAAAGATGGAAGGAATATTGCAAAAGAATGTATGAAGCAACCGACTGTGGAAGCAGAAATCAACAGTGTGAATTATTATTGGAGGAGAAAGAACCCGAACCGACAATGGAAGAAGTTTTATGGGCAATAAAGAATCTTTAAAATGGTAAATCACCAAGATGTGATGAGATAATAGCTGAATTTATTAAAGCAGGAGGAAAGGAGTGTGCAACAATCTATCATGCACTATGTAAAAAGATATGGCATTCAGGTGTTTGGCCAAAAGAATGGAAAAGAACTGTATTCATACCACTGCCAAAAAAGGGTAACCTGAAATTATGCACCAACTACAGAACTGTTGCCCTGATTAGTCATGCCAGTAAAATTATGTTAAAAATCATAATTTGTAGACTTCGAAAGAAAATAGAAGAAGAAGTCAATATGGTCAAAGCTGGTTTCAGACAAGGAAGAGGATCAAGAGATCATATATTCAATCTACGATTAATAATAGAGAAATGCAGAGAGTTTAATGTGAATCTATATTTATCCTTTATAGACTACTCAAAGGCATTTGATTGTGTACAACACCAGAAACTTTGGGAAATAATGGAAAAAATGGGATTTCCAACACATTTGATACAATTAATATCACTGCTGTATCTAGACCAACAAGCAGCAGTAAGAATAAATGGTGAAACAACAAGTTGGTTTGACATAAAACAAGGGGTCCGTCAGGGGTGCATATTGTCACCCTACTTATTTAACTTGTATACTGAAAATATAATGAGGAATGTTAGAGAAGATGTAGACAAAGAATATTACGATGCCATAACAGTTGGAGGTTATGAAATACCACAGATTAGATATGCTGATGACACAATATTGCTGTCCACAACACAAAAAGGAATGGAAAAACTAATTATGTCAGTCTGCAAGAACAGCGAAGAGCAGAACCTCTATCTTAATGCAAAGAAAACGAAATTGATGACAACTGACAAAACAAACAAGGCAACTGAAATATCTATCAATGAGGAAAAACTAGAAGAAGTGGAGAGTTTTGAATATCTTGGATCGCTACTAACTAATAATGGAGATACAATGAGGGAAATTAAAAGAAGGACATATATCGCTCTTCAGAAAGTAAAACAAATAAAAAATCTGTGGAGAGGAGCAGACAGAACCACAAAAATAAGATTTTTAAGGGCATGCATCTTTCCCATAGCAACATATGCCTGTGAGACCTGGACACTTAACAAAACAGCTGAGAAACACATAAATGCATTTGAATGTAAATGCTACAGAAGAGTTCTCCAAATATCGTGGATACAAAAAAGAACAAATATATCTATACTACAAGAGCTTAATATTGAAGAAGGCTGGCTAGTGAAGAGGATTAAAGAGAGAAAACTGAAATATTTTTGACACATTAAACGTCATGATAATTTAGAGAAGACCGTATTGGAAGGATACATAATGGGAACAAGAAAAAGAGGAAGACCAAGACGAAGATGGCTGCAAGATATCGTTGACGATCTGGAAATGGATGCAACAGCAGCAGGCCATCTTGCTCAACCGAGAGGCCTACAGGAGTGCTGTTTGGGAGGCAAAGTTCCGCAAGGGACATGCAAATGAATGAATGAATGAGTAAAATAGGACTTGAAATTAACAAGTATAAAACAAAAATAATAGAGGTTTTCATTAACCACGAAGGACAAATATAAGTAGAAGGAACAGCTGTAGAAGAAGTAACCAATCTGCATATCTCGAGATCTACATAGACCAGGATGGTGACACCAGAAAGGACGGTAGAATTCGTATTGCAAAACCAGCATTGACCTTCAAGAATCTAGAGAACATGTGGCATTCAAACGTTTATAAGCACAAAAACGAAGTTAAGATTATTCAATTCAAATGTAATGGCCACCCTCATTAGTGCATGTGAAAGCTGGAAAACAACTAAAGAAATAGATTGGAAATTACACTCTTTCGAAAACAAAAGCCTAAGGAAAATACTGGGTATAAAGTGAAACGAATTCAAGAACATCGCAGAGATAGGACAGATGAGCAAACAACCCTGTCTCATGGGTGATCAGAAAAAGAAGATGGACATGTATCGGCCATATGATGAGAAGAAACAATCAGAGGATTCTCAAACAAACTATCAAGTGGAACACTACAGGCCGAATAAAAAGAGGTCGATCACTTGAAACTCTAAAGAGGAAAATGTTAGGAGAGGTCAGTTCAGAGAGTATAACATCCCTTGATGAGATTGAAAAACTCGACGAAGACAGGAAATCTTGACGTAATACCATACGGACCCTATGTGACGTTTACCGGTACGGGAAGGATGTATGATTGATGAATAGGTGTAGCTGAAAAGCGAGTTCAAACCATGTGGTTCCTGTGTCCTATATTCCTGAATGTAGCTGTTCTCAAGCACTAAGCGACTTCTATCATCTGTGTGACATTGTTGTTTGATGGCTGTTACCAGAAATTATATTTTTCTCTGTAGCTGGGGCCATTGAAAAGATTCGGGACTGGTTTTGAAGCATGCTGGGTGATATCATACAAATGATTCTGCATGTGGTCACCTAATCTGAGACAAGTTTCACCAATATAAGTTATCTTACATATTTGCATACAATGGCATACATCACATTACTGGACTCGTATGTGAATCCCTCATGGAGAGTGGGGATAGTTTTTGGAAAGGTGTTCTGGTCTCTTGATATCTTCATATAATCTGTCTTATCTTGGTTAATGGTCAATCCCACTCTCTCAGGTGTATGCAGTTATTGTTGACTTCTTGCGTAATTCCCCCCCCCTCCCTATAGGTCGATGTCATCAGCGCATCCTAGTATTTTAGCTTGTTCTTCTGTACTGCTTTCTTCTTTCATCTTCTGTCGCCTAGTTTTATAAAATCGCAGTTGTCTCTCTTGCTTCTCTACGACAAACTTACTCTTACAGGTTTCCTCTGACAACTTCTCCTGGACCCTATCTAGGACGTCAGGGCTTCCAATGTTGAAGACATTGGCTGGGTCACCGGTGATGCTTACAAGGTCTGCAGGGCTCACGTCGGGGCCAACACCCACGGCGAGTATTTTAGCCACAATCCTGACACGTGCTACAGCTGCTTGCGCTGAAATTGTTCATCAAAGTGTCAAAAGCTTGTAATACTTATCATTATAAAAATGTTTCTATACTCTTAAGTGCACAAGTATAATAACACCTGTTTAATATTTTAATAAGCATATTAATCTTTATACATATACAGCCAAGCGCCGAGCAACTGCCGCTTTTATGACTGAATAGTTCGAGCGTAATTCGATCTGGCATTACGCAGGTCTTTATATGGAGAAGTCAGATGTTAGACTAGAGTTCACTACTAAACATATTACAAGGTGAATATTTACCATCACATTAAAATCCTAACATAATAGCAATTAGCACAGTTAAACATACTGGGGAAATTAATCACAAAGATATAAAGCATAGCACATGAGATAAAGATTCGTTATGTAACAACTATTCAGTGATACACACAAATGTACAGACATACTGTATACACATTCACACGTGTATAAGTTCTATACTCACTAAATAATGATGCAGTGTATGATAGACCATCCTCTCTTGTCTTGTGGTGAATTTATAGTGTATGATAAACAGCTTTTTTTTATAAGCTAATCATAACATGGATCACAAAATATAAAATCTAGTACTAGACTGATATCCGTACTAAAGGCCGTAATTTATTTGGCCGTAATTTAACTGGCCGTAATTTAGCTGGCCGTAGGCTGGGGTATGAATATGCGTAATATATTTTTTTTCTGCTTTATATATTTATAATGAATACGAATATCAGAATATTTAAGAGTAATGTTCTAAATGTACTACTCTATGGAAGTGAATGCTGGAAAATCACCAAAACCATAGAAAACAAGTAGAATTATTTCCAGACTAAATGTTTACGAAGAATTAGACAAAATATTTTGGCCAAACACCAGAAGAAATAACATCTTGTTGGCAGAAATGCAGATGAAGCCACTGACAACAATTATTGAGGAAAGACGCTGGCGATGGTTGGGACATGTGCTCTGAATGACTGACAACTCACTACCAAAAATAGCACTAAGATGGACACCACAGGGGAACAGAAGTAAGGGTAGACCAAAAGAGACATGGAGAAGAACGATAGAAAGGATGTTGAGCAATAGCGGGCTCACCTGGGCAAGAGCAGAAAAAAGGCAAAGGACAGGCATGTGTGGAAAACCTTTGCGGAAGCCCCATGTGCCCTGGGCACTTAATGTTCAGAGCGAGAGAGAGAGAGAGAGAGAGAGAGAGAGAGAGAGAGAGAGAGAAAAGCTCATTATAGAAAGTTTTCATTGGAAAGTTTAAAAAAAGAGGTTAACTTTCAAAGTTTTAAAATGTTACTGTTATGCCTTTATTAACAATTCCTTTAAAAAAACAAGGAAGAACAGAGTCAATTCTAAGGTCGTTTCTGATTGGATGTCTTGCTCCTTGTAACAGAATGTATAGTTTTCATAGTTTGATCTGCCGTGTTACTACTTAGAGTTACCGCCCTTGGTTGTTTTTGTAGCAGTTAAAATTTTGGGGACGATCTTCCCTTCAGTTAACAATGCACAGCCTTGAAATGTAAAAGTTTAACTGTGCTGTGAGTGTTTCACACCAGCACGAGAACTATCCGAAGCGTCTATGAGGGTTGATTTTTTAGTCTGTGAGAGGTTCGAGAGTCTGTGTCTAACGGTCGGGAAAAGAGTAAGATATGTCCAGACTCTGTTTTCGTTCGTCAAAGGAGAGACTTGAACACGTGAAGAGGCAAGATGTCTCCCCTATTTTGTATGTTTTGTTGTAACCTACTGGTCAGTTGTACTCAGTGCCAATATATTGATATCTTTTATGTCGTCACCTGCAAATTCAGTTATATGAAACAGTATTTTTTCATGAACTACAATTCAGAATCATAATCATCCTGTTTCATTGCTACAATGGTTTGGTATGGGGTCAAACATGATGTGCCGGTTTTACTAAGTGTTCTTTCACTGTGGCTCGATTGAATCTGGGCTTCGTGTCAAGTGTTTACCATCAAGAGATTGTTGCCGCTCGTCCAAAATGTAAGTGCTGTCATCACTGTCCTATATGGTTATATGTCTGTCTTATCTTAAGACATTAAGAAAGAAAGCGAGGTGTCATATTCCTTACTGCTTCCAGATTTAAAAAAAAATCCCGTCTGGCCGCCTTGAGAAATGAGATATGCCTGAAGTATGCATTGAGGCTTGCCTGAAGTCTGCATTGAGACACGCCTAAAATCTACATTGAGGCATGCCTGAAGTCGACATTGAGACATGCCTGAAGTCCACATTGAGACATGCCTGAAGTCCACATATTGAGACATGCCTGAAGTCCATTGAGACATGCCTGAAGTCCACATATTGAGACATGCCTGAAGTCCACATTGAGACATGCCTGAAGTCCACATTGAGACATGCCTTAACACATGCCTGAAGTCCACATTGAGACATACCTGAACATATGCCTGAAGTCCACACTGAGACATGCCTGAACACATGCCTGAAGTCACATTGAGATATGCCTGAATATATGCCTGAAGTCCACATTGAGACATGCCTGAACACATGCCTGAAATCACATTGAGACATGCCTTAACATATGTCTGAAGTCCACATTGAGACATGCATAAAAACATGCCTGAAGTCCAAATATTGAGACATGTCTGAACACATGCCTGAAGTCCAAATATTGAGACATGCCTGAACACATGCCTGAAGTCTACACATTGAGACATGCCTGAACAAACGCCTGAAGTCTACATTTTGACATTCCTGGAGCTTGTTATTCATTGAACGAGTCGGTCTTGGAGTGATCACTATGAGAATTGGAAGCCATCTGTCTGTCTGAGGTCAACAATTGTTGCTTATTTCTGTTGTTTATGTTTCTGCTGCATTCCATGACAGCCCATTATATTTCATAATTTCTTGTTAAGAGTACAGACTGTGTTGTTGTCGGGTTCCCTGATATAGGTACGCACAAGCTGTTTGTGTATGTAATTATTCTTTCATTGTCTTATAATGAAAATAGATGTACAGTTCAGTTTTACAAAAAGATATAAAGAGTGATCAGAGTGGACAGAAACTATAATGGCGAATGAAAAATGAGTACATACAAATAAAGGACATACAACAATCCAATATTTCGGCAAAATCTTTTTCCAAGGATCACATACAAAAACAACACAACAGATAAAAAGGCAAAAATACTTAGCTTTTTGGGTAACACAATAATTAGTGTATAAGTATACAACTATACACGAAGCTTTTTAGGTAAGTCGTTATATTTTTCAATCATTTTTCTTGTTTTTATTTGTTGTGTTCTTTTGTATATGATCCTTGAAAGTGGCTTTTTGCCGAAAAACTGGATAGTTGTATGTCTTTCATATATATGGGCTCGTCTTTCTTTCTGCCATTTTTGTTTCTTCCAACTTTCCTAACTCTTTCTATCGTCTTTTTTTTTAGTGTAAAACTGAACCATAAACCCCCATCTATTTTCATTACTAGAAGCAGTTTTACCGCAGTTGCCCTTTCTTTTACTGTATTATACCCAAGGTCCCAGGGGTACCAACCCAGCTCTTTCAGTGTCCTATCTGTATATCTGGTTGGAGCTGGTATCTAAATGATACGGACCCGATTCTGCCGGAAACTACTGTATACGACGGGAAAAGTGGGACCTGGCACTATCATGACGTGACAACTGAAACTGTCTGACTTCTCTTTACGCTCTGATTGCTGTTGGTGGCTCTCTGGGCTTTCACTCCAGAACTTCTTATGATCTGTGTCAAAAGTCTGGTGTGAGTGTAGGGGGACAGAGAATTCAATCTCTGCTATCTTCCATGTTGTAAGAGGTAACTAAAGGTAAGTTGGGGGGTGGAAGGATAATTAGGCTACCTTCCATGCGGTAAGAGGAACTAAAGGTAGGTTGGGGGTGGAAGGATAATTAGGCTACCTTCCATGTGGTAAGAGGAACTAAAAGCACGTTGGGGGTGGAAGGATAATTAGGCTACCTTCCATGTGGTAAGAGGAACAAAAGGTAGGTTGGGGGTGGGAGGATAATTAGGCTACCTTCCATGTGGTAAGAGGAACTAAAGGTAGGTTGGGGATGGGAGGATAATTAGGCTACCTTCCATGTGGTAAGAGGAATTAAAGGTAGGTTGGGGGTGGGAGGATAATTAGGCTACCTTCCATGTGGTAAGAGGAACTAAAGGTAGTTTGGGGGTGGGAGGATAGTTAGGCTATCGTCCATGTGGTAAGAGGAACTAAAGGTAGGTTGAGGGGTTGGAGGATAGTTAGGCTATCGTCCATGTGGTAAGAGGAACTAAAGGTAGGTTGAGGGTGGCAGGATAGTTAGGCTATCGTCCATGTGGTAAGAGGAACTAAAAGGTAGGTTGAGTTATGGGAGGATAATTAGGCTATCGTCCATGTGGTAAGAGGTAAGTAAAGGTAGGTTGGGGGGTAGAAGGATAATTACGCTATCGTCCATGTGGTAAGAGGTAAGTAAAGGTAAGTTGGGAGAATCAGGCTATCTTGTCATAAGAGGTAATAAATGTAGGCGTGGGTGGGGTTTAAGGTAGCTTCCAGGTGATGAAGTAACTAAAGGTAAGATGTTGGGTTTGGCTATCTACAAGTTACAAAAGCACTGAAATCGAAAACAGTGCTCTGCATCTTTTTAACGAAAATTGGCTGGACAATAAATAACAGTTGCTCATTACCTCATTGTTTTAAAATAATATGCATAACACTGATCTATTTTAGTCTGTTCATGTTTTTCAAAAGGTATTGCAGCATCATTGAAGAGGCAGACGGGGGATATGGTGTTAGTGTCCATATGTTGCTTGACCTGGTAGTATTTGACATGGCAATATGGACAGCTAGCCCAAATGTGTGCCTTTCTATCCCACCTCCAGACGGACCCGACAACCCATTTCTACTCCTGGTTAACTTAACCAGCTCCTACCTTACTCGAACCACCGACCTCGGCGTGTTGGACCAGCAACTCAACTCTGCACCACTGAGGCGTCTTATGTTCTTTACTTTTGCATTTACTTGTTCCCTACATAAAAAAAAATCAGTCACACCAGGTTTTGTCGCAGTTTCAACATCACAATTCTCTTACTCAGCTCTGGCGAATCTGATTTGAAGTCACTTAAAATGATAACGTAGTTTGGAGCGTCGGTTCTTCCGCCCGCTGCGTCACCAAATACATCGTTGTCCACGATATAGTTCAGTCCTAGATCTATCCGTCTCGATACACACGTAGCATTAACTGTGGGCTCAGCCTGTGTTTGTGTGAAATTAGAAAAGAAAGTAGATCATGGATGAAATAACTAAAGACTGTCAGCGGAGATTTGGTTCCAATATTTGACACGAATGACAGAACGTGGATTGTATGTATAATATGCGGTTATAGCATGGATACATAGCTATGATATAATTTTATTTGAACGTTTTATACATATTAAAATATCATCAACAAGAGTTAACACAAAGTTAGAATAGTTGTGAAATAGGCAGCATGGTAAGAAAGAGAGAGAGAGAGAGTGTGTGTGTGTGTGTGTGAGTGAGTGAGAGAGACATACACATACGAGGTGTGATTGATCAGTTCGCGGCATAAGGTACATCGGATTATTTGTGGACAACTCTTTGGGTTATTCGCAACATAGTCCCTTTGCATGTTTATGCACTTAGTCCAGCGATAGTGGAGCATACAGATCAATTCCTTGTACAAGTCAGCATCTTGTGCATAATTGAAAGTGGTTTATAGCATGAATAACGTCGTCATCTGAAGCAAATTTGCGACCATTGAGCTCATTTTTGAGTTTGGTAACAGGTAATAGTCCGATGGGGCCAAATCTGGGGAATAAGGAGGATGTTCAAGAAGCTGGAAGCTGCATTCATGAATGGCAACCATTGCACGGCCGACTTGCGAACTGGAGCATTGTCGTGATGAAAGATGACTCCTCTCGTCAATTTCCCTCTACGCTTTTCCCTCAATCTGACCCGCATTTGCTTCACAAGATTAGCGTAACAGGCATCGGTGACCGTTCTGCCCTTTTGAAGATAGTCTACCAATAACACACCTTCTGAATCCCAAAAGATGGAAGCCATCACTTTGCCTGCAGACAGAACCACCTTGCTTTCTTTGGAGGTGGGGATCCATGATGTTTCCACTACTTTGACTGCTCTTTGCTTTCTGGTTGCAAATGGTGGACCCATATCTCGTCCTTAGTCACAAATTGCTGAAGAAACTTTTCAGGATCTGCAGAAAAATGACCAAGATTGTCTCTTGACATGCTGAGACGCTGTCGCTTGTGATCAACTCCAATAAGTTTCCGGACCCATCGAGCAGAAACCTTTGTCATTTGAAGATCATTGTGAACAATGGCATGAAAACATTCCTGGGAGATGACCAACTCAGAAACAATGTACAGCTCAGTTAGTCGTCGATCCTCCATTATCATGTCATGGATTCTGCCGGTGGTTTCATCGGTGGTTACCATTCTTGGTCTTCCTGAACGGGGATCATCTTCCAGACTCTCCCTTCCATGTTTGAAATGAGCTGCCTATTTCTTCACTGTGCTGTAAGACGGGGCACTGCCCACTCTTGGATCTCCTTCGATGGTAAGTCATTGATGCAGAGGTAGCGAATGACTACTCGATGAGAAATGTTATCCATTTTCTCAATTTCTGCCACCCCTTACAACTTCAGTAGCCTGTAAAAAATAAAATGGTTGCAGTTAATTTCTTGAAACTTGGCTTTTAGTCTTACATTAACCTGGTCTACAAAAGTACCTAATATCATCTGTGAGTTTAAAGTATTTGTAACTTAGGCCGGGAATTTATCAATCAGCCCTAGTACATAATCAAGTGAGAGGGGGAGAAAGAGAATGAGAGAGATACACATACATAATCAAGTGAGAGAAAGAAGGAGAACGAGAGAGAGACATACACATACATAATCAAGTGAGGGAGATATAGAGAAAGAGAGTGAGTGAGAGAGAGACATCATCATCATCATCATCATCGCCTTTCACTCCCTTGAGAGCATAGGTCACGGATAAAGGCTCTCCAGTCATCCCTGTTCTTAGAATTATTCTTTGCTTCCTTCCATGTGCATCCCTTGTCTCTGAGCACTGTCATAATTTTCTCTTCTCCAAGTAAGTCTAGGTCTTCCTTGTTTTCTATTTCCTCGAGGATTCCATGTCAGTGCTTGTCTTTCTATGCCGGTGTTGCTTTTCCTCAGAGTGTGACCAATCCACCTCTACTTCCTAGACATGATTTGTAGGTTCATAAGTTCTTGTCCTGCCCTTTCCCAGATCTCGTTCTTGATCCTTTGCTGCCATTTAATGTCTAAAATCCTCTTCAAGCAGTAGTTCATGAATATTTGTATCCTGTGTTGTGTTGTCTTGGTCATAACCCATGTCTCAGAACCATATAGAGAGACTTACACATAAATAAACAGTCATCTAGATTTTTGGACGTATGTACGTGTTTGTGTTTTTCTCTCTCTCTCTTTCTCTCCCTCTTTTTCTTCTTCTCTCCCTTTCTCTCGCTTTCCTTTTCTCTCTCTTTCTCTCTCCCTTTCTCTTTTCTGTCCTTTCTCTCTCTCTTTCTCTCTCCCTCTCTCTGTCTCTCTCCCTTTCTCTCTCTTTCTTTCCCTCTCTCTTTCTCTCTCTTTCTCACTCTTTCTCTCTCCCTCTCACTCTTTCTCTCCCCTCTCTCTCTCTTTCTTTCTCCCTTTCCCTCTTTCTCCCTGTCTTAGATACAAGAAAATGGTCTAGGTATTGGTGATTCATGACGCTGCTTAACAAAGACTCGCATACATTTTGAATTTTAAAAAATGTGGATGTTGTATTTAAAAACAACAAACTGAAATCGCGGATAACTGGCACTGCTGAGTGTGATCCGCGGATAAGCAAGGTGAGTTTGTGCTGTTTCAAGTTATACAATCACTTGGTGCGACATTTGTGACAGACATCTTTGTTAGCTTGGACTAAGAGGATCTTGCTCACAAGTTGAAGACTCTCTATTGGGCCCAGCATTATTCCATGAGGAAATTCTTGGAGGGCGAACTCACAACTTTGCTACTCAAACATGAGAAATTTGTTACTCAAACATGACAACTGTTTTACACAAACATGATATTTTTTTTTCCTAAAACATGAAAAATTAATTACTAGAATCTGTTACTCAAACATGATAACTTAATTACTAGAATTTGTTACTCAAACATGATAACTTAATTACTAGAATTTGTTACTCAAACATGATAACTTAATTACTTTATGATAATTTCTCACTAAAATAATGATCGCTTGTTACTCTGCCTGTTTATTTCCCTCCCCCCAACACCATTCCCCTTTTCAATAATAATAATAATAATGATAATAAATGCAAACAGAAACTAACGATGACCGCTCGTGACCTTGAGGCAACCAGGGAAGTGAAGTCAACGCCCTACTTTACCCTGACCCGCTGACAAACTAAACAGTGTGATCTTCGGCATCACACCTGCCTGACCTTCCTTCCTCCTATAATAAAGAACCTGGTACCCATTTCTATAGCCTCGTGACTACCTGCTCCTTGGTCAGCTCTTAAAAGTACACAAAAGAATAAAGAACTCATATCATTCATTCATTTGCATGTCCCTTGCGGGACTTTGCCTCCCAAACAGCACTCTTGTAGGCTTCTTGGTTGTGAGCAAGATGCTCTGCTGCTGCTGCGTCCATTTGCAGATCATCAACGATGTCTTGCAACCATCTTCGTTTTGGTCTTCCTCTCTTTCTTTTTCCCATTATGTATCCTTCCAAGACGGTCTTCTCTAAATTATCATGACGTTTAATGTGTCCAAAATATTTAAGTTTTCTCTCTTTAATCCTCTTTACTAGCCAGCCTTCTTCAATATTAAGTTCTTGTAGTATGGATATATTTGTTCTTTTTTGTGTCCACGATATTTGCAGAACTCTTCTGTAGCATTTACATTCAAAGGCATTTATGTGTTTCTCAACTGTTTTGTTAAGTGTCCAGGTCTCACAGGCATATATTGTGATGGGAAAGATGCATGCCTTTAAAAATCTTATTTTTGTAGTTCTGTCTGCTCCTCTCCACATATTCTTTATTCGTTTTACTTTCTGAAGAGCGATAGATGTCCTCCTTTTAATTTCCCGTATTGTATCTCCATTATTAGTCAGTAGTGATCCAAGATATTCAAAACTCTAAACTTCTTCTAGTTGTTCCTCATTGATACATATTTCAGCCGCCTTGTTTGTTTTGTCAGTTGTCATCAATATAGTTTTCTTTGCATTAAGATAAAGGTTCTGCTCTTCGCTGTTCTTACGGACTGACATAATTAGTTTTTCCATTCCTTTTTGTGTTGTGGACAGTAACACTGTGTCATCAGAATATCTAATCTCTGGTATTTCATAACCTCCAAGTGTTATGGCATCGTAATATTCTTTGTCTACATCTTCTCTAACATTCCTCATTATATTTTCAGTATACAAGTTATATAAGTAGGGTGACAATATGCACCCCTGACGGACCCCTTGTTTTATGTCAAACCAAGTTGTTGTTTCACCATTTATTCTTACTGCTGCTTGTTGGTCTAGATACAGCAGTGATGTTAATTTTATCAAATGTGTTGGAAATCCCATATTGTCCATTATTTCCCAAAGTTTCTGGTGAATAAAGAACCCCCAGGCAGAGATTCAGACGGGACTGAGAGCACAGTTCTCCTCTCCATAAGAAGGAAACCATTTCTTATCAGTCCTGGTCGGAACCAAAACATTACAAAACTGGCGGAGAGCTCTCAGTCAAAGAAAATGTTGAGTAGGAACTCCACGCAGCTTCGCTACAAGCCCGGATACTCTAATATTCAGTCCCTGTAATACTAAACACGCTGTCTCCAAAATCAAGAGACCGTCTGTCTCAAAAACGCTACACATTGTCCACAAGACTACCAGTGTGTGTGTGTGAAAGACGCAAGCAGAATGTGATGTAAATATTCGTCCCATATACATGAGATTAAGCTAAAATTGAAAAGAAATGAAAGGAAAATGTTACCTGGCCTATGCATAAACGAGACACCTGATCTTTCAAATCAGCGATTTTAGTCACACCTCTGCCATAGGTGACCGCACCAAACAGGTAGCCATTGTTACTCGTGTCAGTGCCGATGTTAAATCTTCCAATGAGCTGTGCTATGAACTTCCTGGCAAGATTAAAATCTGCTGAGGAGATTTTTTTGGAGCGGTTCAACAGAAAAATCACATCTCTACTTCGTGCCTTAGGAACAGGTGCTACAAGAAAAAGAAATCACATCTTTACCTCGTGGCTTAGGAACAGGTACTACAAGAAAAAGAAATCACATCTCTTCCTCGTGTCTTAGGAACAGGCGCTACAATAAAAAGAAATCACGTCGTTATATCGTCTCTTGGGAACATGTGCTACAAGAAAAATAAATCACTTCTCTACCTCGTGTCTTAGGAACAGGTGCTAAAAGAAAAATAAATTCACTTATTTACTTCGTGACGTAGGAACAGGTGCTAGAAGAAAAAGAAAACACATCTCTACCTTGTGTCTTAAGAAAAGGCGCTATAAGAAATATAAATCACATCGTTATCTCATGTTTTAGGAACAGGTGCTACAAGAAAAAGAAATCACATTTTTACCTGGCTCCTCATAGAGAAATATTACAAAACAAAACAACAAAAAAAAAGATCATACCCGTACATCGCGTCTGACAGACAACTGAGAGGATCTTACTGTTAAAACCCCGTCTATTCTGCGCCTGATAGGGTCCTCGCGTACGCTTCATTATCGACCCCTAATTGCGACCTGAGCGTGTTGAAAACTTTCAGCGACAGTAAATGTGTAAAGCTAAAACAAGCTAATATTCCTTTCCTCACAGTCGGTGAGGTTTATAACTACATCCGGTCCTTAAAGAACACTAACTCAGCAGGATGTGATGACATTAGTAACAAGATACTACGCTACGCTGCACCAGTTATCACAGACACACTAACATACTTATACAACTTGTGTATTGACAAAAAATATTTCCCTGACGCTTTTAAACTCGCCAAAGTTTTTCCTCTTTTTAAATCTAGACAGACTAGTGACCTCTCAAACTATAGACCCATATCCATTCTGTCATCACTATCTAAACCTCTTGAAAAACATATACAAAAGTTAACTCTGCTCCACATGCAAGAAAACAATCTAATAATAGACAGCCAGTCAGGTTTTAGACCAAATTACTCCTGCCACACAGCATTAACTAAAATGACAGAAAGCTGGCTGTCTAATATAAATGATGACAAATTGTGTGGTGCTGTCTTTGTTGATTTCAAGAAAGCCTTCGATATGACTGATCATGAAATTCTTGCAAAAAAGCTGGAAGGCTATAGATTACACCCTGACCTAACAACATGTATTACATCTTTTCTCTCAGGTAGAAAACAAGTAGTTTGCTTTAGAAAACAAATATCTGGCTCATCTGTGGTTGATACTGGTATTCCTCAAGGCTCCATTCTTGGTCCTCTTTGCTATCTATATTAACGTCCTACCACTACATTTAAAGCACTCTTCATGTGATCTTTTTGCTGACGACTGTACTGTTTACAATAGTGAATATGACATCAATAAACTACAGACAACGCTCCAAAATGATATAAACAGTTTGATGAAATGGAGTAATAAAAATGGTATGTTGATAAACACCAACAAAACAAAATCCATGCTCATCACTACAAGACAGAAACTGCAGAATGCAACAAAAACTTCACTACAGCTTTGTGCTGGGACTAAGGCAATAGAAAATGTTCATGAACATAAAACCCTAGGACTCATCATTGATCAACATTTAACTTGGAATTCGCACGTACATAACCTAACAAATTTGATTGCACAGAAAGTTTACCAATTAGCCAAAATTAAACACTTTATCGACAAAGACACAAGAAAAATATACTACATATCACACATACAAACACACTTAGATTACTGTTCCACAATCTGGGATGGATGCTCAGTCTCAAACACAAAAAGGCTCCACTCACTTCACAAGCGAGCATTAAATCTTATTTGTGACAAACACCCAGTACAGACTGTAGATCAACACAAACAACTCAAAATTCTACCCCTCAAAAATAGAATCATTTTTAAGAAAGTTAAGTTTGTTCACAGAATTCTGTCGCACAATGCTCCGCCTTACTTGTGGTCACTGTTTACGTATAACACTAAACATAGCCAGCGTTTAAAAAACTGTCTTCTTCCTAAACCCAGGATTGATCTGTACAAGAAAAGCCTTGCATACTCTGCAGTACAGCTCTGGAACACCCTCCCCTACAATTTAAAATCCATTGGTAATACTTCATCCTTTAACTCAAACCTGTTTCATTATTTACTTGCTTGTAATTATATGCCTCCATAAAATAGCCAGTACTCTCTCAACACATGGCTCGTAAACCATCAAGTACTTTAATGACATAGTTAGAAAAGCAACTTGTTAGATATTGTTAGAAATTATTTTAATGTTTGTTAAAAAAAACATATGTTAGAAGATGATTTACAATGTATTTTATTTATGTATATGTCTGCGTGTGTATGTGTGCGTGAGTGCTATTTTATTAGGTTAATTACTTCTTCTCTTTTACCTTGAATGTAATAGTTAAATCTTACACTCTTTTGATATGTTTTTCCTAATTTAATTTCTATTTTTTACTAAATCAAGTGTGTGGGAAGAATGAAAGATGGAGTGATGAAGGGTAGAATGTAAGACGGGCCTGCGTGCCCAATTCTTTACCCTTGAAAAATAAAGATTATTCATTCATTCTTTCTGTACAACAATGAGCTGTGCGTACAAGTCCCTAAAAAACTCCACATAATTTTTGGTGTCTCCGTAGAGACAGGACTACGAAAACGAACTTCAAAAGAAAAACTCCAGCTGCGCCCTAATAAAGGAACCAAAAGGATCATTAAGACTGCCTTTATTCTCCTGTCATCCACTGGATGCACGGGTCGTGTTCTTTCTCTGTAGCTGATTGGCAGAACGCAGTGAGTGGTAGGTGGAGTCTGAGATGAGTACAGTATACATAGTTACCATCTGCCCGAATCAAAACGTTCTAATGAAAAAGTGCCATTAGATCAATTTCTGTACACTGATGTTTATTATACCCACTTTCTTCAAACTACAGTAAATATAATCTTCGCAAAACTTAAAACACACAGCGGTTCTCAATTCTTAGCCCCTTTCAAAGTTTCAACTTTGACATATGTGACTGTCAAAATTGGATACATAAGCTTATTATACAGAATCAATTTCAGTTTATTATTTCATTGTTCAGGAACTTCCACATCAATACTCAAAATATGCATGTTTAATTACTATTTCTATTTCTAACAGTTTTGTAACTAACTGTTATGAACACCAAACAATTATCTTACCTGTTCTTTCTGTAAAATAGAAACAGATAAGATTAAAATTGCTTGAAATCGTTAAACAACAGATAAACAAAGAGGCAGCAAGCTACTTCGTATTCTTCTTGTCTTCTTTTCTTACTTCATATCCTTCTGAATTCCTGGTCTTCTTCTCCTTCTCTTTTTTTTTCTTCGCCTTCTTCTTCATCCTCCTCTTCCTCTTCCTCTTCTTCTTCTTCTTCGTTTTCTTCTTCTTCATGTTCTTCTTATTGTTATTATCATTATTATTCTAATGAAAGTACTGAGTTTGTAGATGTGGTTTCATAATTTAAATGTAATGAGAAACATAATATAAAATGTCATGACGTAATTCTTTAAGTCTTCCCCCACATTGATCTACCTCCTTCCTAATAGTTCTGTGTTTCTTTTTCTGATAGTTTCTTCTCTCTTCAGTTTTATTCCTTTTCTGATTTTATTTTTAAATAACGACTCCCAGCTGTTCTCTGGCAGGAAATGGGGTAGATGAATGAAAATAGGTTAAGATCCACGGAGATAAACTAAGAATCGTTAAAGAAACGACACTCCATGTTGCAGTTTTTTTCCTGTCTAAATACTGAAATTTGAACTTTTTATAATATGTGGCCTTTTCGATGTTGCATAACTAATTGTAATATTTTAAAAGAACTTTTACCACACTTTCTGGTCTTATTCAAACTCGTAAGAAATTTCCGAAACAAAACTGTGGCTTTATTTTCAGCACTAATTTTTATGATATTAAAGAAAAATGTTTAGATGATGGCTTTCGAATTTACTATTCTAAAGTGCGTTTGAATGTTATTTTTCTAGTTTTTCTTTATAATTTAATTTACTTTCATAATGTGCCCCTGTAAATAATCTTTCTACAGTTAACTATTACTGACAAAGAACGTTCATCTTACCTGGTGCAGCTGTGAAACAAAGCCAGATAAAAATAAAATATAAATGAAGTTTTGAAAGGCAGTAAAGAAAATGGAAACGAACGTGTTTTCTTCTTCTTCTTCTTCTTCTTCTTCTTATCCTTGTTCTTCCTCTGCAGAATGTCAGACGTGCCTGCATGCCCAATTCTTAACCCTTTTGAAATAAAGATCAATCAATCAATCTTCTTCTTCTTCCTCCTCTTCTTCGTCTTCCTCTTCTTCTTCGTTTTATTCTTCTTCTTCTCTCTCTTCATCTTCTTCTTTTACTTCTTCTCACTTACTTCTATTGTAGGTACACATTTTGGTAATTATGAATTCTTATTTTATATAAGACACGTTATATGGAACCTCTTTAATGTATTCCCCATATTCCAACTGCCTTCTGTGAGATTGCTCTGTTTTTCTCTTTGTGGCAGATTCTTATGTGCAACAGATAGATAAACTATCAATTTCCTGGAAAGTCCACAGAATGTGTCAGTAATTTGGGATAGCCGACATCTTAGTTACTAAACTCCGAATTAATTATCCTGGATCACTTGCGCTTTTACAATAAAATGCCGAAAATGGACAGAAGGAAAAACGTAAGGTGATATAAAAAAAAACACTTCGAATCATCATCTTTTACCGAGTCTTAAAATCTGCTGAGAAATGTTGAACACGAAGCCATCGGAAGTGAATGGCTAGAAGCAACTGGTAAATCTCATGTCAAAAACATTACGTGGACGTACTGCCAAGGACATGCCGGAGTCGACGGAAACGACAAGTCTGACCAACTAGCAGTGACAGCCAGATGGGAGGGAGTCATCAAAATGGACAAATCGGGCATATACAAATCCATCAAACAACAACAACAGGAATATTATCAAAGTAATTTCCTCCAAAGTGCCTGCCATGAACAACTCACTGAGCTACATGTAGCCAAGGTCAGTGGATGGAACTCCCAACTAAATGCTAGATCATGTGCAATACACAACCAACACAACGCTGAAATCATTTCTTTACAAATGCTGAAAGACATCCTCATATCACAGACCGAACACGTATGAGCATGCCCTAAGTGTAACAAAGCCACTGCCAGGACTAATAACTGAGCTAGGCGGTTTTTTACAGCCATAGTTACTGTCTGAATCAAAACGTTCTAATATAAAAAAGTACCATTAGATCAATGCATGTATGCCGAAGTTTATTATACTCACCTTCTCCAAACTGCAGTAAACGTAATCTTCTCAAAATTAAAAAACAACGGTTCTCAAATTCTTGACATAATGTATCCCCTTCGAAATATCTGACTGTCATATGTCTGCTCTCTTTCTCCCGATACATTATCTAAATCAAAAGTGCATACATAAGCTTATTATATAGAAACAATCAGACTTTGTTAATTTCTTGTCCCAGGACTTTCAACATTTATACTCTAAAATATGCCAATTTAATTACTCTTTCTAAGAATTTATTAATTAACTATTATGAACACCAAACAATTATCTTACCTGTTGTTTCTGTAACATAAAAAAGAGATAAAAATAGAATATAAATGAAGTCTTGAAAATAAAGGCAGTAAAGAAAATGGATGGGAACATTTCTTCTTCTTCTTCTTCTTCTTCTTCTTCATCTTCTTCCCACTTAATACTAGTAAAAGAAGATATTTTGTTTTTACGAAATCTTCATTTAAATATAATGAGAGACACGGTTAAAACGATATATACATATACTCTTTAATGTATTACCCATATTCGAACTGCCATTTTTGAGACTGTTTTGTCTTTTACAGAATGTCACATCTCGTGACAGATTCTTATGTGCAACAGACCGTGAGACTATCAATTTCCAGGAAAGTCCACAAAATGTGTTAGTAATTTGGATCACGTGCACTTTTACACCAAAATGCCGAATATGGGCAGAAGGAAAAACGTAAGATGAAATAGGTTTTATAGATGAAATTATAGGCCATCACATAAGAATTAAATAGGTAGTGGCCCATTACGCGCTCCGAATCACCGTCTTTACCGAGTCTTAAAGTCTACCGAGAAATGTTGAACACAAAGCCATCACAGGTGAGTGGCTAGAAGCAACTGGTAAATATCACGTCAAAAACATCACATGGACTTACTGTCTACGGAAACGACAAGTCTGACCAACTGGTAGTGAGAGCCAAATCGGAGGGAGTTATCATCATTGATAAATCGGGCACATACAAATCCATCAAACAACAACACGAGGAACATTATCAAAGTAATTTCTTCCAAAGCACCTGCCAAGAACTACTCACTGAGGTACATGTAGCCAAGGGCAGTGAGTGCAAATCCCAACTGTTTGCTGCATTACGTGCACTACACAACCAACACAACGTTGAAATTATTTCTCTACAAATGCTGAAAGACAACCTGATGTCAAAGGTCGAACACGTATGAGCATGCCCCCAATTTAACACAGTCACTCCCAGGAATAATAACTGAGCTAGGCGCTGTTTCCCCCGTGTGGTACCCGGGATCTGCAAAGAATAGGACCACTGTACCCTACCATGCATGATCGTAAAAGGCGACTAAGGAGGGACCTTGACTTTGCGGACGACATTTGTCTATTATCAAGCAGTCACAAAGATATGCAAGACAAAATAAACAAGTTAACCCAGAATGCAAACAACATAGGACTAAAGATCAACGTAGGAAAGACAAAGTTAATGAAGCAAAATGTGAACAACAGAAATGTACTCAGAGTAGATAACAAGTTAGTGGAGGAGGTCAACGAATTTGTATACCTTGGCAGCAGAGTAGTAGAAAATGGAGACAGCACAGAGGACATCAACAGCAGACTTACTAGAGCAAACCAGGCTTTTGCAATGCTACAGAATATATGGAAATCAAATAAACTAAGCATAAATATGAAAATCAGGATATTTAAGAGTAATGTTCTAAGTGTACTACTCTATGGAAGTGAATGCTGGAAAATCACCAAAACCATAGAAAACAAGTTGAATTCTTTCCAGACTAAATGTTTACGTAGAATTAAAAAAATATTTTGGCCAAACACCATAAGAAATAACATCTTATTGGCAGAAATGCAGATGAAACCACTGACAACAATTATTGAGGAAAGACGCTGGCGATGGTTGGGACATGTGCTCCGAATGACTGACAACTCACTACCAAAAATAGCACTAAGATGGACACCACAGGGGAGCAGAAGTAAGGGTAGACCAAAAGAGACATGGAGAAGAACAACAGAAAGGATGTTGAGCAATAGAGGGCTCACCTGGGCAAGAGCAGAAAAAAAGGCGAAAGACAGGCATTTGTGGAAAACCCTTGCAGAAGCCCCATGTGCCCTGGGCACTTAAGGTTCAGAGAGAGAGAGAGGCGCTGTTTTACAGTTAAAGTTACTGTCTGAATCAAAACTTTCTAATAAAAAAGTGACATTAGGTCAATGTCTGTACACTAATGTTTATTATACTCCCTATCTGCAAACTGAAGTAAATATAATCTCAAAATTTAAAAAAAACAGTTCTCAATTCTTAGCCCCTTGTTTCAACTTTGACATATGTGACTGTTATATATCTGCTCTCTTTCTCCCGAAACGTTATATAATTCAAAAGTGCATACATAAGCATTTTATACAGAATCCATTTTTTTCATTTCTTTATTTTATTGTACAGGAACTTCCACATCAGTACTCAAAATATTCCTGTTTAATTACTTTTTCTAACAATTTTGTACATAACTGTTATGAACACTAAAAAATTATTTACCTGTTGTTTCTGTAAAATAAAAACAGATAAGATTAAAATTAATTTAAAGCGCTAAACAACGGATAAACAAAGAGGAAGCTAGGTACTTCATATTCTTAATTTCTTCTTTTCTTACTTCATATCTTTCTGAATTCCTCTTCTTCTTCTTTTCTTTTTTTTCTTCGCCGCCTTCTTCCTCTTTCTCCTCTTCCTCCTCCTCCTCTTTTTCTTCTTCTTCTTGTTCTTGTTCTTTTTCTTCTTCTTCTTCTTCTTCTTTTTCTTCTTCTTCACCTCTTTTTTATTGTTATTATCATAATTATTCTAATGAAAATACTGAGTTTGTAGATGTGGTTTTTTAATTTAAATTTAATGATAAACATAAACTGTTAGAACGTAATTCTTTGATTTTACCCTCATAGTGATTTACTTCCTTCCTAACAGTTCTGTGTTTCTTATTCTAATAATTTCTTCTCTCGTCAGTTTTATTTCTTTTGTGGCTTTATTTATAAATAACGGCCCACAACTGACGTCTGGCAGGAAGTGAGGTAGATGACTAAAAATAAGTTAAGAACTACGGAGATAAACTAAGAACCGTTAAAGAGACGACAACTCGTTTTTCAGTTTTTCTCCTGTCTAAATACTGAAATTTGAACTTTTTATAATAGTTTGACCTTTTCGATGTTGCATAATTAATTGTAATATTTTAAAATAACTTTTACCACACTTTCTGGTCTTATTCAAACTTGTAAGAAATTGCCGAAACAAAACTGTGACTTCATTTTCAGGACTATCTTTTACAATACTAGAGAAAAAAAAAATGTTAGATGATGTCTTTCGAATTTACCTTTCTAAAGTACGTTTGAATGTTATTTTTCTACTTTTTCTTTATAATTTAATTTACTTTCTTAACTTGCCCATATAAATAATCTTTCTACAGTTAACTATTACTGACATATAACGTTCATCTTACCTGGTGCAGCTGTAAAATAAAAACAGATAAGATTAAAATTAATTTAAAGCGCTAAACAACGGATAAACAAAGAGGAAGCTAGGTACTTCATATTCTTAATTTCTTCTTTTCTTACTTCATATCTTTCTGAATTCCTCTTCTTCTTCTTTTCTTTTTTTTCTTCGCCGCCTTCTTCCTCTTTCTCCTCTTCCTCCTCCTCTTTTTCTTCTTCTTCTTGTTCTTGTTCTTTTTCTTCTTCTTCTTCTTCTTCTTTTTCTTCTTCTTCACCTCTTTTTTATTGTTATTATCATAATTATTCTAATGAAAATACTGAGTTTGTAGATGTGGTTTTTTAATTTAAATTTAATGATAAACATAAACTGTTAGAACGTAATTCTTTGATTTTACCCTCATAGTGATTTACTTCCTTCCTAACAGTTCTGTGTTTCTTATTCTAATAATTTCTTCTCTCGTCAGTTTTATTTCTTTTGTGGCTTTATTTATAAATAACGGCCCACAACTGACGTCTGGCAGGAAGTGAGGTAGATGACTAAAAATAAGTTAAGAACTACGGAGATAAACTAAGAACCGTTAAAGAGACGACAACTCGTTTTTCAGTTTTTCTCCTGTCTAAATACTGAAATTTGAACTTTTTATAATAGTTTGACCTTTTCGATGTTGCATAATTAATTGTAATATTTTAAAATAACTTTTACCACACTTTCTGGTCTTATTCAAACTTGTAAGAAATTGCCGAAACAAAACTGTGACTTCATTTTCAGGACTATCTTTTACAATACTAGAGAAAAAAAAAATGTTAGATGATGTCTTTCGAATTTACCTTTCTAAAGTACGTTTGAATGTTATTTTTCTACTTTTTCTTTATAATTTAATTTACTTTCTTAACTTGCCCATATAAATAATCTTTCTACAGTTAACTATTACTGACATATAACGTTCATCTTACCTGGTGCAGCTGTGAAACAAAGCCAGATAAAGATCAAATATAAATGTCTTGAAAAAAAAAGACAGTAAAGAAAATGGAATCGAGCGTCTTTTCTTCTTCTTCTTCTTCTTCATCTCACCTAATCCTAATGAAAGTACAAATTTTGTAACTATGAATTCTTAATTTAATTATAATGAGAGACACGTTTAAAAAGTTGTATATAACCTCTTTACCGTATTCCCCATATTCCAACTGCCTTCTTTGAGACTGTTCTGTGTTTCTCTTTGTGTAATGACAGACATAATATAAAATGTCGGGACGAATTCTTTGATTTTTTCCCCCATATTGATCTACTTCCTTCCTAACAGTTCTGTATTTCTTATTCTGATAATCTCTTTTCTCGTCAGTTTTATTTCTTTTGTGGCTTTATTTATAAATAACGACTCCCAGCTGTTCTCTGGCAGGAAATGGGGTAGATGATTAAAATAGATTAAGAACCACGGAGATAAACTAAGAACCGCTAAAGAAATGACACCTCTTGTTTTAGTTTTTTTCCTGTCGAAATACTGAATTTCGAACTTTTTATAATATGTGACCTTTTCTGTGCTGCATAATTAATTCTAATACTTTAAAAGAACTTTTATCATACTGTTGTGTCTTATTCAGATTAGTATGAAATTGACGATAGAAAACTGTGACTTCATACTGAGGCTAACTTTTATGATAGTAATGAAACTTTTGTAGATGATAGCTATCGAATTTATTATTAAAAAGTAAGTTTGAATGTTATTTTTCTACTTTTTCTTTATAAATTCTGAGGTTAATTTACTTTCATAACTTGTCTGTGTAAGTAATCTTTCTACAGTTAACTATTACTGACAAACAACGTTCGTCTTTCCTGGTGCAGCTGTGAAACAAAATCAGATAAAAATAGAATATACATGAAGTCTTAAAAGAAAAAAAGAGCAAAGAAAAAAGATGTGAATGTCTTTTCTTCTTCTTCTTCTTGTTCTTCCACTTCTTCTGCTTTTTTCTGCTGCTTCTTCTTTCTCTTCTACTTCTTCTGTTTTTCTTCTTCTCACCTAATCATAATGAAAGTACAAATTTTGTAATTATGAATTCTTAATTTAATTATAATGAGAGACACGTTTAAAACGTTATATAGAACCACTTTAATGTATTCCCCATATTCCAACTGCCTTCTGTGAGACTGTTCTGTGTTTCTCTTTTTGGCAGATTCTTATGCGCAACAGACAGATAGACTATCAGTTTCCGGGAAAGTCCATAGAATATTTCAGTAATTTGGGAAAGCCGACATCTTAGACACTAAACTCGGAATTAATTATTCTGTATCACTTGCACCTTTACAATAAAATGCCGAAAATGGACAGAAGGAAAAACGTAAGATGAAATAAACAAACTCATTAATAAACACACGATTCCTGAGGATATAATCTTTTACACAAACTGATCTGTGAGCAAGGGAATTAGAAGCGGATTTAGTTTGAAACATGGAGGTAAACCCATGGCCGGGATATATACAAACACATGCTCAAGAATGCAGATGAAAAAAGAGGGCATCGCAGAAGCATTAAAATGGGTGGTGGCCCAGAACAGGCTCCGAATCACCATCTTTACCGAGTCTTAAAGTCTACTGAGAAATGGGAACGCAAAGCCATCATAAGTGAATGGCTTGAAGTAGCTGATAAATAGCACATCATAATCATGACAATGATATACTGTCATGGGCATGCGAGATTCGACGAAAACGACAAGTCTAGACCAATTAGCAGTGAGAGCCAAATCGGAAGGAATTATCAAAATGGACAAATCAGGAATATTCAAATCCATCAAATAACAACACGAGGAACATTCTCAGAGAAGGTTCCTCCAAAGCACCTGCCATGAACTACTCACTGAGGTACATGTAGCCAAGGGCAGTGGATGGAACTCCCACCTAAATGCTAGATCATGTGCAATACACAACCAACACAACGCTGAAATTATTTCTATACAAATGCTAAAGACACCCTGATGTCAAAGGCCGAACAAGTATGAGCATGCTCCCAGTGTAACAAAGCCACTACCAGGAATAATAACTGATCTAGGGACTGTTTTACTTCTACAGCTACTGTCTGAATCAAAACTTTCTAATTAAAAAAAAGTGCCATTAGATCAATGTCTGTACGCTAATGTTTATTATAATCTCTTTTCTCGTCAGTTTTATTTCTTTTGTGGCTTTATTATAAATAACGACTCCCAGCTGTTCTCTGGCAGGAAATGGGGTAGATGATTAAAATAGATTAAGAACCACGGAGATAAACTAAGAACCGCTAAAGAAATGACACCTCTTGTTTTAGTTTTTTTCCTGTCGAAATACTGAATTTCGAACTTTTTATAATATGTGACCTTTTCTGTGTTGCATAATTAATTCTAATACTTTAAAAGAACTTTTATCATACTGTTGTGTCTTATTCAGACTAGTATGAAATTGACGATACAAAACTGTGAATTCATACTGAGGCTAACTTTTATGATAGTAATGAAACTTTTGTAGATGATAGCTATCGAATTTACTATTCCAAAGTATGTTTGAATATTATTTTTCTGCTTGTTCTTTATAATATATGAGGTTAATTTAATTTCCTTTCATAACTTGTCTGTGTAAGTAATATTTCTACAGTTAACTATTACTGACAAAGAACGTTCATCTTACCTGGTGCAGCTGGAAAAGAAAACGAGATAAAAATAGAATATAAATGAAGTCTTAAAAAAAGAGAGCACAGAAAAAGGATGCGAAAGTCTTTTCTTCTTCTTCCTCTTCTTCTTCTTGTTCTTGTTCTTCTTCTGCTTTTTCTTTTTCTTCTTCTTCTTCATTCTCTTCTTCTTCTTCTTTTTCTTCTTCTCACCTAATCATAATGAAGGTACAAATTTTGTAATTATGAATTCTTAATTTATTTATAATGAGAGACATGTTTAAAACGTTATATAGAACCTCTTTAACGTATTCATCATATTCGAACTGCCTTCTGTGAAACTGTTCTGTGTTTCCCTTTGTGAGAGATTCTTATGTGCAACAGAGAGATAGACTATCACTTTCCAGGAATGTCCACAGAATATTTCAGTAATTTGAGAAAGTCCACATCTTAGACACTAAACTCCGAATTAATTATCCTGGATCACTTGCACCTTTACAATAAAATGCCGAAAATGGACAGAAGGAAAAACGTAAGATGAAATAAACAAACACATTAATAAACACACGATTCCTGAGGATATAATCTTTTACACAAACTGATCTGTGAGAAGGGGACTAGAAGCGGATTTAGTTTGAAACATGGAGGTAAACCCATGGCCGGGATATATACAAACACATGCTCAAGAATGCAGATGAAAAATGAGAGCATCGCACAAGCATTAAAATGGGTGGTGGCCCAGAACAGGCTCCGATTCACCATCTTTACCGAGTCTTAAAGTCTACTGAGAAATGGGAACGCAAAGCCATCATAAGTGAATGGCTTGAAGTAGCTGATAAATAGCACATCATAATCATGACAATGATATACTGTCATGGGCATGCGAGATTCGACGAAAACGACAAGTCTAGACCAATTAGCAGTGAGAGCCAAATCGGAAGGAATTATCAAAATGGACAAATCAGGAATATTCAAATCCATCAAATAACAACACGAGGAACATTCTCAGAGAAGGTTCCTCCAAAGCACCTGCCATGAACTACTCACTGAGGTACATGTAGCCAAGGGCAGTGGATGGAACTCCCACCTAAATGCTAGATCATGTGCAATACACAACCAACACAACGCTGAAATTATTTCTATACAAATGCTAAAGACACCCTGATGTCAAAGGCCGAACAAGTATGAGCATGCTCCCAGTGTAACAAAGCCACTACCAGGAATAATAACTGATCTAGGGACTGTTTTACTTCTACAGCTACTGTCTGAATCAAAACTTTCTAATTAAAAAAAAGTGCCATTAGATCAATGTCTGTACGCTAATGTTTATTATACTCACTTTCTCCAAACTGTAGTAAAAGTAATCTTCGCAAAATTTAATTAATAAAGACAACTGTTCTCAAATTCTTGGCCCACTGTATCCCCTTCGACATATCTGATTATCATATGTCTGGTCTCTTTCTCCCGATACATTATCTAAATCAAAAGTGCATACGTAAGTTTGCTAATTTCTTATCCCAGGACCTTCGACAGTGATAGTCTAAATTATCCCAGTTTAATTACTATTTCTAAGAATTGTGTAATTAACTATTATGAACACCAAACAGTTATCTTACCTGTTGTTTCTGTAAAATAAAAACAGATAAGATTAGAATTAATTGAAATCGTTAAACAACGGATAAACAAAGAGGAAACTAGCTACTTCATATTTTTCTTTTCTTCTACTCTCGCTCCATATCCTTCTGAATTCCTTTTCTTCTTCTTCTTCTTCTTCTTTCTTCTTCTTCTTCTTCTTCTAATGAAAGTACTGAGTCTGTAGATAGATGTGGCTTCTTAATTTAAATGTAATGAGACACATAAAATGTAAAGACGTAATTCTTTGATTTTACCCTCATAGTGGACACAAAAAAGAACAAATATATCTATACTACAAGAGCTTAATATTGAAGAAGGCTGGCTAGTAAAGAGGATTAAAGAGAGAAAACTTAAATATTATGGACACATTAAACGTCATGATAATTTAGAGAAGACCGTTTTGGAAGGATACATAATGGGAAAAAGAAAAAGAGGAAGACCGAAACGAAGATGGCTGCAAGACATCGTTGATGATCTGCAAATGGATGCAACAGCAGCAGGCCATCTTGCTCACAATCGAGAGGCCTACAGGAGTGCTGTTTGGGAGGCAAAGTTCCGCAAGGGACATGCAAAGGAATGAATGAATGAAACCTCATAGTGATTTACTTCCTTCCTAACAGTTCTGTGTTTCTTATTATGATAATTTCTTCTCTCGTCAGTTTTATACCTTTTGTGGCTTTATTTATAAATAACGACTCCCAGCTGTTCTCTGGCAGGAAATGGGGTAGATGATTAAAATAGATTAAGAACCACGGAGATAAACTAAGAACCGTTAAAGAGAGGACACCTCGTGCTGTAGTTCTTTTTTTCCCGTCTAAAGACTGACTTTCGAACTTTTTATAATATGTAAACTTTTCGATGTTTCATAACTAATTGTAATACTTTAAAAGAACTTTTATCACACTTTCTGGTCTTATTCAAACTCGTAAGAAAATGACGATACAAAACTGCGACTTCATTGTCAGGACTAACTTTTACGACATTAAAGAAAAAATTGTAGTCGTTGATTTTCGAATTTACTATTTGATATGCGTTTAAATGTTATTTTTCTACTTTTTCTTGATAATTTCTGAGGTTAATTTACGTCCATAATTTGCCTAAGTAATTAATGTTTCTCCATATATCTGCAGCTAACTATTACTGACAAAGAACGTTCATCTTACCTGGTGCAGCTGTGAAACAAAACCAGATATAAATAGAATATAAATGAAGTCTTGAAAAAAGGAGAGTAAAGAAAAATAGGAAGCAAACGTCTTTTCTTCTTATGCTCCTCCTCCTCTTCTTCTTCTTCTTCTTCTTCTTCTTCTTCTCTATCTTCTTACTAATTCTAAAGTAAATATGAGCTGGTAAGAAACTTTAAAGAGAGACGAAGTATAAAATGTCAAGTAGTCTTTCTTTAATTTATTCGCCATATTTGATCTGCTTTCTACCAGACTCTTCTGTGTTTCTCATTCTGACAGTTCCTTCTGTACAACATTAAGTGATGCTATAACTTCCCAGGCACTTCCACGGAACTTTGGGTGACCTGGCACAGTGTAAGACCACGTAAATGAAATATCTGAGTAGAAGTACCCGAGGGCAGTTGTTGCTATGGCTATTTATCCTAGCCACTTTCTGACACCCGCTAAACCTGGGCTAGATTATCAGAGTTGTGGGCCTTGTCCTTCCTCTGTAGCTGACTGACAGTATCAAGAAGAGTACAGAAGGAGAAAAAATTTTCTGTATAACCGAATGCCCAGACAAAGGTGGATACATAATTAATATCAGAATGTATAAAATAGGAAAAAAGTAGGAGCAGCTTTATTACTTAACGACTACAAAGTTGTGACGTTTCGGAGTGAGCCTTAATCATACAAAAACATACAGGACGAAGAAATAGAGAGAGGAGATAACGTATAGAATGAATATTACAGTTTTTAAAAAAAATTATGAATAGAGAACATAGCTGTAATTTGTGGAGATGTGGCTTGTCCGACTAAAAGATGTGGCTTGTCCGACTAAAAGATGTGGCTTGTCCGACTAAAAGACGTGGCTTGTCCGACGCTGTATGTCAGAAATGGGCATGGTGAAGCGTAGAGATTGTTTAGATGGAGACCTGTGATGTGTGGTCAGTGGGTCGTATCTAGGGGTGGCGGGTGGGGAAACCGTGGAGGAGAGAGAGAGAGTGATATAATGTTAACCTGGCCAGGAGAAGTTGAATAGATGATCATGGGTAAAGGGGTTGTAATATGATACTGTGAGGACTGGTATTAGTTGTGACAAACGAAATTATTTATGTTCTCAGTGGTTGTTTCGCATGCTCCACAGCCAGCATGAAGCCTTTTCTGCTGTTTCTGAAAGGCTTTAACAATGCCCTTGCTCTTGCGTGTCCCTTTATGCCCAGTTGCTTACATAGGTCGTATGCTGATGTTGCTACGAATCCTCTCGCTCCCACTTCTACAGCTATCACTTTTGCCCTGATTCCTGCCCCCTGCCTCAGTTGCTTGACCAGATCATTGTACTTCTCACATTTTAATAGATGCTGCTCCTGTATTCATGTTTCGTACCGAACCGTAAGCTCGATCATTATTAATTCCTGTTTTTCTGTGGAGTACACTACAATGTCCGGTCGCGTTCCTGTGTTCCTGATGGCAGTCGGGTATTCTCTTCTTTCTGGAGGGTCCGCTGTCACACCCCAGTCGTTTCCATTATCTAGCGCTGATGGTAAGGGAATGTTCCTGATTTCAATATTCGATGTTGTACTAGCGCCTATGAAGTATTTAGGTCGGATCTTAACTCTTTTGCTGTTATTTGCTTTCTCTTTTGCCCTGTCTACAATGGCTACTAGTTCCTGCAGCACTCTGTTGTGCCGTCAGGTGTAGCGTCCTTGAGCTAATGATACTCTGCATACTGACAGCACGTGTTCCAATGTTTGCCTTTCGTTCCAGAGAGGGCACTTTGTGTCTTCTGATACACCCCATTTCTATAGGTTGGAGTCTGTAGGCAGAAGGTCATAAGTAGCTCTAATAATGAAGCTAAGTCTCAAGGGTGCCATTTTCCAGATGCCATTCCATATTAGTGATCTCTTCAGGACTTCCTCCCATGTTGTCCAATTACTTTGCTGTGCCTGTTAGACTGCCTACCGGACCCGCTTATCATCCTTTGAATTCCCTACTTCGCTGATAATCATATCCCTTCTTTCCCTACAAGATGATGCCTTTGACCACCATTTGATTTCACCATGACCAAATCCCCTTTTTGTTGGTCTGGGTGTATCCTATTACTTGTTTCAGCTCCTGTGTTTCCCTGGCTGCGGTCACTTCCTCATTTACTTTCCATTAATTTCGTCCAGTTTTAAGTGGTAGCTGCATTTCTCGTACCACTGGATCTGTAGATTACTGTAGCATCATTGCAAGCCTTGTTTTTCCTACCTTGTATTCTTCGACCACATATTTCAATGGTTAAATAATTAATATCTTTCTGAATTTAAACTAAACTTCTAATCAGAAAACAAAGTGCCATTAGATGAGTGTCCTTAGAATAATATTTATTGTACTCACCTTCCAGTCTGTAGTAAAAATACTCTTTTCACAATTCTTAGACAGTGGTTCTCAAACTGGTTTGCCTCAAGCATTCTTTGCATCATTTATCAGAAGGTCATTCACTAAATCTTCACCCCTCCCCCTAGCCAGACAGTATATGAAAGAAACTTACTTATAATATTGAAATAGTTAGTCAGTACGTTCTCTCAGACATTTCCATCTCGATACTCTATACTCCATAACTACCCACCCCCAACCCCAGGAACCTCCCCCCCCCCGTACGTAGGAAATTTAGAAGACGGAGAGTTAATTTACTTTCGTAATGTATGTAGTTGATTAATCTTTATAATGTACTTTTATAAATAACTGTTATGGCCAAGGAACTTTTACCTCACCTGTAGTTTCTGTGGAATAAAAACAGATACAAATAAAATTAGATACCATTTTGAAAAAGAGTAATGCAAGAGGATTATTTCTTCTTCTTCCTCCTCTTCTTCCTCCTCTTATTCTTCTTCTTTACTTCTTACTAAAAAAAATTAATATTATCAATCAGTGAGGAAAACTTCATACACCCCGAAGCTCTAAGCTTCCCTGGGATGCAAGGAAGTATAGGAGAAAGGAAATCCCCATTTACTGTTAGCCTATGATGTGGTACATTGATTGATAACCTCCATTGTGTGCTAGCATTCTAACAAATGAGAGTATATATATATATTATATATATATATATATATATATATTATATATATATATATGAGACCTGGGACAAAAAGACGTTGATAGTCACAGCTAAGGAGCTGAATAAAATATATGTAATGTATAGTATTACTTTTAGATGATTTTAGATGATATATTGTTGCAGGCCACCGCTTGAATGAATATGTTATGTTTTTTTTTTCTTTATTCAAATTAGATATATATATATGTGTCTTCGTACAACAGAAGACCACTCAGATGTGAAAGTCTTCTGCTCTTTACACTAAGTGTGAATGTAATATTTACAAACAAGCTGTGTGACTGGCTATTCAGATATATAGAAGATGTGGTATTAGTGTCTATATGCTCCTTGGTTTCTTGGCGCACCAAAGGAGGATGTAGTCAGTATCAAAATTGGTCATCATGCCTACTCAATGATCTAGAAAGAGTCAGGTACCAATTAATAATTAGAACGTCAGAGAGACTGAAAAACTTACTTTTGTTAAAACAAGACAGGTGAGCTAATAATTTTCCTATATAACGTACAATAAACAGCTTCGAAATAATATTTTCTGTGGAGCTTCTCTTCTATCTTTTACTACGAATATTGTATTTTATTTCAGTAAAAAGTCCTTTCTATTTTGTCGTCTTTGGTTTATTTGTCCAATTACTTTGCTGTGCCTGTTAGACTGCCTACCGGACCCGCTTATCATCCTTTGAATTCCCTACTTCGCTGATAATCATATCCCTTCTTTCCCTACAAGATGATGCCTTTGACCACCATTTGATTTCACCATGACCAAATCCCCTTCTGCTGGTCTGGGTGTATCCTATTACTTCTTTCAGCTCCTGTGTTTCCCTGGCTGCGGTCACTTCCTCACTTACTTTCCACTTTTGTGCACGTCCCGTAGATTCTCGTAGCATCATTGCAAGCCTTGTCTTTCATACTTTGTATTCTTCGACCACAGGTTTGAATGGTTACATAATTAATATCTTTCTGAATTTAAACTAAACTTCAAATCAGAAACAAAGTGCCATTAGATAAGTTTCCTTAGAATACTATTTATTGTACTCACCTTCCAGTCTGTAGTAAAAATACTCTTTTCACAATTCTTAGACAGTGGTTCTCAAATTTGCCTCAAGCATTCTTTGCATCATTTATCAGAAGGTCATTCACTAAATCTTCACCCCTCCCCCTAGCCAGACAGTATATGAAAGAAACTTGGTTATAATATTGAAATAGTTAGTCAGTAAGTTCTCTCAGATATTTCCATCTCGATACTCCATAACTACCCGCCCCCAACCCCAGGAACCCCCCCCCCGTACGTAGGGAAATTTAGAAGACGGAGAGTTAATTTACTTTCGTAATGTATGTAGTTGATTAATCTTTATAATGTACTTTTATAAATAACTGTTATGGCCAAGGAACTTTTACCTCACCTGTAGTTTCTGTGGAATAAAAACAGATACAAATAAAATTAGATACCATTTTGAAAAAGAGTAATGCAAGAGGATTATTTCTTCTTCTTCTTCCTCTTCTTCCTCCTCTTATTCTTCTTCTTTACTTCTTACTAAAAAAAATTCATATTATCAATCAGTGAGGAAAACTTCATACACCCCGAAGCTGTAAGCTTCCCTGGGATGCAAGGGAGGATAGGAGAAAGGAAATCTCGATTGACTGATAGCCTATGTTGTGGGACATTGACTGATAACCTCCCTTGTGTGGTAGCATTCTATCAGATGAGCTTATATATATATATACATATATATATATATATATATATATATATATATATATATATGAGACCTGGGACAAAAAGACGTTGATAGTCACAGCTAAGGAGCTGAATAAAATATATGTAATGTATAGTATTACTTTTAGATGATTTTAGATGATATATTGTTGCAGGCCACCGCTTGAATGAATATGTTATGTTTTTTTTTTCTTTATTCAAATTAGATATATATATATGTGTCTTCGTACAACAGAAGACCACTCAGATGTGAAAGTCTTCTGCTCTTTACACTAAGTGTGAATGTAATATTTACAAACAAGCTGTGTGACTGGCTATTCAGATATATAGAAGATGTGGTATTAGTGTCTATATGCTCCTTGGTTTCTTGGCGCACCAAAGGAGGATGTAGTCAGTATCAAAATTGGTCATCATGCCTACTCAATGATCTAGAAAGAGTCAGGTACCAATTAATAATTAGAACGTCAGAGAGACTGAAAAACTTACTTTTGTTAAAACAAGACAGGTGAGCTAATAATTTTCCTACATAACGTACAATAAACAGCTTCGAAATAATATTTTCTGTGAAGCTTCTCTTCTATCCTCTGCTACGAATATTGTATTTTATTTCAATAAAAAGTCCTTTCTATTTTGTCGTCTTTGGTTTATTTGCCCTGTTATTTTGCTCTGTGTAGCTTGAACTTTCACCCTTTCAACACAGTCACCTGTACACGTCTCTGGCTTTAGTCTTTGAAAAACTCTTCTAGGTCTTGCTCAGCCTGTTGTTACACTTGAAGGGGTTATTCTTAATTCACATGATGATGATGGCTGTGGCGTCTTAAGCGACTATTTAGTGATGTTCTTATTGGTTGATGGTGGTGGCAGAGTTAGTTACTATTACTTTGTTTCTGTTTTCGAGATGTCGAATTAGAACAGAGAAATAGTTCTTTTTCTTTTATCCTGGGCCCCAATCGCATCCTCGGAAGGAGTTTGTCTGGTGCACATAACAGCAAATAGATCTATTCAATATTAGACAAAACAAAGACATAGTATGAGCTTTATTCTTTTCAACTCTTTCTTTTTAATACGCTTTTCACAGATATTGTCAGCTTACAAAGGCCATACGCGACCAGAAATATGTTAAGAACATATGACCTACTATAGAGATGTGTTTTCATTTTATAGTTTCTTTCCTGTCTAAAGACTGAATATGGAACTTTTTTTTTTAGGTATGTGACGTTTTTGGTATTCCATAATAAGTATTAATATCATATAACAACGATGGTATTATATCTTAATCAAATTCATTTGAAAAAGACTTACAATTCTGACTTCAACTACAAGTCTAGCTTTTATTACATTACAATACAGAAGAAAGTGGTAGCAGTTATTTTTCTTATTTGTTTTTATTAAATGAGTGTTGCAATTTACGTTTTAACTTTTCCTTTATAATTTATTAGGTTAATTTATTGTCATAATTTATGTGATTAATTAATGCTTATATCTCTATAATTAACTATGCAGAATACAAAACGTTTGTCTCACCTGGGACAGCTGTGAGATAAAAGCAGAGAACAATACAATTATGTGAAATCTTCAAGAAAGAAGAGTAAACGAAAGAGAAGCTAACTTTTAAAAAATTCTTCTTCTTCTTCTTCTTCTTCTCTTCTTCTTCTTCTTTTCTTCTCTTCTTCTTTTCTTCTTCTTTTTCTTCTTCTTCTTCTTTTCTTCTTCCTTCTCTTCTTCTTCTCTTCTTCTGTTTCTCTTCTTCTTCTTCTCTTCTTCCAGATAATTATATATAAATTAGATTGTAAAACAGAGTTCGCAATTTACCTGTAAAAAGAGACATGGCATAAAATGTCATGTAGTATTTCTTTCATTTATACGAAAAATTCAATTTGCCTCCTCTGATAATCTTCTATATCTCTTATTCTTATAATCCTGAATGACTCTGCCTAAGAAAACATCGCTGTCACAACATTCCTATAACATCTTTCATTAGTTCATTATTTCAAAGGTATTGAAATTAACATTTATGTGCAGAAGAAGTTTGTATCGCCAACAAAGAAACAGAAAGTGCTAACAAATGAAATGGACACAGAGAAAGTCCTTGCTGTAATGGTAACATTGATCTCTGGAGGTAGGTCACTACAGTCAGGACATTCCCTTGCCTGTGCCGCTGCCGTTCACCTAACGAATGTGTGTACTGATTGTCCCTGTCGATCAAAGATTATGGGTTCTTGATTTCCATTCAAAGAGTCAGGTACCAATTAATAATTAGAACGTCAGAGAGACTGAAAAACTTACTTTTGTTAAAACAAGACAGGTGAGCTAATAATTTTCCTATATAACGTACAATAAACAGCTTCGAAATAATATTTTCTGTGGAGCTTCTCTTCTATCTTTTACTACGAATATTGTATTTTATTTCAGTAAAAAGTCCTTTCTATTTTGTCGTCTTTGGTTTATTAGTCCTGTTATTTTGCTCTGTGTAGCTTGAACTTTCACCCTCTCATCACAGTCACCTGTACAGGTCTCTGGCTTTAGTCTTTGGAAAATTCTTCTAGGTCTTGGTCAGTCTGTTGTTAGACTTGAAGGGGTTGTTCTTAATTCACATGATGATGATGGCTGTGACGTCTTAAGCGACTATTTAGTGATGTTCTTATTGGTTGATGGTGGTGGCAGAGTTAGTTACCATTACTTTGTTTCCGTTTTGGAGATGTCGAATTGGAACAGAGAAATAGTTCTTCTTTTATCCTGGGCCCCATTGGGATCCACGGAAGGAGTTTGTCTGGTGCCCATACCAGCAAATGGATCGATTCAGTATTAGACAGAAACAAAGACATAATATCAGCTTTATTATTTTCAAGTCCTTATTTTTAATAAGCTTTTCACAGATATTGTCACGTTACAAAGGGCACACACGACCAAAAATAGGTTAACAACTACTGAGATAGACACATGATCTACTAAAAAGATGTGTTTTCATGTTATAGTTTCTTTCCTGTCTAAAGACTGAATATGAAACTTTTTTAGGTATGTGACGTTTTCGGTGTTCCATAATTAGTATTAATATCATATAACAACTTTTATGTTATATCTTAATCAATTTCGTTTGAAAAAGACGACTTAAAATTGTACCTTCAATTTCAACTCTAGCTTTTATGACATTAAAATATAAAAGAAAGTGGTAGCAGTTATTTTTCTTATTTGTTTTTATTAAATGAGTGTTGCAATTTACGTTTTAACTTTTCCTTTATAATTTATTAGGTTAATTTATTGTCATAATTTATGTGATTAATTAATGCTTATATCTCTATAATTAACTATGCAGAATACAAAACGTTTGTCTCACCTGGGACAGCTGTGAGATAAAAGCAGAGAACAATACAATTATGTGAAATCTTCAAGAAAGAAGAGTAAACGAAAGAGAAGCTAACTTTTAAAAAATTCTTCTTCTTCTTCTTCTTCTTCTCTTCTTCTTCTTCTTTTCTTCTCTTCTCTTCTTCTTCTTCTTTTTCTTCTCTTCTTCTTTTTCTTCTTCTTCTTCTTTTCTTCTTCTCTTCTCTTCTTCTTCTCTTCTTCTTCTCTTCTTCTGTTTCTCTTCTTCTTCTTCTCTTCTTCCAGATAATTATATATAAATTAGATTGTAAAACAGAGTTCGCAATTTACCTGTAAAAAGAGACATGGCATAAATGTCATGTAGTATTTCTTTCATTTATACGAAAAATTCAATTTGCCTCCTCTGATAATCTTCTATATCTCTTATTCTTATAATCCTGAATGACTCTGCCTAAGAAAACATCGCTGTCACAACATTCCTATAACATCTTTCATTAGTTCATTATTTCAAAGGTATTGAAATTAACATTTATGTGCAGAAGAAGTTTGTATCGCCAACAAAGAAACAGAAAGTGCTAACAAATGAAATGGACACAGAGAAAGTCCTTGCTGTAATGGTAACATTGATCTCTGGAGGTAGGTCACTACAGTCAGGACATTCCCTTGCCTGTGCCGCTGCCGTTCACCTAACGAATGTGTGTACTGATTGTCCCTGTCGATCAAAGATTATGGGTTCTTGATTTCCATTCAAAGAGTGAGCTTCCTACAAACCCAGATTCTAAATCTTCCTCAACTCCTTCTCCCTCACCTCCTCCCTCCAGGTGCTTCATTCTGAGTTTGTAGGTGTTATTCTCCTACTCCAGCCGCTCATCCTTGATACATTATGTCCTCAGTCTTCGAGATGACCCACTTGTCCATTCTATGTTGTTATATAGGAGTATAATGCTTGAACTTTCACCCTTTCAACACAGTCACCTGTACACGTCTCTGGCTTTAGTCTTTGAAAAACTCTTCTAGGTCTTGCTCAGCCTGTTGTTACACTTGAAGGGGTTATTCTTAATTCACATGATGATGATGGCTGTGGCGTCTTAAGCGACTATTTAGTGATGTTCTTATTGGTTGATGGTGGTGGCAGAGTTAGTTACTATTACTTTGTTTCTGTTTTCGAGATGTCGAATTAGAACAGAGAAATAGTTCTTTTTCTTTTATCCTGGGCCCCAATCGCATCCTCGGAAGGAGTTTGTCTGGTGCACATAACAGCAAATAGATCTATTCAATATTAGACAAAACAAAGACATAGTATGAGCTTTATTCTTTTCAACTCTTTCTTTTTAATACGCTTTTCACAGATATTGTCAGCTTACAAAGGCCATACGCGACCAGAAATATGTTAAGAACATATGACCTACTATAGAGATGTGTTTTCATTTTATAGTTTCTTTCCTGTCTAAAGACTGAATATGGAACTTTTTTTTTTAGGTATGTGACGTTTTTGGTATTCCATAATAAGTATTAATATCATATAACAACGATGGTATTATATCTTAATCAAATTCATTTGAAAAAGACTTACAATTCTGACTTCAACTACAAGTCTAGCTTTTATTACATTACAATACAGAAGAAAGTGGTAGCAGTTATTTTTCTTATTTGTTTTTATTAAATGCTTGTTGAAATTTACGTTTCACCTTTTCCTTTATAATTTATTACGTTAATTTATTGTCATAATTTATGTGATTAATTAATCCTTATATCTCTATAATTAACAATGCAGAACACAAAACGTTTGTCTTACCTGGTACAACTTTGAGATAAAAACAGAGAACACTAAAATTAATTGAAATCTTCAAGAAAGAAGAGTAAAGGAAAGGGAAGCTAATTTTTATAAACGTTTTCTTCTTCTTCTTCTTCTTCTTCTTCTTCTTCTTTTTCTTCTTCTTCACCTTCTCTTCTTCCACATAATTATATAAAAATTAGATTGTAAAAAAGAGTTCGTAGTTTACTTGTAAAAAGAGACATGGCATAAAATGTCATGTAGTATTTCTTTTATCTGTTCGACAAATTATATTTGCCTCCTCTGATACTCTTCAATATCTCTTATTCTTATAATCCTGAATGACTCTGCCTAAGAAAACATCGCTGTCACAACTTTTCTATAACATCTTTCATTAGCTTATTATTTCAAAGGTATTTGAAACAAACATTTATGTGCAAAAGAAGTTTGTATGGCCAACAAAGAAACAGAAAGTGCTAACAAATGAAATGGGCATAGAGAAAGTCAGTTCCTGTAATGACAACATTGATCTCTGGAGGTAGGTCACTACAGTCAGGACATTCCTTTGCCAGTGCCGTTGCCGTTCACCTAACGAATGTAAGGTGTGTGTACTGATTGTCCCTGTCTAGCAAAGATTAAGGGTTCTTGACTTCCATTCAAAGAGTGAGCTTCCTCCAAACCCAGTCTCCAAATCTTCCTCAACCCTTCTCCCTCAACCCCTCCCTCCGGGTGCTTCATTCTGAGTGTGTAGGTGTTATTCTTCTACTCCAGCCGCTCATCCTTGAAACATTATGTCCTCAGTCTTCGAAATGTCCCGCTTGTCCATTCTATGTTGTTATACTCTATAGGAGTATAATGCTTGAGCTGTGCTAACTCGCCCTGTTATATAGGAGTATAATACTTGAGCTTTACTAAATCGCCCGGTTACATATGAGTATAATAATTGAGCTTTACTAACTCGCCCCGTTATATATGAGTATAATACTTGAGCTTTACTAACTCCCCCAGTTATATATGAGTATAACACTTGAGCTTTACTAACTCGCCCCGTTATATATGTTGTTATACTCTATAGCAGTATAAAGCTTGAGCTGTGCTAACTCGCCCTGTTATATAGGAGTATAATACTTGAGCTTTACTAAATCGCCCGGTTACATATGAGTATAACACTTGAGCTTTACTAAATCGCCCCGTTATATATGAGTATAACACTTGAGCTTTACTAACTCGCCCCGTTATATATGAGTATAATACTTGAGCTTTACTAACTCCCCCCGTTATATAGGAGTATAATACTTGAGCTTTACTAACTCGCCCCGTTATATAGGAGTATAATACTTGAGCTTTACTAACTCGCCCCGTTATATATGAGTATAATACTTGAGCTTTACTAACTCCCCCCGTTATATATGAGTAAAATAATTGAGCTTTACTAACTCCCCCCCTTATATATGAGTATAATACTTGAGCTTTACAAAATGTACATTGGCTGCAAAGAACATTTCCCTGGGAGATAGTAAACAAGAGAGAAAGAGAGGGAGAGAGAGAGAGAAAGAGAGTTGCATGGAGACAGAACAAGAGAGAGTTTCAAGGAGATAAAGCAAAACAGGAAGTAGCATGGATGTAGAACGTGAGAGGGAAAGAGATAAATCAACAACATGGAAATGGAACGAGAGAGAGAGAGAGAGAGAGAGAGAGTTATTTGGAGATGAAAAAAGAAAGAGCTAGTGAGTTTCATGCGAATAAAACAAGAGAAAGATAATTACAAGGAGATATCATAAGAGCTATAGTTACATAAAGATAGAACAAGAGAGACAGAATTACATCGAAATAAAGAAATGAGATAGAGAGAGTTACTTCGAACTAAAGCAAGAGGGAAAAACGGAGAAAGAGAGAGATACATAGAGATAAAAATGAAGAGAGAGAGAGAGAGTTACATGGAAATAAAACTAGGGAGAGATAGAATTACATGGAGATAAAAAAAGAAAGAGAGAGATACATAGAGATAAAAATGAAGAGAGAGAGAGAGAGTTACATGGAAATAAAACTAGGGAGAGATAGAATTACATGGAGATAACAAAAGGAAGTGTTACTTGGAGATAAAATAAGAGAGTGAGAGTTACATGGACATAAAACCAGAGAGAGAGAGAGAGAGAGAGTTACATTGAGATAAAAAAGGAAGAGAGAGACAGTTACATGTATATAAAATACAAGGGAGAGAGAGATAAATTGATATATAACAAAACGGAGAGAGATAGTCACATGGAGGTGAAACAAGAGAGGGTTTCATGGCGATAAAAGAAGAGAGAGAGAGAGAGTTAAATGGTGATTAAGAGAGAGAGAGATTAAATAAAGTTACATGAAGACAAAACAAAAGAGGGGGAATTACTTGAAGACAAAATAGGAGAGAGAGAGAGAGAGAGAGAGGAGATGAGGAGAGAGAGAGAGGGAGAGAGAGAGATACAGGGCGATTAAAAAGGGAGTGAATGTTACATGCAGATAAAACAAACTTGAGAATTACATGGAGATAAAAGAAGAGAGAGATTTACAAGAAAATAAAACAAAAGAGGCAGATTACTTGCACATAAAACAAGATAGATAGAACAAGAGAGACAGAATTACATCGAAATAAAGAAATGAGATAGAGAGAGTTACATGGACATAAAACCAGAGAGAGAGAGAGTCACATGGAGAAAAACAGAAGAGAGAGACTAACACAGAGATACAATGACGTCGAGAGAGAGATCGAGTTACGTGGAGAGAAATAAGGGAGTGGAGTTCTTGGCGATTAAAACAAAAGTTCAGAGTGGTACATGAAAATAAAACAAGAGAAATGATCCATGGAGATCACAGAAGAGAGAGTACATTAAACGGAGATAAAACAAGAGGAGAGAGAGAGAGAGTGAGAGAGAGAGTTACTTCGAACTAAAGCAAGAGAGAAAGACGGAGAAAGATAGAGATACATAGAGATAAAAATGAATAGAGAGAGAGAGAGAGTTACATGGAAATAAAACTAGGGAGAGATAGAATTACATGGAGATAAAAAAAGAAAGAGAGAGATACATAGAGATAAAAATGAAGAGAGAGAGAGAGAGTTACATGGAAATAAAACTAGGGAGAGATAGAATTACATGGAGATAACAAAAGGAAGTGTTACTTGGAGATAAAATAAGAGAGTGAGAGTTACATGGACATAAAACCAGAGAGAGAGAGAGAGAGAGAGAGTTACATTGAGGTAAAAAAGGAAGAGAGAGAGACAGTTACACGTATTTAAAATAAAAGGGAGAGAGAGATAAATTGATATATTACAAAACGGAGAGAGATAGTCACATGGAGGTGAAACAAGAGAGGGTTTCATGGCGATAAAAGAAGAGAGAGAGAGAGAGTTAAATGGTGATTAAGAGAGAGAGAGATTAAATAAAGTTACATGAAGACAAAACAAAAGAGGGGGAATTACTTGAAGACAAAATAGGAGAGAGAGAGAGAGAGAGAGAGAGAGAGAGAGAGAGAGGGAGAGAGAGAGATACAGGGCGATTAAAAAGGGAGTGAATGTTACATGCAGATAAAACAAACTTGAGAATTACATGGAGATAAAAGAAGAGAGAGATTTACAAGAAAATAAAACAAAAGAGGCAGATTTACTTGCACATAAAACAAGATAGATAGAACAAGAAGGAGATAAATCAAAAGAGAGAGAGAGAATGAGAGAGAGTGAGAGTTATGTGAAGAATAAATAAGAGAGACAGAACTAATTAAACTAAAAGCAAGAGGAGAGAGAGAGAGAGAGAGAAAGAAAGAAAGAAAGTTACATGTAGATAGATCAAAATCGAGAGTGAGTTGCGTGGATAAAATTAGAGAGAGTTACAATGAGATAAAACAAGAGAGAGAGAGAGAGTCACATGGAGAAAAAACAGAAGAGAGAGAACACAGAGATACAATGACGTCGAGAGAGAGATCGAGTTACGTGGAGATAAATAAGGGAGATGGAGTTCTTGGCGATTAAAACAAAAGTTCAGAGTGGTACATGAAAATAAAACAAGAGAAATGATCCATGGAGATCACAGAAGAGAGAGTACATTAAACGGAGATAAAACAAGAGAGAGAGAGAGAGAGTGAGAGAGAGAGTTACTTGAGATAAAACAAGAGAGAGTTATATGAAGATAAAACGATATAATGAGACTTAAATGAACATAAAACAAGAAAGAGAATTCCACTGAGATAAAGTAGGATATTTTTACATGGAGGAAAAACAAGAGAGATATGGAACTGAAGTAAGAGAGATATAGTTACATATAGATACAACAGTAGAGAGAGAGAGAGAGTTACACGGATATAGTGAAAGAGAGAGAAAGTTACATGGAGATAGAGCAATAGAGCAGTTAGATGTGGTTAAAACAAGAGAGAGAGAGATAAAACAAGAGAGAGAGAGAGATAAAACAAGAGAGAGAGAGAGAGATAAAACAAGAGAGAGCGTTAGATGTGGTTAAAACAAGAGAGAGCGTTAGATGTGGTTAAAACAAGAGAGAGAGAGTTACATGGAAATAAAACTAGGGAGAGATAGAATTACATGGAGATGAAACAAGAGATAAAATGTAAGATGGAGATAAAGCAAGAGAAAGATGTACATGGAGATAAAATAAGAGAGTGAGAGTTACATGGACATAAAACCAGAGAGAGAGAGAGAGAGAGAGTTACATTGAGATAAAAAAGGAAGAGAGAGACAGTTACATGTATATAAAATACAAGGGAGAGAGAGTTAAATTGATATATAACAAAACGGAGAGAGATAGTCACATGGAGGTGAAACAAGAGAGGGTTTCATGGCGATAAAAGAAGAGAGAGAGAGTTACATGGTGATTAAACGAAAAAGAGAGAGAGAGAGAGTTACCTGAAGATTAAATAAAGTTACATGAAGACAAAACAAAAGAGAGGGGATTACATGAAGATAAAATAGGAGAGAGAGAGAGAGAGAGATCATTCATTCATTCCTTTGCATGTCCCTTGCGGAACTTTGCCTCCCAAACAGCACTCCTGTAGGCCTCTCGGTTGTGAGCAAGATGGCCTGCTGCTGCTGCATCCATTTCCAGATCGTCAACGATGTCTTGCAGCCATCTTCGTTTCGGTCTTCCTCTTTTTCTTTTTCCCGTTATGTATTCTTCCAATACGGTCTTCTCTAAATTATCATGACGTTTGATGTGTCCAAAATATTTAAGTTTTCTCTCTTTAATCCTCTTTACTAGCCAGCCTTCTTCAATATTAAGCTCTTGTAGTATAGATATATGTGTTCTTTTTTGTGTCCACGATATTTGGAGAACTCTTCTATAGCATTTACATTCAAAGGCATTTATGTGTTTCTCAGCTGTTTTGTTAAGTGTCGAGGTCTCACAGGCATATGTTGCGATGAGAAAGATGCATGCCCTTAAAAATCTTATGTTTGTGGTTCTGTCTGCTCCTCTCCACAGATTCTGTATTTGTTTTACTTTCTGAAGAGCAATAGATGTCCTCCTTTTAATTTCCCTCATTGTATCTCCATTATTAGTTAGTAGTGATCCAAGATATTCAAAACTCTCCACTTCTTCCAGTTTTTCCTTATTGATACATATTTCAGTTGCCTTGTTTGTTTTGTCAGTTGTCATCACTTTAGTTTTCTTTGCATTAAGATAGAGGTTCTGCTCTTCGCTGTTCTTGCGGACTGACATAATTAGTTTTTCCATTCCTTTTTGTGTTGTGGACAGCAATACTGTGTCATCAGCATATCTAATCTCTGGTATTTCATAACCTCCAATTGTTATGGCATCGTAATATTGTTTGAGAGAGATACAAGGTGATTAAAAAGGGAGTGAATGTTACATACAGATAAAAGAAACTTGAGAATTACATGGAGATAAAAGAAGAGAGAGATTTACAAGAAAATAAAACAAAAGAGGCAGATTTACTTGCACATAAAACAAGATAGATAGAACAAGAAGGAGATAAATCAAAAGAGAGAGAGAGAATGAGAGAGAGTGAGAGTTATGTGAAGAATAAATAAGAGAGACAGAACTACATTAAACTAAAAGCAAGAGGAGAGAGAGAGAGAGAGAGAAAGAAAGAAAGAAAGTTACATGTAGATAGATCAAAATCGAGAGTGAGTTGCGTGGATAAAATTAGAGAGAGTTACAATGAGATAAAACAAGAGAGAGAGAGAGAGTCACATGGAGAAAAAACAGAAGAGAGAGACTAACACAGAGATACAATGACGTCGAGAGAGAGATCGAGTTACGTGGAGATAAATAAGGGAGATGGAGTTCTTGGCGATTAAAACAAAAGTTCAGAGTGGTACATGAAAATAAAACAAGAGAAATGATCCATGGAGATCACAGAAGAGAGAGTACATTAAACGGAGATAAAACAAGAGAGAGAGAGAGAGAGTGAGAGAGAGAGTTACTTGAGATAAAACAAGAGAGAGTTATATGAAGATAAAACGATATAATGAGACTTAAATGAACATAAAACAAGAAAGAGAATTCCACTGAGATAAAGTAGGATATTTTTACATGGAGGAAAAACAAGAGAGATATGGAACTGAAGTAAGAGAGATATAGTTACATATAGATACAACAGTAGAGAGAGAGAGAGAGTTACACGGATATAGTGAAAGAGAGAGAAAGTTACATGGAGATAGAGCAATAGAGCAGTTAGATGTGGTTAAAACAAGAGAGAGAGAGATAAAACAAGAGAGAGAGAGAGATAAAACAAGAGAGAGAGAGAGAGATAAAACAAGAGAGAGCGTTAGATGTGGTTAAAACATGAGAGAGAATGTGTGTTATAAACAGATAAAACAGGAGAGATAATTACATGGAGATGAAACAAGAGATAAAATGTAAGATGGAGATAAAGCAAGAGAAAGATGTACATGGAGATAAAATATGAGAAACAGTTACATGGATATAGAACAAGAGAGAGAGAGAGAGAGAGTTACATTGAGGTAAAAAAGGAAGAGAGAGAGAGACAGTTACATGTATATAAAATAAAAGGGAGAGAGAGATAAATTGATATACTACAAAACGGAGAGAGATAGTCACATGGAGGTGAAACAAGAGAGGGTTTCATGGCGATAAAAGAAGAGAGAGAGAGAGAGAGAGAGAGAGAGAGAAAGAGAGTCAAATGGTGATTAAGAGAGAGGGAGAGAGAGATTAAATAAAGTTACATGAAGACAAAACAAAAGAGGGGGAATTACTTGAAGACAAAATAGGAGAGAGAGAGGGAGAGAGAGGGAGAGAGAGAGATACAGGGCGATTAAAAAGGGAGTGAATGTTACATGCAGATAAAACAAACGTGAGAATTACATGGAGATAAAAGAAGAGAGAGATTTACAAGAAAATAAAACAAAAGAGGCAGATTTACTTGCACATAAAACAAGATAGAACAAGAAGGAGTTAAATCAAGAGAGAGAGAGAGAGAGAGAGAGAATGAGAGAGAGTGAGAGTTATGTGAAGAATAAATAAGAGAGACAGAACTACATTAAGATAAAAGCAAGAGAGAGAGAGATAGAGAGAGAGAGAGAAAGAAAGAAAGTTACATGTAGATAGATCAAAATCGAGAGTGAGTTGCGTGGATAAAATTAGAGAGAGTTACAATGAGATAAAACAAGAGAGAGAGAGAGAGGAGAGAGAGAGTCGCATGGAGAAAAAACAAAAGAGAGTGACTAACATAGAGATAAAATGACGTCGAGAGAGAGAGAGAGAGTTACGTGGATATAAATAAGGGAGATGGAGTTACTTGGCGATTAAAACAGAAGTTCAGAGTGGTACATGAAAATAAAACAAGAGAAATGATCCATGGAGATCAAAGAAGAGAGAGTACATTAAACGGAGATAAAACAAGAGAGAGAGAGAGTGAGAGTTACTTGAGATAAAACAAGAGAGAGTTATATGAAGATAAAACGATATAATGAGACTTAAATGAACATAAAACAAGAAAGAGAATTTCACTGAGGAGAGTTTTACATGGAGGAAAAACAAGAGAGATATGGAACTGAAGTAAGAGAGAGATAGTTACATATAGATACAACAGTAGAGAGAGAGAGAGAGTTACACGGATATAGTGAAAGAGAGAGAAAGTTACATGGAGATAGAGCAATAGAGCAGTTAGATGTGCTTAAAACAAGAGAGAGAGAGAGAGAGATAAAACAAGAGAGAGCGTTAGATGTGGTTAAAACATGAGAGAGAATGTGTGTTATAAGCAGATAAAACGAGAGAGAATGTGTGTTATAAGCAGATAAAACAGGAGAGAGAATGTGTGTTATAAGCAGATAAAACATGAGAGAGAATGTGTGTTATAAGCAGATAAAACATGAGAGAGAATGTGTGTTATAAGCAGATAAAACAGGAGAGAGAATGTGTGTTATAAGCAGATGAAACATGAGAGAGAATGTGTGATATAAGCAGATAAAACAGGAGAGAGAATTACATGGAGATGAAACAAGAGATAAAATGTTAGATGGAAATAAAGCAAGAGAAAGATGTACATGGAGATAAAATATGAGAAACAGTTACATGGATATAGAACAAGAGAGAGAGAGAGAGAGAGAGAGAGAGTTAAACGGAGATAAAGGAAGAGAGATAGAGCTACCGAGAGACAGGACAAAAGGACAGAGAAAGTGAGAGATAGTTACATTCAGATAGAACATGAAGGAGAGGGATATATGAAGATAAAACAAGAAATAGAAAAAAAGCTCCACTCACCCACAAATGCTGGAACAACAGTGTAACCCCCAGGTTCTTGATAGACACACTTGAAAGTTTCCCTGCCTTCTTTCCACGCGTAATGTGGACTGACACATTTTCCGGATTTATCCTTGCAGCCTTACAGAGAAATATTAATTTTTAAGTATCTGACGCCGATATTCATATTTATAGCACAAAGTATCAAATTACTGTCACAGTTCCAACACATACTTGAGTTCTGTTAGGATAGATGATTGCAATGTTAAGTATAAATATAAGCAGTTCGTATACCATTTACAAATCTGAGGTATTGAATACAGAATAGATTTGTTAGTGGAGTATATGAGACTGAATGTTCTAACATTCTCTATAAACCATTTATTCCGCCATTTCTATTCCTGTGAGATTCGTCTTAATCGTCCACCTGCCCCTGTCTACCTAACATTAACTAGTTCCCTCACACTAAAATAAACGTTGTCAGTGTTGGTAGATCTTGCACACATATGCTAATCAATACTCAGAGACTTATTTAGGCACAATCTAAATCAAGTGAAAAGTACCATATTTATAATCCAACACATATATCTTTATTAACATTATAAGTAACTTCCTTGTTGTTTATTTATGATGACACTTCGGCGGGCCATTCATTTATTCATTGGGATGTCCCTTTGCGGAACTTTGCCTCTCTAACAGCACTCCTGTAGGCCTCTCGGTTGTGAGCAAGATGTCCTGCTGCTGATGCATCCATCTGCAGATCATCAACGATGCCTTGCAGCCATCTTCACCTTGGTCTTCCTCTCTTTCTTTTTCCCATTATGTACCCTTCCAAGACGGTTTTCTCTAGATTATCATGACGTTTAATGTGTCCAAAATATTTAAGTTTTCTCTCTTTAATCCTCTTTACTAGTCAGCCTTCTTCAGTATTAAGTTCTTGTAGCTTGGATATATTTTCCAGCGAGCCACCTTTCTCAATGTACGAAGTAAATCAAAATTCCACGGCGTACGTCGGGGAAATGAAATAACTACGAAGAAAAGCCGAAGAAGGGAATTATAGTCGGTTTGACGAGATATGACTTCTGTCTGTTTGAAGCATTTAAGGTCATGGTCTCGTTAGGTGATTCATTCTCCGGCCCACCCTCAAAATGAGAATATATATGGTAGCTCGGACCAGCTACTAGTTCCATGCTTAAGCCTGACACGTGATATACTGTAAGCCCGTCTCCACTAAAAGAATGTAAGTGGGAAATTTACTTCTAAAGAAAAACAAAATACATCGAAAGCTGTAGGGGTATGATGTGTTACTACCTTCACATATCTAGGCCACTACAGCATTTAAGGTAGAGATGCCAGAACCTGTCATCCTTGTCTTTATATTGCCAGGGAAAGTACCAATTTTATGAGGCTGGGTTGGAATCTGTGGCCGTCGGTCCAAGAAAACTCCTTCGAATTGCGAAGTCGGACTAAGGACCTTCTGTTCGGCAGATGATTACACTAACCACTACACCACCGCTAAATATACCACAAGGGTTGAGCTTTCTAGTATGTTATGAAGTGTTAATGCTTCATTTCATATTTACTTCTACCTTAGATAATTCTCTAGTGATTTAGAAGAGGCTGTAGAACTCAGTACCGTGATAATTTCTTTATCAAGTAAGGCGACATAGGTTAGACCAGGTGGAGATAGAGAACTCGTGAGTGTGAGATGAGGGTATTTTCTGTTGTGCTGTAGGCCCGTGTTTCTTGTACCTAAGTTTATCAAATGTAAACTTTATCTAGCTTAACAGAGCATTAATGTGTTAAATTAGTATGTAGGATTTATATAAATAACTAAACATCTAATGTAGTTGTTTCTTGTTTCCAACTTTCAGGACATACCCTGGGAATCTAATATGTTTCCAACTTTCAGGACATACCCTGGGTACCTAATATGTTTCCAACTGTCAGGACATACCCTGGGTACCTAATATGTTTCCAACTGTCAGGACATACCCTGGGTACCTAATATGTTTCCAACTGTCAGGACATGCCCTGGGTACCTAATATGTTTCCAACTTTCAGGACATACCCTGGGTACCTAATATGTTTCCAACTGTCAGGACATACCCTGGGTACCTAATATGTAGACATCTACCCAGAGTATTAACAACCTTTTAGAGTCGTCTTGAGCTGTTTAATTTAGAAAAAAAAATAAGTAAAAAACCACACGTTTACTGGAAGTCGATGGAATTGACCCAGATTTACGGACTGTCATAATTTGAGAACCTTTGTACTTGAAAGAAGTTAGTCACTTGCTCTACCTTAGATTTTCTGGCTAACCTGGGAACAGGCTGGTACTACCTATAATAAACACTGTTGCCCCTGGCAACGATACTTTATATTTCACCTGTTTAGTGTATTTCTTATTTTTGTGGAGGAAGAGAGAGCGCGTGAGAGAATGAGTTTGTTTTATTCTCTACAACTCACGTAGACACAGTGGACCATGTACCTGAGCTTCATAAAAAACCGACAAGTGGTCTGGCTTGTCAGTAAATCTTTCTACAAAGTTTTACCCCAAGTCGGCAACAACGATAATGTTCTGAAACACAACATTTCTACCAAGATATCTACCAACATTTCTACTAACATTTCTACCAACATTTCTACCAACATGTCCATCAACATTTCTACCAACATTTCTACCAACATTTCTACCAAGATATCTACCAACATTTCTACCAACATTTCTACCAACATTTCTACCAACATGTCCATCAACATTTCTACCAACATTTCTACCAACATGTCCATCAACATTTCTACCAACATTTCTCACAACGCATGGACATTAATTCACGGGTGACATAGAGTTCTATAATTTATTTGTTTCTGGAGATGTATCTAATAGTAACATTGTTCGTCTTGGCAGAGAAGAATTTAGGACATTAATAGCAGAACGTTCATAAGACTACAAAAACACACAAGATACAAGAACGTTTATTGTAAGTCAGTTGTGCCATTATTCAGCGTGTTATAATATGTGATATCTAAATCTGCTATTCCCTTATTCAACCTGTTATAATATATGCTATCTAAATCTGCTATTCCCTTATTCAACCTGTTATAATATATAATATGTAAATCTGCTGTTCCCTTATTCAACCTGTTATAATATATGATTTCTAAATCTGCTATTCCCTTATTCAACCTGTTATAATATATAATATCTAAATCTGCTGTTCCCTTATTCAACCTGTTATAATATATGATTTCTAAATCTGCTATTCCCTTATTCAACCTGTTATAATATATGATATCTAAATCTGCTATTCCCTTATTCAACCTGTTATAATATATGATATCTAAATCTGCTATTCCCTTATTCAACCTGTTATAATATATGATTTCTAAATCTGCTATTCCCTTATTCAACCTGTTATAATATATGATATCTAAATCTGCTATTCCCTTATTCAACCTGTTATAATATATGATATCTAAATCTGCTATTCCCTTATTTAACCTGTTATAATATATGATATCTAAACGTGCTATTCCATTATTCAACCTGTTATAATATATGATATCTAAATCTGCTATTCCCTTATTTAACCTGTTATAATATATGATATCTAAATCTGCTATTCCCTTATTTAACCTGTTATAATATATGATATCTAAATCTGCTATTCCCTTATTTAACCTGTTATAATATATGATATCTAAATCTGCTATTCCCTTATTTAACCTGTAATATATGATATCTAAATCTGCTATTCCCTTATTTAACCTGTTATAATATATGATATCTAAATCTGCTATTCCATTATTTAACCTGTTAGAATATATGATATCTAAATCTGCTATTCCCTTATTTAACCTGTTATAATATATGATATCTAAATGTGCTATTCCATTATTCAGCGTGTTATAACATTTACTGAGACTGCTGTACCAATCTTCAGCTTTGTCTATTGTGGCCTGCACACAGTCTACAGATCCTGATCTGTTCCTCTCAGAAAAATTCTAAAATAGATCAGTCTTCTGATATGCCGGGTTCACTTCCCTTGTATATTTACATGTTTATTTTACTTTGATGGAATTTTAACCTGGTCCTATGGTTTACATTTGTCCTGTTGTGGAGCTCTCTGCTCTTTCTTTTCAGTATATCAGACTTCCTGGAAAAGACAAATAAAGAGAAGAACAAAATAAGTAAGAGCACATTCTGCTAAACTAAGCCATAAAGCCTCGGAAAGATGGAAATATATAAGAAGAAACTGTCTAAAGCTGACTCTTTTCTAACCAAGGGCTTACCTGACTCGATAACCTTGACCTCCCCGCTCTGGCACTGGGAGGTCTCACAATCAGCGCCGCTTTTAAACGTCTCCACATGTTGATAGGTGGTGGAGCCCACAGTGCAGTTTCTAAATTTCGACGGGGCTCTGGCGGACTTGGCATCCCCAGATACGTCGGTACACTCATAGACTCGTCCATTGAAGACCCAACGTTTACCCACTGGATAACATTTTCTGTTGTCTTGTGAGAAACGGCACACTGAAATTCACAGTAACAAATGACAATGTTATCTATCTATCTATCTATCTATCTATCTATCTATCTATCTATCTATCTATCTATCTATCTATCTATCTATCTATCTATCTATCTATCTATCTATCTATCTATCTATCTAAGCCAACGCTTTAACAACATATGTCTTCCAAAACCTAGACTTGATCTTTACAAGAAAAGCTTTAGTTATTCTGCTGCTCATCTTTGGAATACCCTCCCATCCTGTATAAAAAATATAAATTATACTCCTTCCTACAACTACAAGCTTTCACAATATCTATTTGATGTCGACTATATGCCTCCATGAATCATAAAACTTAAAAAGTTGTCTTAAACTACTCTTACAGACACCGAATACAGTTACTTGTTTATTCTGAATAGTCCCGCAATTTTTGTTGAGTAGGTAGTCATTATTCACATGTGCCTCTAAAGCATGCCAGGATTACCTTTACCTTTACTTTATCATTTATATATGTGTATAGTTACTTCTGTACTCAGTGAATGTTTAAAAGCGAAACGTAAATGTTATATTTTATGTTATGTCTCTCAGCTTCAATGTTAATTATGTTTGTTACATGAACAGTATAATTGTAGAATGTCTGGAATAGAGTGAAAGATGCATGATAAAGGGCAGAATGTCAGACGGGCCTGCGTGCCCAATTCTTAACCCTTTTGAAATAAAGATCAATCAATCTATCTGTACGTTTGCCTGTCTCTCTGTCTGTCTATATTTATATATAGGCGAACCCATTTAATGTCACATAGCCGGGACCTTCAAAATGTGATGATTTTGGCATATATACAGATTACAATTTAACAATATTAATAATAATAATAATAATAACAATAATAATAATAATAACAATAATAATAATAATAACAACAACGACAACAATAATAATAATAATAATAACAATAATAATAATAACAATAATAACAATAATAACAACAATCATAATAAAAATAACAATAATAATAATAATAATGACAATAATAATAACAATAATAATAATAATAAAAACAACAACAATAATAATAACAATAACAACAGCAATAATAATAATAATAATAATAATAATAATAACAACAATAATAATAAAAATAACAATAATAATAATAATAATGACAATAATAATAACAATAATAATAATAAAAACAACAACAATAATAATAACAATAACAACAGCAATAATAATAATAATAATAATAATAATAATAACAACAATAATAATAATAACAATAACAACAGCAATAATAATAATAATAATACCAACAACAATAATAATAATAATAATAATAATAACAACAACAATAATAATAATAATAATAACATAACAATAATAATAATAACAACAATAATAAAACAATAATAATAATAATAACAATAACAATAATAATAACAATAATAATAATAATAATAATAATAATAACAACAACAACAATAATAATAATAATAATAACATAACAATAATAATAATAACAACAATAATAAAACAATAATAATAATAATAATAACAATAACAATAATAATAACAATAATAATAATAATAATAATAATAATAACACCAATAATAATAATAATAACAATAATAATGATAACAACAATAATTATAATAATAATAATAATAATAACAACTATAATAATAACAACAACAACAATAATAATAATAATAATAATAACAACAACAATAATAATACTAATAATAATAATAACAATAATAATAATAATAATAATAACAATAAGAAGAAGAAGAAGAAGAAGAAGAAGAATACTGCTAACTCTGGTCCTAGAAGACGGTTTAGAGGCAGCTAATGTTAGCTGTGAGTTCCGCTAAAAATCATTTTCTAGCACCTGTAATTTCTGACCCCACCAAAACTAGATTTGTGTCTTAGATCACAGTAACAGCCCTCAGTGCTTAGGTCATACGAATATAAGAAGAGTCTCTCTGCGCTTGCGCGTCTTATCTTCACATTAACCCCCATTTTATCAAGCATTGCTGCACCCTTAGACTTAGTGCTGCCCAGCTGATTTGATCTTTCATCACTTCTTCCTGGACATCCTTGGTGATTTTAAAATATCTCAACGATGACCTACAAATTATATAATATAAAGTGGATAATAACAAGAAGAGTTGTATGTTACTAGAACAAAGGGCAAAACTATTCAACATACACAACACTCCTTACTGAAAGGAAAAACGTAGCCAATGAAATAACATAACACACAATCTGGCCCTATTTCATAACAGGTGTATAGATAAAAAGGCAGCATGTCCCCTTGTTCTCTTCACTAGTCGCCACATTAGACCAGTGGTTACCAAACTTTACCAGACTGTGGCACACCTGTGTTTTAATGGTGGGCTCTCGTGCAGTTGACTATATCATTTGAGGGTTTTTATAGCTGGCACACTAAGTTGTCCACATGCACGCTCACACAGATATGAATATACACCCACACACACACACACACACACGCATTCATTCATTCATTCATTCATTTGCATGTCCCTTGCGGAACTTTGCCTCCCAAACAGCACTCCTGAAGGCCTCTCGGTTGTGAGCAAGATGGCCTGCTGCTGTTGCATTCATTTCCAGATCGTCAACGATGTCTTGCAGCCATCTTCGTCTTGGTCTTCCTCTTTTTCTTTTTCCCATTATGTATCCTTCCAATACGGTCTTCTCTAAATTATCATGACGTTTAATGACACACACACACACACACACACATATATATATATATATTTCTGGCAATGATGCTTCCTTCCTTTGACTTTCAGCATCCTGTTTTATGCTGTTTTCTTCTTTCCATCATTTCTTTGATGTTCTTGTACATGTCGCCGCTGTTCTCTTGATGATGGCTTTCTATCTAACTGCATTGCTCATTCAGCCATTTTTCTTTAGCTTTGTTACATTCATTCCTGGTTATATTGTTCACCTGTTTGTATCTAGCTGGTTCGCCTTTTAAAACTCTTCTGCTGTTCATTATTTCTAGTAGTTGTCATCCATGGCTGCTTTGCGTATCACTTTTTCGTCTTTACTATCTCCTTGGATGCCTGCTGGATAGATTCCTTGAACATGCCCCACTGTTAATTGATTATCTCTCATGTTCCTTATTTTTATGCTATACTGTTCTTGCAGGTCTTTGTTCCTTCTCAGTTATTTTTATATCTACATTTTCATTCCTTCTCTTTGCTTTTAGTCTCTCTCTCTCTCTCTCTCTCTCTCTCTATATATATATATATATATATATATATATATATATATATATATATATAAACAACCTTAAGTGCCCAGGGCACATGGGGCTTCCGCAAGGGTTTTCCATAAATGTTTGTCCTTTGCCTTTTTTTCTGCTCTTGTCCAGGTGAGCCCTCTATTGATCAACATCCTTTCTATTGTTTTTCTCCATGTCTCCTTTGGTCTACCCTTACTTCTGTTCCCCTGTGGTGTCCATCTTAGTGCTGTTTTTGGTAGTGAGTTGTCAGTCACCGGGAGCACTTGTCCCAACCATCGCCAGCGTCTTTCCTCAATAATTGCTGTCAGTGGCTTCATCTGCATTTCTGTCAACAAGATGTTATTTCTTACGGTGTTTGGCCAAAATATTTTTCTTATTCTTCGTAAACATTTAGTCTGGAAAGGATTCAGCTTGTTTTCTATGGTTTTGGTGATTTTCCAGCATTCACTTCCATAGAGTAGTACACTTAGAACATTACTCTTAAATATCCTGATTTTCGTATCCATGCTTAGTTTTTTTTAGATTTCCATATTGTCTGCATCACTGCAAAAGCCTGGTTTGCTCTAGTAAGCCTGCTGTTGATGTCCTCTGTGCTGTCTCCATGTTCTACTACTCTACTGTTAGGTATACACATTCATTGACTTCTCCACTAACTTGCTATCTACTCTCAGTACATTTCTGTATATATATATATATATACGCATAAGGAAAATACTCGGCATCAAGTGGAACGAATTAAAGAACAATGCAGAGATAAGGCAGATGACTGAACAACAACCAGTCTCATGGGTGATCAGAAAAAGGAGATGGACATATGTTGGTCACTTGATGAGACGAAATGATCAAAGAATCGCCAAACAAGCTATCAAGTGGAACACAACAGGCCGAAGAAAAAGAGGCAGACCGCGTGAAACTCTGAAGAGGACATTGTTAAGTGAGGTCATATTAACAGGCATAAAATCCCTTGATGAGGTTGAAAGACTCGCCGAAGACAGGAAAAATTGGCAAACTACTTTGCGAGCCCTATGTGACGTTTAACGGCACGGGAAGGATATAAGATATATATATATATAAAAATCTTTTTTTCATTATGAATTTAACTTTAAATTGTTATATGCAGAATAGAATTCAACTATACAAGAAGGTGGCTACGATCAGTACTAACTCTCTTTGATGTATCAAATATCCATTTCTATATCTGGGTACGGGGGCACCTACAAAGAAACATGAACAAACAAACTCTAGACACTAAAAGCTGAAGTGAAAACACATTCTGTAGTATAAAGCGAATGTTACATCCACAAGAATGAATTCAGTTTATCAAGTTGAATCTTTGATCCTCATGAGGACAGTCATTTGCATGTTACTTGAGCAACTTTGCCTTCCTAATAGCTCTTCTGTAGGCCTCTCAGTTGTAAGAAAGATGCCCTGCTGCTGATGCATCCATTTGCAGATCATCAACGATGTCTTACAGCCATCTTCGCCTAGGTTATCCTAAGATTCTTTTTCGCATTATGTACCCTTTCAAGACTGTCTTGTCTAAAATCTCATTACGTTTAATATGTCTAAAATCTTTCAGTTTCTCTGTTTAGTGATTTACACAAAAAAGAACAAATATATCCATACTAAAGGAACCTAATAATCAGCCAACTTTCTTGAATATTAAATTCGTGTAGTATGGATATATTTGTTCATTTTTGTGTCTATGATATTTGAAGAACTCTTCTGTAGCATTTACATTCAAAGGCATTTATGTGTTTCTCGGCTGTTTTGTTAAGTGTCCAGGTCTCACTCACGTGTATGTTTTTTATAGGTAAAATGCATGCCCTTAAAATTCATATTTTTGTAGTTCTGTCTGTTCCTCTCTACAGCTTCTTTAGTTCTTTTACTTTCTGAAGAGCGATAGATGTCCTCCTTTTAATTTCCCTCATTGTATCTCCAGTATTAGTTAGTATTGATCCTAGATCAATTCCCAACTCTCCACCTCTTCCAATGTCTCCGGATTGATATAGATTTCAGTTGCCTTATTTGTCTTGCAAGTTGCCATCAATTTAGTTTCTTAGCATTAAGATAGAGGTTTTGCTCTTCACTATTCTTATGAACTGGCATAATTCGTTTTTTTCCAATTCTTTATCTGTTGTGGACAGTAATACTGCGTCATCGGCATGTCTAATCTCTGTTATATCATAATCTCCAATTGTTATGGCATCGTAATATTCTTTGTCTACATCTTCTCTAACATTCCTCATTATATTTTCAGTATACAAGTTAAATAAGTAAGGCTACAGTATGCACCAACTGATATATAAAAACAAGAAAGGAAATAATTACATACCCATCAGCGTCATGCATATAACAACATACCTCTGTTTGTATACACTAACTGACCATTCTGGCACTGTCTGGAGTCACATTGGTCAACTCTGTTTCTAAAGATTTCCAGGTTCTTGTATGTCGTACTGCTAAGTCTACAGGCTGTAAAAGACAAACACTAATTTGATACTCTTATCTATTCTCTTATTTGTATCTTCGTTCCTCTTTAATAAAATACAGATGACAACAGGTTTAGAGAAAGAACACTCTGATTACCAAACGACATTGCTCATTATTATGTCATCACAGAGGAAGAAGTTACAATTCCTATCAGTTATTGTAAAAAATATTTATAAGTTTCGTCATTTATAATTTCGTACCGGTTAATCGTATAATTTCTATTATTTTTAATCCATATCATTTATATTTCATTTCATTTATATTCCTCCATTCATTATTCGCATAAGTTACAAATCATACCAGCTACCTTCCTGTGAATTATGATTCCTACCATTTATTCTTCCAACCATTTGTTACCCTTGCCATTTGTAATTACATTAAGTTATACCCAAGATCACCTGTTGCTCTATGTCCACCATTAATTCAGCAGTAGAAAGAATGTTTTGATATTATTTGACATTCCCACGCATCAGCTACAGTCAAACAGTAAATACGTCGAGTAAAGAACTATTTCAATTATTCTCTCAGTTTACATTGACCTTTTAGAAAATAAAACGGTGATGAACGAGCAGATAACTTGGTTAGCTCAACAGTCTTACTGGAAGGGTCGAATCCACTAATAAATTTTACTTATGGTAAAACATAAACAGTTAATAACACTCTAGAAGAATAGTCAGTGAATACAGAAGGGGTGTAATCAATCATTGTATGCTGATGGAGATACTGTAGAGGAGATCGCAGAACTTATAGACGATGCATAATGTTTCTTTCTACCTATCTATAGTGTTAATTATTATGCTTTGTCACAAAAACATACTGAATCAGGATGTTCCTGCTATATCCATGCTTCTAGTGCAAGGTTTGATTAATTCCATAGATCAGTCTCAGGCTTAACATTTTAACATTCATGTTTATGATATAACGAACATTACTGTTTATATTTTGACCACAATGATTTGAACACGTTCACTGAACTACTTTGTCTTGTGTTATTTATCTGAACATTAGTTTTATCTAAGGTAAGGTGACAAACAAAATATACTTACTTTTACTTGGGTCAATCGGTGTTTCTGAAAATAGATGAATTATTTGATTAGATATCGATGTTTTCCTTTGAAAATAGATGACTTATTTGATTAGATATCGATGTTTTGCTTTGATAATAGATGAACTATTTGATTAGACATCGATGTTTTGCTTTGATAATAGATGAACTATTTGATTAGACATCGATGTTTTGCTTTGATATAGATGCATTATTTGATTAGACATCGATGTTTTGCTTTGATAATAGATGAACTATTTGATTAGACATCGATGTTTTGCTTTGATAATAGATGCATTATTTGATTAGACATCGACGTTTTGCTTTGATAATAGATGCATTATTTGATTAGACATCGATGTTTTGCTTTGATAATAGATGAATTATTTGATTAGACATCGATGTTTTGCTTTGATAATAGATGAATTATTTGATTAGACATCGATGTTTTGCTTTGATAATAGATGAATTATTTGATTAGACATCGATGTTTTGCTTTGATAATAGATGAATTATTTGATTAGACATCGACGTTTTGCTTTGATAATAGATGAATTATTTGATTAGACATCGATGTTTTGCTTTGATAATAGATGAATTATTTGATTAGACATCGATGTTTTGCTTTGAGTCTTAGACTGTGACTATGAAATAAATCAAGAGACACGCAGATAAACAGATTAGACAGACAGAAGCAGATACAGGTTTAAATACAAGAAAACATAAGCAAGAGAACAAACAAATTTGCCTGCCGAACAAAAGAATAACAGTTTATGAGCAGAAATAAAGAAGAAAAATCACTTGAAGCAGACGTTAACTTACTTATTTCTGTGTAGGCATACGTGGCTTTTCCACCCACGACTGTCTTCTCACATTTGTAAACTTTCCCGTCCACCAAAGTCCAAGAATCCACCAAATGACACTGTCCATCCAGTTGTTTTCCACAAGCTGGAGTTTGGAGAAATGAGAAAATTCCGTCAGAATGCATGTGCTGTTGGCTTGTTCTTGTACGAGTGTGTTACTTATAGAACTACTAAAAGATATTCCTGCAGATGATTTTATTATTACTAAGTGTGGTAGTAGGTATAGGTTTTATACACGATATATATATATATATATATATATATATACATATATATATATATATATATATATATATATATATATATATATATATATATTCTGAACTGGAAATTTCTTTCAATGAAGTTTGTATAAAAATATAATATAATATGTGGTCAATATTCTGCAGTTCCTCTTGTTATGCTATGAAATATAATAGAAAGATGAATAATTTTATCGTTTATTTCCTTTCATCAAATTGCGATTTCATTGCATTTAAAATTATGAACTGAATGCGACGATTTCTTCATGCATTTTTCATTCAGAGTAGCCTTCATGTTACAGTTTTATTTATAACACTGTGATTTAGATTTTCTACGTTCATGTAATATTGCTTAAGTGGTGATGTTTCCTTACAAAATATCTGCTCTGGTAGCGTCGAGTATCCTAGCTTCTGAGTAGATATAACAAACTATATAATTATAAACATGGCGACAGAGTGAAACTGCGAAAACAAATAACTGAACTAATTAATTATTTAAAAGAAAAAAAGAAGGCTAAGAAAAGCTTTATTTATTAACAGATTACACAGCTAAAACGTTTTGGTTTATGCCTTATTTCTGTAAGAAACCTACAGGACGAAGAAATAAATGAATGTGTAAATTTACATGTATGATACAGAACACATTAAAAAGAAAAATAGGGGAAAATTGAATTATTTTATCTTGTGACTTGTATATCCCAAAACGTTACAACAACGTGTCTTCTTTAGGAACAATACTATCCTACATTTTTCACAATGTCTATTTAAGGTAGACAGAAAGGTGCATGATGAATGGCAGAATGTCAGACGGGCCTGAGTTTAAAGTTCTCCACCATTTTAATCCTTACACTAGCATCATTATCATTACCATCATCATCATATGCCGCGCCTGGAGGCAACTATATCTCTCCACAGTTCTCTCATCTTTCATGTTATTCATCAGTTCGGCTGGTGTGTTTCAACTATTATATTTTGTCAAGCCATCGTTGTATTTTATTGTATTTTGTCTCTTGGTCCACTTCTCTCTTTCCTGACTCCAATTTCCCCTGTTGTCACGATATTTTCAGTCTTCATTTTCTTATTATATGGCTACGAAACCTAGAATGTCTTTGTCATAGTGTGTTTTAATATGTGTTTCTCATTGACTTTATTTATGCACTCTTTATTTTTTATTTTGGCTTTCCATGATATTTTTAACATTCTTCATAGGAACCACATTAGTCTATTATATGAAGGTTACAAAAAATAATTCCAGTTTTCTGCTTTTGTCACATCTGCACTTTTGTTATTTAGTTTTTCATAAATATTAAAAATAAACCACGCATTATTACCAGTTAAAGCATCCTACCATAACAAATAATGGGAAAAAGAGCGTTCATTTGTCATGGGTCTTGTTTGGTAGTCTAAGAGTTAAAATAAATAATCGTTTCTTCAGTCCAGATCTAGTTCTATAACCTCAGGATTAAGATTAAAAATTCACAAATATTGACATCTACCTTCAGGGTTTATGGCAGCAATTTCTCCATCTTCACACTGGTAATCATTACATCCGTCAGACAGCTTGAAGGTTTCTAGATCTTGAAACACCCTCCCCTCTGCGGTGCAGTTGAACTTCGTGGGTGGAGCTAGATCAATCTCGTAGTCTCCGGTAGAATTCTTTGTACACATGTAAGTTTGACGTTGAAATAGGAATGTTTCGCCGACTCTGTGACATTTTATATCCACCTCTTTGCCACAGGCTGCAAAAACAAAAAGAGTTATTATGATAATGTAGATTGATTGATTTGTTCAAAGATCAAGGGAGGTAACGTCACTACATTCAGAACATTACCATACCTACTCCGCTGCTAGTTCCAGTAACCACGCTAAAGGTGTATGTGCTGAAAGTCGGGCTTAAAGTGCTGGCTACTAAGATACAAATAATAATAGTAGTGATGAAGAGGTAAAGTGTTATGTATGTTTCGGTTCTTTAGAACGATGAAGTATAGTAAAATATTGAATACGTTTCTTTACTTCTTTGCCATTGCAGTTTTCATCAAATTTCGTGGCCACCTTCTCCCTTCACCTCGTTTCTACAGCTTCTCTCAGCTCCATTTTCTTCTTTTTTTGTGGGCGAAGCGCAAATTAACGTGTTATTGTTTTTCCTTTTTCTTTTCTAGTCACTACTTAAACCTTCAATATTTTGATTTTCTCAATAACATTTACATTTTTTTAGTTTATTCCTTTTTATAACCTTCTCTGTCTTCGTGTCTCTCTATCTTTCTTTCTATCTCTGATTCAAGGAAATCAGGTATTGGTCACCATATGATTTCCACAACCATATATCCTTTGCTCTTTCTATAAGATCTGTTTTGGACTGTACTTTGTGCCATTGTTTTAGTCCATCAAGTATCTTGTTCTTCGCTATTTCCTTTTTTTTCCATCCAACTTTCCTATTGTTACTAGATGTTCCAGTTTGATCTTCTGGACTGTCGTATTATGCCACAAATTTTCGGTTTTGTCCAGCCTCGCTTACAGCCTCTTCTTGGCTGTCCATGGTATTCTCATCGTTTGTAATAGGGACCACATCTCTGCCGCTTCCAGTAGATTTTGAGTGCTCTTAGTTACTGCCCATGCTTCATATCCATACAACAATGCGGCCTCATTGTAGCACTGAATAATTCCCTCTCTGCAGTTCATGGACAATTTTTTAGTTTTCAGAAAAGCTGACTTGGCCTGGACTAATCTGATCATTATTTCGGTTTAGCATCTTCGTCGTGTGTAATTATTTTTCCTAAATGCTTGAATTTGTCCGCTTTATTTATTATGTGCCTTTTACTTTGTTGTTATATTTTGCTGGCGTTTCTTTCTTGGATGTTTCTAAGACTTCTGCCTTCTTTTATTTGAACTGATTCTTTTCTCCTCACTTTTTTCTACGATTTTATCCAACAATGTTTGTAGTTCTTTTTCGATTTGGGCTCTCAGTACCAAGTTGCCCGCATATCAGCCAAACTAAAAGAATCACAGATCTCCTCCTTAACAAGGATTTATTCCCCAGGGCATGCCGTTATCAAAGGGAATGAAATGACAGGCCAGCTGGCAAGTAAAGCAATAAACCTGGGTACTGACAAATGGAGAATGCAGACATAACAGCCACTTAAATAAAAGTACAGGGACATGAGCAAAATAAATTGTAATGCAACACTTGTCACCAAAGACTATGCCAAAGGGAAATAAATAAAAAGGCAGTGCAGACATTTAGAACGTTGAGAAAAAGATCGAGCTCTTTCTTTATATATATATATAATATATATATATATATATATATATATATATATATATATATGTATACATACATACAAACTAGCTTATTATCCGGTGTTGCCCGTTAATTGATAATTTAGAGAAGACCGTATTGGAAGGATACATAATGGGAAAAAGAAAAAGAGGAAGACCAAGACGAAGATGGCTGTAAGACATCGTTGACGATCTGGAAATGGATGCAACAGCAGCAGGCCATCTTGCTCACAACCGAGAGGCCTACAGGAGTGCTGTTTGAGAGGCAAAGTTCCGCAAGGGACATGCAAATGAATGAAATGCCCGTTAATTTCCTGGCCCCCTTTCCTTCCCCAACTCCAGAAGAAGTCAGGTATCTTTTTCTACACGTGGATGACTGGAGCGTAGATTTACTGAACTCTCTATAAATTTATATTAGTGAACCGTGTAAACTATTTAAACTATTACTATTATTTGCTTGCTCTATTGGATATGAAAGTGATACATAACAATGCAAATAAGAGGTAATTATGCAAGTATTTGTTTAACTCTAAATCTAACAAACAATATCAGTGATACACGAACAATATCTTCTATTAGACAGGAAAATGAAGGAATTTTATCTATATTGTAAAATTTAAGTAATTTTATTTACATGTAATTTACATATAAGTACAGTTTAGAAATTATAAAGTAAAGTCTTTTACACGTTTACTATAATATTAATTTTAGGCAAAACTTGATTATAAACAACAATTTTAGTTTCACCTCCAGGAGCAAGAATAAATAAATTCTTGGATGAACCCACCCTTGAGAAGCACCATAAAGTTTTCCATGGGAGAAACATGGCAAACTCAAATCCACTCCACAATACTTAAAAGACTGCACATGTGACTTGTTGATAGTGATCGAGAACGCAAGTCTCACTGGAAATTGCAATCTCTTAAAGTTAAAAGGGAGGTCCGTCGGAATGAGTGGTATCCGTGGGTAAAAACTGTTTCACCCTCTCCCTTTCCTGTTAAGACAGTTACTTCAAATACATTCCCCAGCATCTTCTTTACACACAGCCTTGTGCCGTTGCAAAGTTTTGGCGGGTCGAAGTTTCGTAGTAAAATAATTGGAGATCTGACTTTAAGTAAAAGACGATATGGTGGCAATCCAGACAGATTAAGTGAGTTAAATAGCTCTAGTTGGACACTGACAACCTCATCGGCATCTACAACGGTATCGATAGACATGTATTCAGTGACTACGCTTAGTAACATGGCAAGTATTTGATTGTTTATTTCGTGGACATCTTCATTTTTAGCAGCAAGAATGGTCCCCTCTCGCAACCAGTTCAAATTGTGATAGTTTTGGAAAACAGCCGGATAGACTACATCTATTAGCTCTGAGACAGTCGACACCAGATTACAAAATTGAATGGCAATTTTATCTTGCCAGAAGACTCGATTGCTATTCTACCTTCTCCGATCTCCAGTAGTTTGTTTGAGAAACTGTGAGCACTCTCATCCCCCAGATGTACTCTCATGTTTTGCTTTAAAGTTATCTTTCCCACATATCTCCATAAAACTGAATGCTTTAAACATGCCTGGACCACATCGGCCCGCGTTGACTTTGGGATGACAGACTGAGTTTGACGAAAGTCTCCACAGAGGAGTACCAGAGCTCCTCCCATTAGGTGGTTGTTTCCTCTCAGATCTCTCAAAATGACATCAAGGGCCTCGAGAGCGTTCTTGTGAGCCATGGTGCATTCATCACATACGATTAATTTACATGTCTTGAGCACCTGCGTCTGACCATAAGTCTTGCTTATGTTGTAGGTAGAATGTTCCTGTCTGGCGATGTCAAATGGCAACTTAAGTGTTGGCTGTCCTTCCTCCTTCCATTAACTTAAGTGCTGGCTGTCCTCCCTCCTTCCATTAACTTAAGTGCGGGCTGTCCTCCCTCCTTCCATTAACTTAAGTGCTGGCTGTTCTCTCTCCTTCCATTAACTTAAGTGCGGGCTGTCCTCCCTCCTTCCATTAACTTAAGTGCGGGCTGTCCTCCCTCCTTCCATTAACTTAAGTGCGGGCTGTCCTCCCTCCTTCCATTAACTTAAGTGCTGGCTGTCCTCTCTCCTTCCATTAACTTAAGTGCTGGCTGTCCTCTCTCCTTCCATTAACTTAAGTGCTGGCTGTCCTCTCTCCTTCCATTAACTTAAGTGCTGGCTGTCCTCTCTCCTTCCATTAACTTAAGTGCTGGCTGTCCTCTCTCCTTCCATTAACTTAAGTGCTGGCTGTTCTCCCTCCTTCCACTAACTTAAGTGCTGGCTGTCCTCCCTACTTCCACTAACTTAAGTGCTGGCTGTCCTCCCTCCTTCCACTAACTTAAGTGCTGGCTGTCCTCCCTCCTTCCATTAACGTTGCCGCAATTCCTGAAGATGCGATGAGAAGAGCAACTTTTCCCTGGGCCCTGGTTTCAGGTCAGAATTAAATTAATTAAAAATATTTTCCCTGTGCCCCCGGGAGCATCAAGAAAAGTTATAACACTTTGTTGTTTCCCTACCTGATCCATGACCTTGTTGTTTCACTACCTGATCCATGACCTTGTTGTTTCACTACCTGATCCATGACCTTGTTGTTTCACTACCTGATCCATGACCTTGTTGTTTCACTACCTGATCCATGACCTTGTTGTTTCACTACCTGATCCATGATAATTTGGTATGCTTTTTTCTGTTATAGATTTAGAAGTGGCTTCTTGTCCGAGACGTATACACTCAGCTCTTCGACGTTGTAGCTCTTTTCTCGTATGTAATCTGCGTGAAGTTCGCCTTGTCCGACTCGTACTGGTGCAGGCAGGCCGATCTGCAGTAATATTTTATTGATCATGGTCACACATATGTTCTCAAATATAATCAAAGCCTTGTTAAAATTGTCTGGACCAAACGTAATTTCTATTGTTGGATTTTCCCTCCAGACTTTGATGAGAATATCCTCACTTAGGGCCTCTTATATTTTTCCAATAAAGTGTTTGGATTCGATGGACTGCATGTAGTCAGTATTATAGTAAACAGGTTTCTGATCTGCTCTGGGAGAGAGATCAATTCGGCTTCTCGCAATGTGTCATCTCAGTGCTGGTCTCCTTCGATGTTAACGTCGTGTCTGGTGGCTGATCAACCACTCCATGGGAGCTCTCTGGTTTGACATAAACCTTCTGACCATTTTCTAAATGGACGCTAAGGTGAACAACAGTAGGGTGTCTTTCGTGAATCGGAAATCCTAGCATTCGCCAAACTATCTCGTTGTTGCTAATGTGCCGTCCCAACTGATACCGTATCACTTCATCGTTTTTTTTTTCTGTCGTTAGTTATGCCGAAAACAGCCATATTACTACTTTGTTAACATACTTAGACATATATTTAATCGATTTCACACTGTTACAGTTCTCAACGTTGACGTGTGCCTGAACAGTTTTTGACAGCAAGGGCGAAAATGGCACAACCCACCTGTTGTCGATTTCTATGTCTGTGTCGCTGAGTATCTTTAGTTTCATCGTGAACCATCCATCTTCTAGAGTCCGCCGTCTATATAGAGGATAATCGTCATTTCCGGTTTGTGTCTCTTCAATCAATTTTCTTGGGACACTTTCCGCCGTCATACACGGAGAGTTGGGACTGAGATCTCCACATGGTCCGTGAATCATGTTTTTCGTTATCACTGCATAATGTTCGGGATCTTGTGTTGGGTCAGGCAACTCAGTAGATATAACGTCATCGATTTGTGTGGGATGAATTTTGTCCGCCTACCAGATTAACTTGGGTGAGTGTGACAGTCCTCGCTTTTGCCATTCAATCGTGTACATCCAGCATCTTGACACTCCAAAGATATGGCCCTTTGTTATAACGGCAGTTAGTTTCAACTGATTCTGTTAAAAGAGAAACTCGTGCAATCAAGTCTCACTGGATAATTGACCATTGGTAAGCATCTCTTTGATCTCTGTCCAAGTCGTATTGCAGGTGAAAGTGATAAGTAAGTCCGGTCTCCTGTACGTCCTCACATACGTCAAAGCATCCTGCGTGTATTCTTGCATATGTCTGGGACTGCCTGTAAACATAGCTGGCAGTATGACTAATGAAAGCATACACCATCCGATATTTCGGCGTGAGCCTTTTTCGAGGATTACATGCACAACGAGACAAAAACAAATAACTAAACGAAGAACTTATGTGTCTGGTAGCTCATATATGGCATCCTCCAGAATTAGGAAACAGAGAAATGCGTATCGATTAAAGGATGCATAGGGACCACGTGGGCTACGCAAAGGATACACCGATAGAGCCAGTCGTAAAGAAGAGTTGGAGAGAGAGAAGGAAAACAAGTGGTTTGATAGCCGGTAGTGGAGAAAATGTCGGGGGGGGGGGGGGAAGGGGAAGAGGAGAGATAATGAATGAAGAAAGTAAACACCTGCAGGGAGAAAATGTGAAACTGTTGAATAGGACAAGACCCTATAAACACCAATATGTTGCCAGAGAAGAAAAGAGGGTGGCGGTAGTGAGGGGTAGCTAGGAGAAAGAAAGTATATGGGAATGGAAATCTAAAGAAGTTACAGAAAGCTGAAGACATTGTTAATTTCTAGGAACATGCTTTATTTTCCAGTTTGAAGTTTACTTATAGTTAAAGTTCCGCATATCTTAGAGTATGTAACGTGTATCCTCCCACTGCAACTCCAGTTATGTTTTCAGTGTGTCCCATAATCTTTTTCAATAGAGGGAAAAGAGGTGAGGGGACAGAACGCATTCCTGCTATACTCCTACTTTTGTATTCTGATACTCTCTTATTTGAGTATCGTTCCTGGCTGGAGTTATGTTTTTTCCAATACAACTGTGTTATGATTGTCATGACTTTTCCATTTTATTATTATTATTCTTCTTCGTACGCTTCTGTCACCAAGATCGCCCTGTGTTGCTACCCTGTGATCCTCGACATAGATCTCATTTAGGATGGAGGCTCAGCGCATCAGGGGTCTGGGGCTTATATTTAGGATGGAGGCTCAGCGCATCAGGGGTCTGGGGCTTATATTTAGGATGGAGGCTCAGCGCATCAGGGGTCTGGGGCCTATATTTAGGATGGAGGCTCAGCGAATCAGGGGTCTGGGGCCTATATTTAGGATGGAGACTCAGCGCATCAGGGGTCTGGGGCCTATATTTAGGATGGAGGCTCAGCGCATCAGGGGTCTGGGGCCTATATTCCTGGTTGGTCACTGAAGTGGAATTGCGTGACACTCTGGTTTTTGCTGCACCAGAGAGCTTCGAGTTGGACTTTTCTCAAAGGAAACTCCACGTGGCTTGGATATGAAATCCGCCAGGTGAGAGAAGGTTGCCAAACCTAGACTGTCCTGGTCCAGTGTCTCCGACTTCAAAATTTGGTGATCGTGGCCGCTACCCTTCCTGGCGACGACCAGAACGTAGCTTTTGTCCAGGGCGAATCCTCGCCAATAGTAAATTTTACCAATGGGCTAAGCCGGTTTAGGCATATTATCCCAGTTCGCGTGTACATAGGGCCTGGCCGGCCTCTAGAGTAGACTGATTGATTGATTGATCTTTATTTCAAAAGGGTTAAGAAATGGGCAAGCATTCACGTCTGACATTATGCCTTTATCATATATCTTTCACTCTATTTCAGACATTCTACAAATATGCTGTTCATGTAACAAAAATAATTAACATTGAAAAGAATAAAATAAAATATAACATTTACGTTTCGCTCTTATACATTCACTCAGTACAGAAGTACAGGCGCCGTGACATGGATAGCCATCACGTTTCACCCCTGGTTTAAGACGGTTTAGGCATATTACCCTGGTTTGGGTGTAATAAGGACGGTGCCGGCATCTAGAGCAGAGGTTACGTGATATGGGTAGCTTTCATCGTGAGACCACTGGCAATACCCATCAAACTTCATTTAAGCACTTACATCGCTTTCCTTATGGCGTCGCCCGGAGGAAATCCTATTCACATCTTTCTTCATTGGCCATGAGATGTTTTACCACACACACGGCAGACGAAGAATCTCGCCATCGGGCACTTTTCAATTAATATTTTTGTCTGTTAACATATGTAAGATTTCTCTGTACTTTGTATTCATTTATTGCATTCTTCGAAGTGCAAACCTGAGAAAGTGTTTGAGTTTTGATTTTTATGATCACAGAACATTTGTTCTCATTTTAAAAGTTTGTCTTTACTTTTTTAACGTGTAACTTATCTACGTACTTCTAGTATCTGTATTCATAAAGATTCCCTGGTATGATCATTTGGTAAGTGCAAACAATCGAGCTAAAGCATTGACGGATTTTCCATTAAGCCTGTGGCGTGAAAGAAGTAGAGGGCCCAGTTTAGCAGTGTCTTGTGATCTAAGGTATGCAACTTTAGTCAAACTTAGAGGAGAACTTAAGTGTGGTTTACGTGCCCCTGACTGAAACTCTTTACCTGACTGGTTTAGGAATCTTTGCATGGGATTTTTGTAAATTTATGGCAAGTTCTACCTCGTGCGACTGCTGAGTTGATGTGAGTGATTTTGAAGAACATTCAGTAATATTCTGTGGGAGCGAACAGAAAGCTAAGATGTGACGGTAGGAGTTTGTATAGTATCACGTTATTTTGTGTGACAGTTAAGAATAAGTCTTACTGTTAGTTTAGTTTATGATTATTCAGTTCCCATAGCGGACTAAGTTTTTTCTAATTAGTTGAATAGTCATACCTCAAATCATCTTCATCTGATCTGGATTCCATCATCATCAGGATGCGTATTCATTAAACACTGAACTACTAGGTTTGGATTTCTTTCAATGAAAACGGTTTCGTCAACCATCAACTTAATTGTGTGTAACTGTTCTGTTTGATCTGTCCGTAAGAATACTGAAGATCAAAATCTTTATCTTAATGCAAAGAAAAACTAAACTGATGAAAACTGACAAAACAAACAAGGCACCTGAAGTATATATGAGTGATGAAAAATTCGAGGAGACTGAGCGTTTTAAATGTCATGGATCATTACTAACTAATAATGGAAATACAATGAGGGAAACTTAAAGGAGGAAATCTGTCGCTCATAAAAGATAAAACAACTAAAGAAGGTTTGGATAGTAACAGTCAGAACTTCAAAAACAGGATTTTTAAGCCTGTGAGACCTAGACACTTAACAAAACAGCTGAGAAACACATAAATCCCTTTGAATGTAAATGCTACAGAAGAGTTCTTCAAATATCATGGGCACAGAAAAGAACAAATATGTTCATACTACAAGAACTTAATATTGAAGAATGCTGGCTAGTAAAGAGTCTTAAAGAGAGAAAACTTAAATATTTTGGACACATTAAACGTCATGAGAATTTAGAGAAGACTGTCTTGGAAGGATACATAATGGGAAAAAGAAAAAGAGAAAAAAAGCAAGGCAGACGATGGCTGTAAGACATCGTTGATGATCTGCGAATGGATGCATCTGTAGCAGGGCATCTTTCTTACAACCGAGAGGCCTACAAGAGAGCTGTTAGGGAGGCAAAGTTCCACACGAGCAAATGACTGAATGTATTTTCTGTAAATGTATATCATCATAATGTATTGATTATTGTGCTTTTTGTTGTCTGATCATGTGTATAACTCATATATGTTACTTATACGATTGGCTAAAAGAATAAATTCCATATCGTAGTTATTTACATATTGTCTTCTGCTACAGTTGGTGCCCCTGTTTAGCACTCTGATATATCTGGTATAAACTAAATTCTTTTGAATTCAACGGCGAATCCTTTGATAAAATCAGTGGTGTCGCCATGAGAACGAAAATGAACCCCAGTTATTCATCTTAGTTTGTGGGCTTCCTGGAAGTCAAATTATGGGAAACCTACACTGGCAGACTTCCAGAGATCTGTAAAACATACATCGATGATGGCACTGGGGTCACTAGTATGCCACAGGATGGACTAAACAAAATTATTTAATTCGCGAATTCGCCTAAAAAGAAAATAAAATTCCCTTATTAAATTTCTAACATACCTGTCAATTTTTTTGGACTTCAGAATATATAATGGCACATGCAGACTTGTCACATCTGTATTTTACAAGCCCACCGATAGCCATACATATTTACTTTACACCTCCTCTCATCCTGAAGCTTGTGCTAACTCCATCCCATACTCCCAACTCCTCTGTTTTTAGAATTTTTGCGCCATCTTCGGGAAGCAGTTAACTGCATCCAATCAGTGAGCCGCAAAGAAGCGTTGAGGATACAACCTGTTACCCCATCTGACAGAGTTACGTTAGTACCTCTTTTTCACCTGCATGGTCAGAAAGTTATTTATCGTCATGTCCCACTAATCCAACTCGACCCCGACACTCGCGACATTTTCTGTGATCCACCCCTATTAGCATACAAACGGAAACCAAATCTTAAGGATATCCTCGTCCATAGCGACTTGAAGCGGAACTTTGCATATGTTGGCACTAGAAAATGCAACCGCCCTCGCTGTGTTACCTGCCCGGTAGTCTAGGAAACGAAAACGATCACCTTTCCCAAAACTATCCTCATTCTCCATGACGTATTCATATGCGACTATCGCAATGTGATATATGTCATTGTATTCAAAAGATGAAGAATAATTTATATCAGACTAGGAGACCACATGCAGAAACATATGTACGATATCACCCAGTGTGCTTTTAAACCAGTCTCAAATCATTCAATGGCCCCAAACACAGAGGCCATCTGACTTTGTGGTAACAGCCATCAACCGATGTCACACAATGACAGATCCCGCCTAGTGTTTGAGAACTGCTACATTGAGGAATATGGTACGCTTGAAACACATGGTTTGAACTCGTTATTCGGCTACAACTAACATTATACTCCTCCACAATCTCTCCCCACTAAGATCTTTCCCCCTTCTCGCTTGTTATACATAGTTCAAAACCTCCTCAAAGCACCACACTACATATTTCACCTTCTCTCGGTTAGATTACCATTGTATCAGTCTCTCTCCCCTCACGATTTCTCCACCCACCACATTCAGTTACGACCCATCTATCACACATCCCGAGTCTCCATTTAAATACTCTCTACACTCCGCAATGTGCATTTCTGAACACAGCGTCGGACAAGCCACATATTCTTACAAGTTAAGGCTAAGTGCTCTATTCATTTTATTTGACTTTTTTTATAACATAGCATTCATGCAAATTTATACTTTATCTCCTATCTCTATTTCTTTGTCCTATGCGTTTTCTTGTATGAGTAAAGCTCACCCCTAAACGTCACAACTGTGTACTCGTTAAGTAATAAAGCTGTTCCTCCTCTTTTCCTAGTTTATACATATTGGTATACATGGTGTGCTATATTATTGCCATAAGAAAGAGACGGCTACACCTGTGTCAAGAAAGTCTGAAAGCAGATTACTTTTTCATGTGACAATCATCTCTCTATCTCTCTCTCTCTCTGAACCTTAAGTGCCCAAGGCACATGGGGCTTCCGCAAGGGTTTTCCACAAATGCCTGTCCTTCGCCTTTTTTTCTGCTCTTGCCCAGGTGAGCCCTCTATTGCTCAACATCCTTTATGTTGTTCTTCTCCACGTCTCTTTTGATCTACCCTTACTTCTGTTCCCCTGTGGTGTCCATCTTAGTGCTATTTTTGGTAGTGAGATGTCAGTCATTCGGAGCACATGTCCCAACTATCGCCAGCGTCTTTCCTCAATAATTTTTGTCAGTGGTTTCATCTGCATTTCTGCTAATAAGATGTTATTTCTTATGGTGTTTGGCCAAAATATTTTTCTAATTCTTCGTAAACATTTAGTCTGGAAAGAATTTAACTTGTTTTCTATGGTTTTGGTGATTTTCCAGCATTCACTTCCATAGAGTAGTACACTTAGAACATCACTCTTAAATATCCTGATTTTCATATTTATGCTTAGTTTTTTTTTATTTCCATATAGTCTGCAGCGTGACAATCATATATATAATGGTTAATTGCTACACTAGAAAGTTACCTTATACACAAGACAGTGGTTTATCAGCCTGCGTTTAAACTGTGTAATACAAAGTCATATAGTAATAGCGACTATATAGATAACATAATGAATGAATCAATGAATAATAAGAGCTTAAATCAATGAATAATCTTTATTTTAAAAGAGTGAAGCATTGGGCGCACAGGCCCGTCTTACATTCTGCCCTGTATCAATCTATCTTTCATTCTTCCCACACACTCCATTTAATGGAGCGAGAACAAAGGCTCTTACTAAGTTTAGTCTAGAAACACGGATGATGGTACGTCTGTGACAGTATTCTAGTCAAAGGTAAGTAACCCTTGATATAACTCTGAATCACTTATCTCAGAGTTAGATCCTTGATGGTTTATGTTTGTTGAATCTTCCAGATTGTGTTCACCATGACGTCAAGGTCATTTAATGCTTGTGGAAGTATATTTTGTGGTCTGGGCGTGAGACGAAAGTTTCAACTCAGATAATTCCGGGTTTGACTGTGAAACGTGCATTTTGTGTTAGCGTCGCCTCGCTAGAAATGTTACTGTGCAAGTTTGTGTAAGTTTGTGGATAGATAAAAGTTACTTGATTCCCATGTCGCTAACTTAGTACTAGCTAGCAGCCCATAATCTTACTCGTGATGGAATTCTGTATTGTTGGAGACACGTCAACTGATATATTTTGTCTGCTCGATTCGTCATTCCTCTTCATCGTGTTCCATGTAATTAACAGTTGAGAGCGCTAAGATAATGCGGTCTTAATTGATAATCATATGTGACAGTTTGTGAATGTCCCGGGGTTGTCCTGTGAAGAGTATATAATTACAGGGACTGTTCATCGTGTTGTTACTGTATATCTGCAACTTAGTCACAGCACAATGTGACACAGTCAACATATGACTCACACCACAATGTGACACAGACAACATATGAGTCACAGCACAATGTGACACAGTCAACGTATGTGATTACAACCAGCACTCAATACAAACACATACTGCTTCAATCCGTCTCTGCGCTGGAGGACAAACAAATACCACACAATAATTAGTGTACAAATATACAACTATACACGAAGCACCGCAGTAAAGCTGTCATACCAAAATATATAAACTAGGAAAAAAAAGTTGGAACAGCTTTATTACTTAACAAGCACAAAGTTCTTACTTTTCGGCGTGAGCCCTAATCATACAAACACATACATGATGAAGAATTAGAGAGAAGATATAAAGTATGGGTTCACGTGAATCATATGTTTTAAAAAATGAATACAGCACTTGCGGATCAAATGGTTAATATATTCTTTATCGTCATCTTCCACTAATCCAACTCGACCTTGACACCAGCGACATCTTCTCTGATCCACCTCTATTAGCATACAGGCATCCACAGCCACTTAAAGCGGAACCTTGACTATGTTAGCACCATAAAATGTAACCGCCCTCCATCTGCCCTGTGGTCTTGGAAACGAAAACGTTCACCTTTCCTCAAACTATCCTCACTGCTCATCAGGGATTCACATGCGAGTCCCGTAATGTAAAATATGCCATCGTATGCAAAAATTGCAAGATACCTTATATTGGTGAAAATTGCTTTAGACTAGAGGACTGCATGCAGAAACATCTGTACGATATCACCCAGCATGCTTCGAAGCCAGTCCCGAACCATTTAAATTACCCCAACCACAGAGGCACATCTGATTTTCAGGAACAGCCATCAAACAATGTCACGAAGATGACACCAGCCACCTAGCACTTGATAACCGCTACATTCAGGACTATGGGACCCTTGAACCACACGGTTTGAACTCATTATTCAGCTACACATAGCATTCTCCTCCTCCACAATCATAATCACTCTCCACTAAGCTCCATTCTCTTCTCACTTGTTACGCATAGTTTAAAACCTCATCACATCACCGAATTACAACCCCTCTACTCCAACCATAATCATTTATTTCACCTTCTCCTAACTAGGTTACTATTGTCCTGGTTTCTCTTCCTTCAGTAGTTTCCCCAACCACCACCATTATTTGCGATCCAGCTGTCACACAACACAGGTCTCTATTTTGACATTCTCTACACTCCACCGTGCGCGTTTCTGCACATTTCTAAACAAACTCATCTTGAACGTAACAACGGCCGCATTTCTGATTGAAATTAGGAAAAGTTTCCAGTTGTTTCATGCGCTAAGTGCTCTTTTCATTGTATTTAGTTATTTATTTTAAACATAGGATTCTTGTGGATCTATACTTTATCTCCTCTCTCTAATTATTCGTACAATGTGTGTTTGTATGATTAATGTTCACTCCGAAACGTCACACCTTTGTGCTTGGTTAGTAATAAAGCTGTTCCTCCTTTTTTCCCCAGTTTAAACCAAGTACCAGAACAAGACAAGATCATATCCTACCTCCACGAGTTGCTCCTGATAGCCGACTGGTAGATTAATTTATGATCAACAAACTTGCGATGACGCGCTTCTTGTGGTAACGAAAACACTGTTTATGTATTCATTACGTCCCGAAAACTAGGTTACTTATTTGTATGACATTTACCAGTTGCGTAAACCTCTCAGATATTATACTCGTCAGTCAAGCATGGTTTCTGTAATTTTAAAATTATATTTAGTCTCTTCATATCATTTGCTGCTATATTCGTACTTACCTTCATAAGTTGTAACAACAGTTCCATCTTGACACTGGAGTTTAGCGCAGCCATTAGCGTGTGTGAATGGGTCAAGATGGGCGTAACTTTTTCCTCCAGAACTGCAACCTGATTGGACGAGAAATTACAACGTGTGAAAAATTATAAGAGTGCGGTGAAGTTATATCGATATGTTGGTATTAATTTAACCAGCATTTTGTTAAATTAGAGTGACATTTTTAATATATCTTCATTGTTCGATTAGTAAATGATGCCAAACCCCCGCAGAATTACAACTGGTCATTGTCTGCATAGTTCTTCAGCTTCTTTTATATATGGTCATGAGGTTGAGCTATGCAATATTTCTTAGTGGGTTGTGTAATTATCATGTCTGAAAGATTATGTTAGCTATCTGTGCACCTGTTACGCATAACAGACGTCTGGTGACCCACTTTTCACCCTGTGGTATAGTCAGTCAGTCATTTGCATGTCCCTTACGGAACTTTGCCTCCTTAACAGCTCTTCTGTAGACCTCTCAGCTGTAAGAAATATGCCTTGCTGCTGATGCATCCGTCTGCAGATTACCAACAATGTTTTGCAGCCATCTTCGTCTTGATCTTCTTCTCTTTCTTTTTCTCATTATGTATCCTTCCAATACACTTCTTTAAATTATCATGACGTTTAATGTGTCCAAAATATTTAAGTTTTCTGTTTTTAAACCCTTTACTGGCCAGCCTTCTTCTCTACTAAGTTCTCGTAGTGTGGATATAGTTGTTCTTTTTGTATCGATGATATATGAAGAACACTTCTGTAGCATTTACATTCAAAAGCATGTATGAGTTTCTCACCTGTATTGTTAAGTGTCCAGGTCTCACAGGCATATGTTGCAATGAGAAAGATACATGCCCTTAAAATCTTATTTTTGTAGTTCTGTCTGTTCCTCTCCACAGATTCTTTAGTTCTTTTACTTTCTGAAGAGCGATAGATGTCATCCTATTAATTTCCCTCATTGTATCTCCATTATTAGTTAGCAGTGATCCAAGATATTCAAAACTATCCATCGTTGTCCTCTTTCTTACACATTTCAGCTGCCTTATTTGTTTTGTCAGTTGTAATCAATTTCAGAACCTTCAGTTGTTATGGCACCGTAATATTCCTTGTCTACATCTTCTCTCATATTCCTCATTACATTTTCAGTATACAAGTTAAATAGGTAAGGCGAAAGTATGCACCCCTGACGGAGCCCTTGTTTTATGCAAAACCAAGTTGTTGTTTCATCATTTATTCTTACTGCTTCTTGTTGGTCTTGATACAACAGTGAAATTAGTTGTTTCAAATTTACTGAAATCCCAGTTTTTCCATATTTCCCACAATATCTGGTGTTGTAAACAATCAAATACCTTTGAACAGTCTTAACAGAAAAATATCATCATCATCAGGTGCCGTGCCGACTGGCGTTGGCTATTATGCTTCTCCAGAGTACCCGATCCTTCATGCAGGCCATCAGTTCAGTTGGTGATCTCCTCTAACACCATCCCGTCAGACTGTCCAGTATCATTTCTCTTGGTCTTCCTCTTGATCTTCTTCCTTCTATTTTTTCTGTTGTTATAATATTTTCAATGCCCCCTCTTCTCATTGCATGTCCTATGAAAGTACATTGTCTCTCTCTTATCTTTCTGACAAGGTTTTTTTGTCTCTCCAGCTCTTCTCATACATTCTTCATTAGTTATTTTTGCTGTCCAGGGGATTCGCAACATTCTTCTAATAAACCACATTTCTGCTGCTTCCAATGATTTTTGTGCAGACTTGCCTATTGTCCATGATTCACTTCCATATAACAAGATAGGTTCAATATAGCATTTTAGTACTCGTTTTCTAACATTCATTGATAAAGATGTGTTAGCTAATATGTTTCTCATTCTCTGAAATGCAGTCTTTGCTTGGCCTATTCTGTTCCTAATTTCTGTTTTGCATTTCCCATCTGAAGTTATTACTGCTCCAAGGTATTTGAATTTCTGCACCTGCTTTAGAATAGTTCCGTTTAATTGAATACTGCATGCTGGTGGATTCTGTTTCTTAGATATAACCAATATAAAAAAAAATATATATTCACATTAAATTCTCTGCATTTCTCTAATTAATCTTGTATTGAATATATGATCTCTTGTTCCTCTTCCTTGTCTAAAGCCAGCTTGGACTATACTGACTTCTTCTTCTGTTTTCTTACGAAGTCTACCCTTTATGATATTTAATAGACTTTTACTGATATGACTAATCAGGGCAACGGTTCTGTAGTTTGTGCGTAATTTCAAGTTACCCTTTTTTTGGCAGTAGTATGAATATAGTTCGTTTCCATTCTTGTTCCCAAATTCTTGAATGCCAAATATTTTTATACAGTGCATGATATATTGTTGCACATTCCTTTCCTGTTGCTTTAAGAAATTCAGCTGTTATCTCATCACATCCTTGTGATTTACCATTTTTTAGATTCTTTATTGCTCATAACATTTCTTCTATTGTCGGTTCGGGTCTTTGTCCTCCAGTAATAATTCACGCTATTGACTTCTGCTTTCACAGTCAGTTGTTTCATACATTCCTCTGCAATATTCCTTCCATGTTTCTAGAATTTCCTCTGTCTTTGTTTAGGTCTTCCCCAACTTGTGACAAATTACATTTAGCTTAGGTGTGACATTTCTTGTCAATGCCTTCATTTCTTTAAACATTTCACTATCTCTTCCAAAATTCTGATGTTCTTCTATTCTTTCACATCAATCTTTTATGTATTGTTTTTTTTTGTCTTTTCTTATGTTTGTTTTTATTTCTTTAGTTAAAGATTTATATTCCTCTTTGTTGTTGCTTTTCACCCTCCATTTTGTCTTCATTTCTCTACGTTGTTTTATTAGTTGTGGTGTGTCTGTTGTAATCTATCTATTCTTCTGTGTTTTCTTTACTGGAACCATGTCTTTAGCCGCTGTTATTGAGATATCTATGACCTGGTAGCCAGTTCAATCTGGTGTCAATTCCTCCTGTACAGCCATCAGAATATAGAAATGGTTCTTCGCTTCTTCTAGTATGTTTTTAAGATCAAAGAAGAGTGCTCTTGACCACGTAACTGTCTTTTTTTATCTTTATCTTCATGTCTGCTATTAATAAATCATGGTCCGTGTCACAATCAGTACCTGGTAACGTTTTTGCTGATGTTATAATTGACCTCCACCTTCTTTGTACTAAAATGTAATCTATTTGATTCTTGGTTTTCTCATCAAGTGATGTCCATGTGTAAAGTCTTCTTGGATGTTCTTTAAAAAGTATGTTAGTAATCATTAGCTCATTTTCCATACAAAACGCAATTAGATTGTCACCTGGCTCATTTATATGCCCTATACTAAATATTTCCCCACTACATATCCTTCGTCTTCTGCTCTTTTTGTACCAATCCTTGCAATGAAATCCCCCATTATTAATATTTTATGTACCTGTGGTATAGAGTCCCAGTTATTTCACAACCAAGGACACCTTTACTAACGACGTACAAGTTGCAGACCATTGTCTTAGATGTAATAACGAGATACTATAGCCCTGAATTATTTTTATTCAGTTGATGGAATTAACTATCAAAGATATGACATAGTCACGGATACTGCCTCGAGAACTACAACTGGGCACCACATCAAAAGTTTGGGAAACATTGCATACGATGCTGTTTCAGTTTGCATATGTCCCGGTCCAGCTTGGAAGATTATAGCCCCGTCGTTTCCTGAGAGATTGTAGGATTCCTCGTCTATTTTGGCGTTCTAGAGCTGCTTTAACCATTTTCTTTCTACGTTGTCTGTTCAAAAATTATATGACATTTTTTTTCAGCAGAAACAAACCAAGGACGTGAAGGATATAAGGGATCCTTATAGATATGCATGATATTTTTCCCCGCAGCTGAGTACTGCAGTCCCTGTCTGTCAGCTTGTGAGTGAGTGAATGTAGTGATCGTCCAACGGAGTTTCCTTTTCCCTTGTAATAATAGAACGACTTCAGCAACGGTATTGCATCACATTTTGCCATAAGCTTGGCGATATCCACGTGGAAACCGTTCGGAACTAGCAATATTTGGCACTTGGCGAGGAATAAATGAGCGGATTGTTACGATCGGTTAAAAGATGATCTCATATCGATGGAAAGTAGGCCACGTTCCGGTAGGCCTTCAAGAAGTCGAAACCACGAGGTCATTTACCTAGTGCGGATTTTGGTCATGTAGAACTGTCCTTCCACCAAACTAGAACTTATAGATGAGGTGGCGGTACAGTACTCTCAACTTTTATGAAGGATTTTACCATGTGGAGAATGCCCCGAAGTTTTTGCTGAAGCTGTTAACGATGGAGCAGAAGAAACTCCGACTTCCTGAACATCGTGATCACTGGGGTTTACCACAAGTAAACTAATGTGGAGTCCTCAGAGTGGAGACATTCATCATCCCTGAGAGCAAAGAAACTAAGGTGGAGTACTCAGAGTGGAGACATTCATCATCCCTGAGAGCAAAGAAACTAAGGTGGAGTACTCAGAGTGGAGACATTCATCATCCCTGAGAGCAAAGAAGTGCTGTGAGACACACACGACATAAACTATGGGCAAAGGGAACTTAGGACTTGCGGAGAGACTTGCTGGCATAGGTACAGTGGAGGGTGGACAAGCGAGGGACCGGGCTGATATCCTGAATGCACTCAGAGAAACTGGTCGAATAACTTTTTCAAGGAACAGTCCTGAACCTGCAACCATGAACAGATTACTGGAACATAACGTCAGACGTGGAGAGGCCAGACAAGAGCGCTACAACGGGAAGCAAAGAAGACCGGTCAGTCAACACAGAACTGGTGTCTTCAGCCCGCAAAAACTGGTGGAAATATTGAAGATGGGATCGGAGCGCTTTTGAACGTAACTGTCAGATATGCCTTTAAGATGATCCATCGACCAACTAACTAACTAACTAACTAACTAACTAACTAACTAACTAACTAACTAACTAACTAACTAACAAACTAACTATTTAACCAACTAACCAAGTAACTAACTAAATTAACCATCTATCTATCTATCTATCTATCTATCTACCTATCTATCTATCTATCTATCTATCTATCTATCTATCTATCTATCTATATATCTATCTATCTATCTATCTATCTATCTAATTACTAACTAACTATTTATCTAAATAACTAACGAACTACCTAATTAACTGACTGACAAACTAACTAACTAACTAAATAAATAACTAATTAACTAACAAGAAGAACAGAACGTAATATATAAGAGTACCATAATCTTTCATATAATATTTGGTAAAAATATACAAATATATTTCTATTACTCACCCTTTTGAGCTGATGTCAGAATAGGGAGAATAAGAAGCACGTTGAATATTGCTAACCGGCACATGATGATGTTAATTGGTTGTTCTAGGCAAAAGAAAACAATGGTGCTTCTACATAATGCGTTTTTTTATATCTTTAATTAAAAATATGTAGTTTACTTTCTGAATACTTTCCTTTATCTGCGGTTTGATCTGTGTATGCATCAGCAGCATATCATCTTGCTCACAACCGAGGAGCATACAGGAGTGTTGTTAGGGAGGCAATGTTCCGCAAGGGACATGCAAATGAATGAATAAATGGTTACATCTGTCTATACTTTTCTGTAGCTGTAGTTAGACACAGTGTTCTATCTAGCCCGTCCGGCTGTGCGACCGCACGCTCAGAAAATTCATTAGACAAAATAAATATCATACATGTATGTTATGTATGTTATACTTAGTGAAAAACCACATATATAATCGATTACAGTTAGTAAAAACAAGAAATAAAATCGATCAAAGTATGAGAAAACCACAAACAGACTCGATTACAGTTCGGAAAAAAAGAACACAAATAGAACATGTACCACGTGCTACGTTAAAGGCAACCAAAGCCAGAATCGACTAAGTTAGGAAAAGTACAGAGTAAGCTACAGGGTGACTGAAATCAAAGACGGAGAAAACTGTAAAACCTGTTAGCTCAAACTTACATTTAGAATTAGTGGGAGAAATATTTTCTCATGGTGGTTCTAGATCAACATTCCTTTGGCATGTACTACAGTACTAGAGGCCAATCTGGCTCCCCCATTGGACCGTCAACCCAGGTTCTTCCATTCTTGCTATATTGTATTCTAACTATGAATAAATTTTAAAGCATTCAATCAACACAAAAATACATTGACATGCAGTACACATCACCAAGTCTGAAATCAAGGACACGGTAATTTAATCTCACTATACTCCACAACAACATCACATACAACTGACATTGACATCAACATGACATTAAGACATTTTCGTCATAATGGACGAATACTTTGATGAAAATTATTAATGCAGTTATTAATGAACACTTATCAAAACAGCTGAGAACACATAAATGCCTTTGAATGTAAATGCTACAGAAGATTCCTTCAAATATCATGAACACAAAAAAGAACAAATATATCCATACTACAAGAATTTAATATTGAAGAAGACTGGCTAGTAAACATGGTTAAATAGAAAAAAAAATTAAATATTTTGGACACACTAAACATCATGATAATTTATAGAACATCATCTTGGAAGGATGCATAATTGGAAAAAAAGAGAGAAAGACCAAGAAGAAGATGGTTGCAAGACATCATTCATAATCAGTAAATGGACGCATCAGTAACAGGTATCTTGCTTACAAACAAAAGCCCTACATGAGAGCTGCTGAGGAGGCAAAGTTCCACAAGGGACATGCAAATGACTGCATGTTTTAATGCAACGCAGAATACTTCAGCATTCATCAATAATAAAAAAAAGGAATTGGATGAACACTATTAATGCAATGCAAGGTAATGAAGCATGGTCTCATATGATATTTCTTCTTCCTCTTCCTCTTCTGCGTTCGAGGTTGTTGGTCACATCAGATCCTGATCCATGTCGAATTGGCACAGCCCGCAGTCCTCTCCAGATCCTGATAGGAGCTCCAAAAGTTCTGGATGATTTGTTTGATCTTGATTGCTGCCAGCTTTGAATAGGGTGTCAGCTATTTCATTGCCAGGTATTTCACAGTGGGATGCTACTGCTATTCCACAGTGGGATGGTACTGACTTCTCATGCTGCATATTGAAAACCTAATGGACCTAATGTCTCTGACTCTCCTGACCATACACGTAGCCTTTACTACGAATATAATGTGTAATAACACTTATTCCCCTTAGCTATCACTGCCATGACACACCTCCTTATAACATGTACGTCTGCAGCACACGATCAGTCTACATGAAAACCATAATAAACCAATCATCCATTTTGCCCTTCCAAAATACCAGTAAATCACACTGAAATCATACACATAATTTCCAAATCGAGAAGTAAATACAGGAACCCTAATACACATTAATTGACAACTACGTAATCTACACCACATAAGGTGGGCTCGGGCAGAATATACTAAACAAGGATAATAATATAAGCACAATGAAGGCACCTCATCGCTGGCCATGTCTCCGATCTAATCTGATGCAAGCCGATTGTTTTCATGTCCTTACCCCCCCCCCCCCGTCCCCAAACCTCTACCAGATCACGTGGATAATGACGCCTCGGTCAAGGTCGTACACCCCTCGACCCAAGCGTGTGTCGTTCACAAAACTACGGGAAAAGACAGTCAGAAACTTAAAGTAAAAGAAAAGAGAGAGACAATCACACGCAAACTTGATTACAGTTTAGAAAAAGAAAACACAGATAGAATATGCACCATGGATTACATTAAAGACAAACATAGCTAGATTCGAAAGTAGTCAGGAAAAGAAAGGTACAGAGTAAGCTAGAGGGTCACTGAAATCGAAGACAGTGAGAACCATGGAAAAAAAAACAATCACAAACATAAATAGGAGCCGAAAGTAGATCAAATTAAAGAAAAGAGAAAGACAGCCACAACAACAATAAAGTATAATATAATATAATATAATAAAACATAATATAATATATATAATATAATATATCATAATATAATAGGTCATTTTGAATAGACTCAAAGATATAGTGGATACTGCAATGAGAGAAGAACAAGCAGGATTTCGAAAAGGGAGAAGCTGTCACGACCAGATCTTTACTCTCAGAATAATACTTGAAGAACATATTGAAAAGCAGAAACCATTAATACTGAATTTCATAGATTTTAAGAAGGCATTTGATAGCATACACAGAGATTCATTATGGAGAATGGTTCTAAGGACTGCAAACGCGCCACAAACAGCCTCTGGTAGTCAAGTCCAGCTCCTGCCTTCCCGTGGCAGAACTGTTTAAACTGACAGGAGAAAGGGCGAGGGCGAATATCTGGCGCCTGAAAACCAGTTACTTAGGGTAGATGAGTGTCACGTTTGGTAGCTCATCTGCCGCTGTTGGCGAGATCTTCAGCTGCCGTGCGTGGAGCGGTGCTCTTCCCGGCCAATGAAGAAATTTGCAAATGAGGTTGCCGCGCAGCATCACTGTGGAAAAGGTGGTTGAAAGATTAAAGCGAAGCAAACAGTCAAATCACGGCACCTCTGGTCTGGAGGTCGGCCACGTCCTGAATGCAGTCATATCGGGTGAAATGCATGAACCGGCTTGTCCCAGAGGTTAAGTCACTGCTGGCTTGACTTTTCAAATGCCGCGCGTGGAGTGAAGCTCCTCCCGGTTAAGGAAGTAAATGCGGAAATAAAGGTTGCTGTGCGGCGCCGATGGGAAAAGGTGGTGGAAAGTGAAGTTTAACCGGTATGTCCAGTAGTATCGCTACGAGAGCTATACCACGGCACCTCTGCTCTAGAGGCCGCCTACGTCCGAAATACACCTACACTGGTGAAATATGCCTAAACCGGCACACACCAGGGGTGGAACTCGATGGCTAGACATGTCATGCCACCTCCGCTCTAGAGGTCGGTAACGCCTGATAAACACCCATACTGGTGAATTTTGCCTAAACCGGCTCATACCAGGGGTGAATCTTGAAGGCTATGAATGTCACAGTACCTCTGCCCTAGAGGTCGGTCCCGTCCCAAACATGGGAAATGCCTAAACCGGCTCAAACCAGGAGTAGAAGTCACTAGTGGCGAGGATTCGTCCTCCTGGACAAAAGCTCCATCCAAGTCACAACTAGGAAGGGTAGCGGCCACGACCGCAAAATGCTGAAGTCGGAGACACTGGACCAGGGAAGTCTAGATAGGCAACCACCTCTCACCCGGCGGGGATGTCTGCGTATCCTAATCACGCTGAGGTTTTCCGGTGAGAAAGTCCAACCCTGGACTGGATGGGCAACCACCTCTCACCCGGCGGTGATACACGGGTATCTCAAAACACGTCGAGGTTTTCCGGTGAGAAAGTCCAACTCTGGCCTGGGTGGGATAACGCCTCTCACCCAGCGGGGATGCACTGATATTCCAAACACGTCGAGGTCTTCCGGTGAGAAAGTCCAACCCTAGACAAAACTGGTGCAATGAAAACCACGGTGTCACGCAATCCCGCTTCCGAGACCCACCAAGAATACAGGCTAAAGCACTGTGATACTCTGAACCCCTTGTGGTCCTTTCGGGGAACTCGTGTGGTCTATTTTGGACCACACAGGGGACCACGGGACCTAACGAGGACCACATGCGTGAATTCAGTAGGTTCACAGTGCTGTTTTTGGTGGTAGAAGTGAACGAAGAAGAAGAAGAAGATTATGGAGAATTTTATGTCTATATGGAATACCATCTAAAATTGTCAACATCATTAAGGACTTATACAATGGATATGGTTGTGCAGTCAAGACAGAAGAAGGGATGAGTGAATGGTTCCAGATTAAAACATTCGTGAAACAAGGATGTATACTGTCTCCTTTACTTTTTGGGATTACAATAGACTTCATAATGACAAAATGCTGCACAGGTAACACAGGTATTGACTGGATACATGAGACCCAACTAGAAGATCTTGATTTTGCTGATGACATAACTCTTATCAGTAATAATGTGAATTCCATGCAAGAAAAAACAGATAGCCTATCTTCACTGGCTAGCAAAATAGGACTTGAAATTAACAAGGACAAAACAAAAATAATGAAAATTCCCATCAATCAAAATGGAAAAATACACATAGAAGGGACAGATATTGAAGAAGTCAATCAATTTGCATACGTTGGCAGCTACATAGACCAGGATGGTGACACTAGAAAGGAAGTTACAATCAGATTTGCAAAAGCAGCATCAATCTTCAAGAATCTTGAGAACATATGGAATTCAAAAGTTATAAGCACAAAAACCAAGTTAAGACTATTCAATTCAAATGTAATATCCACCCTCATTTATGCATGCGAAAGCTGGAAAACAACTAAAGAAATAGAAAAGAAATTAGACTCTTTTGAAAACAAATGCCTAAGGAAAATACTCGGCATCAAGTGGAATGAATTCAAGAACAATGCAGAGATAAAACAGATGACTGAACAACAACCAGTCTCACGGGTGATCAGGAAAAGGAGATGGACATATGTTGGTCACTTGATGAGAAGAAATGAGCAGAGAATCCCAAAACAAGCTATCAAGTGGAACACAACAGGCCGAAGAAAAAGGGGCAGACCGCGTGAAACTCTGAAGAGGACATTATTAAGAGAGGCCAAGTTAACAGGCATAAGATCCTTTGTTGAGGTTGAAAGACTCGCCGAAGACAGGAAAAATTGGCGAACTACTTTGCGAGACCTATGTGACGTCTAACGGCACGGGAAGGATATAAGATATAAGATATAAGAATATAATATAATATAATATAATATAATATAATATAATATAATATAATATAATCCATTCATTCATTCATTTGCATGTCCCTTGCGGAACTTTGCCTCCCAAACAGCACTCCTGTAGGCCTCTCGGTTGTGAGCAAGATGGCCTGCTGCTGTTGCATCCATTTCCAGATCGTCAATGATGTCTTGCAGCCATATTCGTTTGATCTTCCTCTCTTTCTTTTTCCCATTATGTATCCTTCCAATACGGTCTTCTCTAAATTATCATGACGTTTAATGTGTCCAAAATATTTAAGTTTTCTCTCTTTAATCCTCTTTACTAGCCAGCCTTCTTCAATATTAAACTCGTGTAGTATAGATATATTTGTTCTTTTTTGTGTCCATGATATTTGGAGAACTCTTCTGTAGCATTTATATTCAAAGGCATTATGTGGTTCTCAGCTGTTGTGTTAAGTGTCCAGGTCTCACAGGCATATATTGCCATGGGAAAGATGCATACCCTTAAAAATCTTATTTTTGTGATTCTGTCTGCTCCTCTCCATAGATTCTTTATTTGTTTTACTTTCTAAAGAGCAATAGATGTCCTCCTTTTAATTTCCCTCATTGTATCTCCATTATTAGTTATAATATAATATAATATAATATAATATAATATAATATAATATAATATAATATATAATATAATAAAGTAAATTAAAAGCTGAAGACAGAGAAAAAAAAAATTAGAGACAGCTACAAAACCCCAAGAACAAATAGAATCACACATGAACTACAAAACAAGTGCCAATGTTGTACAGCGCTGAAAGAAATCATGAAATCTCATAATGAAATAACATAAATTAACAACTAGAGGCAACAGAAAGTAAGACACAAACAAAGCCATGTTTTGCCTTAATCCGGTGGGAAAACAAACAAACTTTGTACAAAATCACACTCAGAGAGTTAAACCGCATATAAGAGAGCAGACATCACTCAGAATCTGACAGACAAACAGGACATAACAAAACTAAACTTCTACCTAACACTTGAAGTGAGAGGACACACAAGACACTGCTGGATGAGATAGGTACTAGCACCACGTACAAGAACTTACCAGTGATTCACGGCTGAATAGAACAACCAGTAACGGTACTACCTGGATTATATACACAACGATACGAGATTAAATCCTGCATTTACATCCAGTCTTTTAAAACATATTTATAATCTAGCAAATTTCTCATCGCTTCATTTATTTTCCCGTTTCATTACCTGCATGGCTGGTGTTTAAACCCACAGAAGTAGTTTATGTAAATGTTCCATTTTTTCCCACTGCTTCTACCAAATCAAGCCATTACCACAATCATGTTCTACATAATAACACTTTCTATCTGTTCTCTCCCCTTTCAATTTCCCTTTATTTTATGTATCTGTTAGAAGATATATTTCTGTTCAGACTTGACTGTTTCGTCAGTTAGTAAACTAGTCGTTGTTTTCGTTTTTCTCCTTTGTCTGCTTTCTGCTTTCGATGCTTGTTAAATAAAGACTTGAAATCAAAACAATTTTATTTATTTTTATAAACAGAAAAGTAGAAATTATTAACTAGCGACTCATAAAAATATTACGACTTTTCATTTACTCTTTCACAAATTAAAACTAAAATCTTCCAGCTCTACTACTCTTACACATATTTCTGTTTTCAGATTTATTGGTCGAGTTTTTGTCTGCTTATGTGTAGAGTTAATACTAGCGATAGTTTATTTAGCTAGTTACATAATGTTTTCTTTTAGTCTTCAGTTCACACATGAAAGTAAAATCATGTCATGAGAAGACAGAAGTTAGAGAACTTGGACTCGTCTTGAAAAGACAGAAGTTAGGGAACGTGAACATATGGGAAGACAGAAGGTACGGAATTTGGGCATATGAGTAAAACAGAAGTTAGAGAACATGGACATATGAGAAGACAGAAGTTAGAGAACTTGGACATAGGAGAAGACAGAAGTTACATAACTTGGGCATATTATAAGAAATAAGTTAGAGAACTTGGACATATGAGAAGACAGAGAACTTGGACATATGAGAAGACAGAGAACTTGGACATATGAGAAGACAGAAGTTAGAGAACTTGCTACTTACTGGAAAATTCGAAGGAAAAATGCATTTTTCTTTATATCGTCCTCTCTCTTCCTTTCTGCTCTCTTTCTTCCTCTTTTACACTCTTTTATAATCTCTCTTTCCCTTGGTAAAAGAATCTCTCTGTCTCTCTTGTATATCTGTTCTACGTATCTTTTCTGTCTCATTCTCTATATTTCTCTCTCTCTTTCTCTCTCTCTCTCTCTCTCTCTCATCCTTTCTCACTTATTTTTACTTCCATTCAATCTCTCCATTTCTGTTCCTCTAGTTCTCTTTCTTGCTTTGTATCTCTTGCTCTTTCTGTCTCTCTCTGTCCTTTTTTCTGTCTATTTTTATCTTTCTCGTTCCCTCTCTTTCTTTTTCTCCTTTATTCTTTTAGTTCTGTGTTTCTCTTTCTTTCTCCCCCTATTGTACTTTCAGATAAAAAAATAGCAAAAATGCAGAATACTATATTTTACGTTGTTTCTTTTTCTTTAAGTATTAGATATTATTCTTTAAGTATTAGATATTATTCTTTAAGTATTAGATATTATTCTTTACGTATTAGATATTATTCTTTAAGTATTAGATATTATTCTTTAAGTATTAGATATTATTCTTTAAGTATTAGATATTATTCTTTACGTATTAGATATTATTCTTTAAGTATTAGATAGTATTCTTTAAGTATTAGATATTATTCTTTAAGTATTATATATTATTAACAGTAGACAATCTTTATGAGACCCACCAAGAATACAGTCTCAAGCCCTGCGATAATCTGAATCTCTTGTGGTCCTCTCGGGGATCTCGTGTGGTCCTTTTGGGGACCACACGGGAAATCACCCGACCTATCGAGGACCACAGGTGTAAATTCAGTAGGATCACAGGGGGGTCTTGGTGGTCGAAGCGAACGAAGAAGAAGAAGAGAAGTAGACAATCCTTTCTATTAAATTTTGTGGTAGGTAACTATGATAAAATATTCCACGCTTTCAACAAACTTATTATCTCCCCACAGTTTCGGTATATTCTGCAGAATCATTCTTTTCACATTTTTTAAATGTAATCAATACCGTAACATATGTTGTGAACATCTCAAAACTACCTTCATTTGTTTAACTAAAAACGTTAGTACAGAAATGTAATCATTCTTTTTAACCCATGAATCACGGATCTGTCTAATTCTCATCCAGAAAGTCTTACTTAAGTATAAAAAAAAGGCAACCACCAAACAAAGCTGCAGGTAACAAAATCAAAATTATCTTGACATAAGTAATTAGTTTTCTAAACTCCCCCTCCTCCTCCCCGCTGTTTGACAGTAAAGTGTCTGTGGCTAGAAAGTATCTGTGGCTAGAAAGTACCAGTCATACAGGTATAAACTAAGCAGAAATTAACATTTATTGTCATAAATACGGCAATTAGTTCCCCACAGAAAGGATAATCCTGTGGAGCGTTCTGTACTAAAATAATCGAAAAGCACTAAGTAGAACTGTGTATTACCATACGCAGATGTCACATACACACACTTATTTCAAAATATTTCGACTGTAACTAGAAAAACATCAACAAATTCAATGTTGGTCAATGTTAGAGTATGTTTCTTTTATTGCTAATGGTATGTCTCTCACTTTTAGTTCTATAACTCTCACCTTTAGTGATACGCTTGTCATTGTTGATGGTGTAACTCATTTGTTATTTGTGTAAGACACATATAACTCTCTTCGTTCGAAGTATAACTCTCATTGTGGTATAGCTTTCGTTTTTAATGATGTAACCTTCATCGCTAGTGGTACAAAGTTCATTGTTAATACTATAAATTACTTACTGTTAAAAGTATAACTCTTATTGTTATAAAGTATAAAGTTCAATCTCAGTGCTGTATCTCTCATTTCTAGTATTATAACTGTGATTGTTAATGCTGTAACATTAATTCCACACCCATTATTTCTGTGTAGGTTTTTGGGGAGTGTCTGCAATATTTCGATTATGAAATTGATGTGTTTAGTACTGAATGCAGATCTGTGTAAGAGATACTATACAGAGAATCATCTTAGGAAATCAGTGTGAGGCTTTCATTTGAACTGATCTGAGACACGTAGATTGGCACTCAGTTTCTGCAACGTACAGACGAAATCTGCGAATTTACGCAAGAAGTACTTTCTTTACGTAAGTTGATTTTTTCCTATATCGGATTTACCTCACTCCTGTCATCGGCCCCCCTCCCACCCCGGTCCTTTTCTTCCCCAGGTTGCATGTCCTATGTTCATACACTTAAGCCAAAACTACACCACCCACACACAAACTGTAAAAAAGGGCCTAGCTCTGTCTGGTCCTAGGGTAGCGGCCTCATTACACTCATTACATCAACACACTGTTGTAGTAGTGAACATGTCAACAGGTTTTCATACTTGCTGCACATTTATCCTTTGCTATTATCGCTGTTTTCATGTCTGCTGATACCTTCGCAGTCTCCTTTACGCCAGTGGCATCTTTCATAAGAGTGTTCGAAGCTCATTCTGTTTTCAGCCTACCAGTCATTGAATGTAGTGAGAGATACTTCCTACATGTCCAGTCTGTTCTACCAGTCAGTGAATGTAGTGAGAGATACTTCCTACATGTCAAGTCTGTTCTACCAGTCAGTGAATGTAGTGAGAGATATTTCCTACATGTCCACTCTGTTCTCAGCCTACCAGTCCATGAATGAAGTGAGAGATACTTCCTACATGTTCAGTCTGTTCTACCAGTCAGTGAATGTAGTGAGAGATACTTCCTACATGTCCAGTCTGTTCTCAGCCTACCAGTCAGTGAATGTAGTGAGAGATACTTGCTACACGTTCAGTCTGTTCTCAGCCTACCAGTCAGTGAATGTAGTGAGAGATACTTCCTACATGTCCACTCTGTTCTCAGCCTACCAGTCAGTGAATGTAGTGAGAGATACTTCCTACATGTCCAGTCTGTTCTCAGCCTACCAGTCCGCGAATGTAATTAGAGATACTTGCTACACGTTCAGTCTGTTTTAATCCTCTAATTTTTCTAGCTCATTGTTATATTTGTGTGCACTGCTCTCTCACTCTGTCTTTCTTTCTCTTTCACTTCAGTATTCTAAGCTTCTGAGACCAGCTGTTGCAGGGAGAAATGGTCTCTATTTTCTCTGTTCCTGGTTTTCTCTCTCCAGCTGTTGCAAGGAGAACACGTCTCTATTTTCTCTGTTCCTGGTTTTCTCTCTCCAGCTGTTGCAAGGAGAACACGTCTCTATTTTCTCTGTTCCTTGCTTTTTCTCTCCAGCTGTTGAAAGTTCTGTTAAGTCTTCTTCTACGTTGTCTCGGTATGCCTCTTAGTTTTGCTTTTCTAGTCTGTAAAATTATGTCGTCCTACAAGACATCGTAATGTGTTGTATTTTGTAATAAAAGTAATTAGTGGCACGCAGTGTTGTTTTTATTATTGTTATTGTAGCTGTTGTTGTTGGTGTTGGTGGTCTACCCCTCTGAAACAACGACCACTATTATCTGTGCAGCCGATGCTGTGAAGAAGTTGAGTCACAGAATTGTTAGCATTTTTTCAATCCCCCGCTCGAGCTAAACATGAATGGGGTGTGCAGTACTTCTCTGACAGACTCCACCACCATGGGACTATAACTATCTATTCCCCGTTGACAAGGTTTAGCTTGTTACTTGAAGTTTTAACGCAGAGGCGGAAGAGGGTCTTATTTGGCTATGATTCGTCAATCGTGACTTGGGTCAGATGTGGGTCGCTGAGCGCTTCGTTGGACGGCATCCACATTCGTGTACATACAGTTTGTTCTCAATCTCCAGACTATAAAGTAGAAACGCCATGTATTTATCGAGTTTTACCTACAATGAACTGGTCATTATAACATGTTATTTCAAATCTCTCTTTGCTTCTGATCTGTTGTTGAAGAAGATGAACTGGTAAACGTAATGTTGATTCAGTCCTCGGGGCTTGTAGACGCTGAAACTTACAGGTTTTCGGTCATGCGCAATGGACAAGTTCTGAAGAATTCTTTGAACTTTTTTTTCGCCCTGCTGTGAGGTTTTTTTCAGCTTCCTCGTTGTGCACTATATTCTCCTGTGATTTGAATCAGTTAGTAGTGCAAGCCTTACTATATAATCCCATTCTTGTGCTACTAAAGCAAGATCTGTCGTGTGTGATGGTGTACATTCTATCCAGCTGTCTTTATCTGGAAGTACTGGCTACATGTATGTCCTCTAGTTGTGTGTCTGCGTGCCTGTTGGTAGGTTTATCTACATATACTGAATGTTGAATGATTATACACATGATTTTCTTGTGCGCATATTTTTTATCCATTTATCTATTTACCTTTTAAACTATCAGACAGTATCTATGAAACACAACTGTTATAAGAAAAGAAAAAGTGCCGTTGCAAAGTTTAACCAGAAACTGATGTGATACCTATATTTTTTGGATTCCCGTATTTTAAAACTGTGAACTCCCAGCCATAGAGTAAGGCCGTATAAAGGTAGTTATTTTATTTGTATTGTTTTGAAAGGAGCTTTGAAAAGCACATGTAAGGTTAGGAGTTAACACTTTATTACTTTCTCCATTACTTTCTTCTTCCATTTCCAATATTTCCCTACATTTCTTTCTTATAACTGCAGCAACTGTTATTTATGTGACGTTTCCTCCATGTTAACAATCTCTGACCTCTGAAGCTTGGTAGAAGTGTTAAGTGTGGCGACAACTGCCCTAAAACTAACTTGATGGTGCAGAATTTGCCAGATGTATGGCAAAGTTTTATTTTCCGCAGTTTTACCAAGCTCTCGAACTTTGGACTTTGCTGTCCGACATCTTTGGCGATATCAAATTAGTCATTTTTAAAAATTTTAATATTCTAAACACTTTTGCTTATTACATAAAATTCTCAATATGTTTCCATGACGTTTTATATGATTTTATATTTTAAAAATTCACTATCAGTTTGGCTTTGGTGACCAGTGTCTACTTTATATTTCCCAACGTTGTAATCAAATTTAGAATACGAAGATGATATTGATTTTGATTCGAGTGATGGAGAGGACTGGATTCGTAAGGAGTCTTCAGATGACAGCCACTGATTTGATGAATGAAATTAGGCCAAGAAAGACACTGGGTCAGTGAGAAGGTATGGGTTTTGGCTTTTACTCATAATAACTATTAACAATGAACAGTTTTAGCAATACACTAAGCTGTTATTTACACACATGAAGGTGGAGAATAAACAGTTTAGTAACTGTGCGCTGTGAGCAATCTGTTATTGGTAGTGAATGCAGGATCTTAATTATAAGGTGAGAAATCTTTATAAGCCACTGCACTGTCTTTCAGCAGTATCAAGTTGTTGCTAACTTGTACTTTCATTTCTGCCAATGTTTGTATGGTTTTTTTCTATGAAATAGCTATATGTTACTTACTCTCCATGTATTCTCAGTATTCACATTAAATTTATTATGAATATTTTATTTGATTTCAGAACTTTCAGTTATTACAAGAATGACTGCATGGACCCAGAAATAACAGATAAGAAGTAAGATTGCATGGGCCCAGAAAAAAACAAATAAGACGTAAGACTGCATGGACTCAGAAATAGCAGATAAGAAGTAAGACTGCATGGACTCAGGAATAACAAGTAAGAAGTAAGACTGCATGGACCCAGGAATAACGGATAAGAAGTAAGACTGCATGGAACCAGAAATAACAAGTAAGAAGTAAGACTGCATGGACCCAGGAATAACGGATAAGAAGTAAGACTGCATGGAACCAGAAATAACAAGTAAGAAGTAAGACTGCATGGACCCAGGAATAACGGATAAGAAGTAAGACTGCATGGACCTAGAAATAACAGATAAGAAGTAAGACTGCATGGACCCAGAAATAACAGATAAGAAGTAAGACTGCATAGGCCCAGGAATAACAGATAAGAAGTAAGACTGCATGGACCTAGAAATAACAGATAAGAAGTAAGACTGCATGGACCTAGAAATAACAGATAAGAGGTAAGACTGCATGGACTCAGAAATAACAGATAAGAAGTAAGACTGCATGGACCCAGGAATAACAGATACGAAGTAAGACTGCAAACTGTGTTGTCAGATTGGCAAGAGAAAAGTAAAATCAAGTTTTAGATATTACAGATTTGACACAATAATTATTCTTTCAGAAATGGAGAAATTATCTGTCTCCCCTTCATAAACCATAACTCTATTACATTGTGAATTATTGCTTGATAGTATGTCTCCTGTCATAGTTATGAAATATTGTTTTCAGAATTTTCAGTATAGAAATCAGTACAAAAGTGATTTATTTTGTTCTATTGATTTTTATAACTTCATTTATGTAAAATGATGATGTCTTCAGGTTGTGAAGTCAAGTTTTCATGTTTTGAAGTCACGTTTTCATGTTTTTAAGTCAATTTTTCATGTTATGTTTGAAGTCAAGTTTTAAGGTTTTGAATTCAACTTTTAATGTTTTGAAGTCAATTTTTAATGTTTTGAAGTCACATTTTCATGTCTTGAATTACAGTTTTCATGTTTTGAAGTCACATTTTCATGTCTTGAATTACAGTTTTCATGTTTTGAAGTCACATTTTCATGTCTTGAATTACAGTTTTCATGTTTTGAAGTCACATTTTCATGTCTTGAATTACAGTTTTCATGTTTTGAAGTCACATTTTCATGTCTTGAATTACAGTTTTCATGTTTTGAAGTCACATTTTCATGTCTTGAATTACAGTTTTCATGTTTTGAAGGCACATTTTCATGTCTTGAATTACAGTTTTCATGTTATGAAGGCACATTTTCATGTCTTGAATTACAGTTTTCATGTTTTGAAGGCACATTTTCATGTCTTGAATTACAGTTTTCATGTTTTGAAGGCACATTTTCATGTCTTGAATTACAGTTTTCATGTTTTGAAGGCACATTTTCATGTCTTTAATTACAGATTTCATGTTTTGAAGGCACATTTTCATGTCTTGAATTACAGTTTTCATGTTTTGAAGGCACATTTTCATGTCTTGAATTACAGTTTTCATGTTTTGAAGGCACATTTTCATGTCTTGAATTACAGTTTTCATGTTTTGAAGGCACATTTTCATGTCTTGAATTACAGTTTTCATGTTTTGAAGGCACATTTTCATGTCTTGAATTACAGTTTTCATGTTTTGAAGGCACATTTTCATGTCTTGAATTACAGTTTTCATGTTTTGAAGGCACATTTTCATGTCTTGAATTACAGTTTTCATGTTTTGAAGGCACATTTTCGAATTGCACACTTTTCGTAGTGTTTATTTTCCTTGCTTTGATTGTTAAGGACTAAAAAACTTATCATTTAATTAGTACGTGCAGACTGACCTCATATTTGAGTATATAACACATACATAGAAATAACTGGAATTTTTGTCATGGAGCAGTCAACTTCTTCTACAACATTCATTACTTATTTCTTCATTGTATGTGAAAGAGTACTACTAATATTTCTGTTACAATTTTATTCCATACTTTATTCATATTTCATGAGCCCACAGCCACATACCTTCAAAATGAAAATTTAAGCTTTAGAATATCAAACTACACCAAATTTAAATAAAATGATATATAACAAACATGTATTAGTAATATGAATAAGTAGTTACTCCAGTTTTGAGTTGTACAATTTTCTTGTTTTTTCCCTAACGATTTAACTCTCAATGCTGACAATGTGAACACTTTGTCGTCTTAGTATTTTTCATCAGATTGACTTCATATTTGAGTATGGTATGCAGTGATAGTCATCTGTTAATAAGACAATCAGTTTCTTCTGCAATGTTCAACTACTTTTTCTCTTCAGTGTGAAAGTATTTTAATCACGTTTTATGAGCCTCCAGTCATATAGCTTCAGAAATGTAAAATTAAGATTCACAGTTTCAGACTACACCCAGTTTCAATAAAATGATATAAATTAACTGTTTATCAGCACTTTCCATAAGGAATTCAGACCGTAAAGAAATGTAAGTAACTCAATGACATCTTAAAGGAATGTAAGTAACTCTATCACACCATAAAAGAATGTAAGTAATTATATGACACTACAAAGAAATGTTAAGTAACTCTATCACACCATTAAATAACGTAAGTAATTCTATGACACCACAAAGAAATATTAAGTAACTCTATCACACCATAAAGGAATGTATGTAACTATATAGACATCATAAAAGTATTAAGTAACTCTATGACATCATAAAAGAAATGCCAGTAACATTATCACATCATAAAATAATGTTAAATAACTCTATTACACCATAAAGGAATGAAACTAAGTCTATTACATCACAAAGGAATCATAAAAGAAAGTAAGTAATTTTATGATATCATAAAGACGTGTAAATAATTCTATGACATCATTAAGGATTGTAAGTAACTCTATGACATCATAAAGAAATCAATCGGAAACAATTTTCATGAACTGGACCCCATACGAAGTCACGTGAATGGCATAGTGGATAACGCTCCTTGTCGACCTCTTTCTCTTTCATCTTCTATTTTTCTCTCTAACATGGTTTTGAGTATTCTATTATATCTTTTGACGTAACAGAAACATTAGTCTAATTATAATGTTCTTCATTCTATTTCCTTACATGTTACATCTCACATCATTCCCGTGTCTTTAAACGTCACATAGGGGTCGCACTGTAGTTCGCCAAGTATTCCTGTCCTCGGCGAGCTTTTCAACCTCATGAAGCTGGCTCAGGTTCTCACTGTTAACAGCTTGTAACATTTCGGCTGTTATTTCATCTTCACCTGCAGCTTTTGTTGTTTGTCATTAGATTTGCTGCTGTTTCAGTTTCGCTAAATGTAATTTCATCTAAGTTGACATTTAGTTTGAGGGTTTGGTAAGTCGGTTTCAAGGTCTATCAATTCTTTTCGATGTGGTTGATGAAATTAATCTTTCCTATTTCAGTTAATTTTAGTACATCTTTGTATTCTTCTATGTTCATGTTATTCGTTCTGTTCAGTATGCCCACATTTCAAGTGCTTAGGTATTTTTTACAAGTGCATTTCCACATATAAATGTTAAATCTCATGCGCTACATGCTTTTACACTTTCTTGTGTAGAGAGGGTTATATAATATTGCATTCAATGGTATCCAACTGTGGATATGCGCTTGGGTCGAGGGGTGTACGACCTTGACCGAAGCGTGACTAGGTAGAAGTTTAGGGGGCTAGTTTTAGTGATGCCACTTTTCTTGATCAGAATCATTTTAGTCATGGCCAGGCCAGGTCGTGTCTTCGTTGTGCTTATGGGTGTGCTGTAAATTAATGTGTATTATTGTGATTGTTAGTTAAGTCATCCCGTGCCAACCTCATGTGGTGTAAATTATGTAGCGTGAATAAGTTGTGATGTAGGGTCCGCGATATTACAAGTAAAAATGAAAATTATGTGTCTGATTTCATTGTGATTTTTTCTGCATATTGGATTGGTAACCTGTATGATTGTTTTGTGTACGCCTTTCATATACAGTGGTCATGTGTTTGTATCAATACAGATTATATTGATGTAGGAGTGGCAGCAATGGCTGCGGAGCTTAAAGTGCAGTTGCCCACATATTTTTGGTGGATGCCACATCCAGGCCCGGTGAGGCGAAGACATCGGGTATATAGAGTACACAATGTTAATACTGCAGACATGAGAAGCTTCATTATTATGGCATATGATGCTTGAATTAACTGCATTTTCATCGATTTGTTCACCACACTGTTCTGCCTTTATTGATGAATAATGTCTTGCTGTCATTTTGATTGGTCAATGGCGGTTTATATGTAGATGTAGTGGTTCATTATGAGATTAAATATGAGGTATTATACAGTTCAGATTTAGTAATGTGTGTTGTATGTCATATGTATTTTTGTATTAATTGTAATGCTCAGGGTGAATTATACACAGTTAGCATACAATAGGCAAAGAAATGGGAACCTGCGTTGGTGGACCAATGAAGGAGTTAGATTGGGCTCTAGTACTGTATAACATGCCAAAGGGAAATGTTGGTCTTAAACCATATTGAGAAAATATTCCTCCCAGTATTGATAAAATGTAAACTTGCATCAAACAGGTTTTACACAAATACTAATTGAGCTCACTTATGGAAGTGTTTAATGTGGCGTGTATCATTTTGTGAGTCATTTACAAACATTTACATGTGAATATATTCTATACATTTAGCACAAAACAAGAGAAGATGAAGAAACATGTTACATTGTTTTTGTTAAGTACGGAACGAGTAAATAACTGGAGAGAGACAGGCAGGAACTGAGAAATTAAAACATATTGAAGCTCTGAAGAGAGATAAATTATAGGTGAATGAGGGAGAGAGAAAGAGACAGAAGGGGGAGTAAGGGAGACAGATAAAAGAGAAAGAGAGAGACACAGAGAGAGAGAGAGAGATAGAAATCGGCTACACATACAATTACAACTGAAAAGTATAATAAATAAAATTACAAAAGACTGCTTTTATTACATTTTTATTTAATCAGTTTTTCTGACAGATTCAGTACACTTGAGAACATGACTACAGCGAGATTGTTCAGGTAGGCCAAGATGAAGGCCGCGACTACAGATACCTTGTATTTCTCTGACAATATAAAGAAGCTGCAGTTTACCTCAGTTAAACATGATAATTTGTCAGATAGACATATGAATAAGGAGACGAAATATCAAAACTACGTGTGCAGGTTCATAGAGAAAAAATGAAAATAAATGGGTTTATGGGACAGGTTTTAAAGGTAAAAAATAGTGAGGAAATTGATCAGAAAGCAAGATGAGTACATATAAAAGAAGGACATACAAAAATTCAATATTTTGGTAAAAGCCTTTTTCAAGGGTCACTTACAAAAACAACACAACAGATATAAACACGAAAAATGGATGAAAAATATACATACTTAGCCTTTTGGCCTCCTCCTTGTAAGAAAGTCAGGCACGAAATGGCTTTACTTTCTTTCTGGTATTTTTATCTGTTGTTTTGTTTGTGTATGTGGTCCTTGAGAAAGGCTTTTGGCGAAATATTAGAATGGTTTATGTCCTTCATTTATATGCACTGTTTTTGCTATCTTCTATTCTTGTTCCTGCCTACATTCCTCACTCTTTCTATCTTGTTATAGAATTGCTCCATGCATCTATTTATTTTCATTATTAGAACTAGTTTTATCGCACTTGTCATTTCTTTTATGAAGACAAAACTAAAGTCTGGATGATTAAGATATTAAAATAAAACATGCAAGCATTGTTGTAAGACTTTGGTGAGTAGATAAGAGTTATTGTAAGACTTTGGTGAGTAGACAAGAGTTCTTGTATGACTTTGGTGAGTAGACAAGAGTTCTTGTAAGACTGTGGTGAGTAGACAAGAATTCTTGTAAGACTTTGGTGAGTAGACAAGAGTTCTTGTAATACTTTGGTGAGTATACAAGAGTTCTTGTAAGACTGTGAGGAGTAGACAAGAATTCTTGTAAGAATTTGGTGAGTAGACTAGAATTCTTGTAAGACTTTGGTGAGTAGACAAGAGTTTTCGTAAGACTTTTGTGAGTAGACAAGAGCACTTGTAAGACTTTTGTGAGTAGACAAGAATCTTTGTAAGACTTTGATGAGTAGACACGAGTTCTTGTAAGACTTTTTTGAGTAGATAAGTGTTGCGGTAAAGCTGTGTTGCGTAAATGAAATGATAAACTTAAGGCGATTAAAGAACAATGAATTTCCAGAAAAATCTTTCGTCGATCAACAAAGATATTAAATAAAAAGAACAGAATCAGTAACGAAACAAACAACTAAAAATAAGTATATAAATGGTACTCTAAAACTCCTAGCACTGGATGGGGAAATAACTTGCTAGCCACACTGTGATACGCTTTAGAATAAAGTAAAATAAAAAAAAAAAAGAACCGAATTATAAAAATCAAAAGAAGGTGGAAAATGAATAAATTCGTGAATGCAAGAGTGTATAAATAGGAGGATGTATGAATGAATGACTGCATTAAATATATATATATATATATATATATATATATATATATATATATATATATATATATATATATATCACTCTAATCTGTTATGATTAAAATGTCCAAAATATTTCAGTTGTCTCTGTTTAATCTTTCTTATTAACCAACCATCTTCAATATTAAGTTCTTTACTTGTAGTACGGATATATTTGTTCTTTTTTTTTTGCATTCATGACATTTCAAGAACTTTTCTGTTGCATTTACACTCAAAAGCATTTATATGTTTCCCAGCTGTTTTGTTAAATGTCCAGGTATAACAGGCATATATTGCAATGGGAAAGATGCATGCCCTTAAAAATGTTATTTTTGTATTTCTGTCAGTTTCTCTCCAAAGCTTCTTTAGTTATTTTACTTTATGAAGAGCGATAGATGTCCTCCTTTTAATAGCCCACATTGTATCTCCATTATTAGTTAGAAGTGATCTAAGATATTCAAAACTCCCCACCTCTTCCAATTTTTCCTCATTTATATATGTTTTGTTAGTTGTCATCGGTTTAGTTTTCTTCGCATTAAGATAAAGGCTGTGCTCCTCGCCGTTCTTACGTACTGATATAATTTATAATTGCTTTTTCCGTATATTTGTATATTGTGGACATTAATACTGTGTCATCAGCATATCTAATCTCTGGTTTTCGTAACCTACAATTGTTACGACATCGTAATATTTATGGTTACATGTTCTCTAACATTCCTTATTAACCAGCGATCCCCGTTTAATTAAGTCTATTATATTAGACACGGGATTAGATGTGGCAGAAAACTGGCTCGTTAACCTCATAAACATTAGAAAGTTGGGATACTTCGGCCACATCAAGAGACACAACAGCTTGGAGAGGTTGGTAGTAGAAGGCATAGTACCCAGCATAAGAGAAAAGGGGTCACTCCCCGCATGTGGACTCAATACATTAAGGAAAGCGTCAATGCGAGACTCTGGTCAACTTGCCCTAGACCGCACTGCATTCAGGGCGGCTGTGAGAGGGACAACGTTCTGGAAAGAACATGCCACGTGAAAATATTAACAATTCGAATTACATGCAATGGTTGGTAGTAACAAACTGGCTGTAATGTGCCGCCCGCATCAAAACATTGCTTATATTCTCACAGCGGTTCGTCGGTTTCTGTTTTGTGTGTGTAAGTGTGGATGTGTGCGTGCTTTATGCATAGAAAGGTATGCTATATAGCAACGTCAGATATGTAATCTAACTGTTCTGACTTACGTACAAATTTGACTTACCAACAAACTTAGGAACGGAACACGTTCTTAACTGGTGGATTGCCTATAAATTAACTTTAGTCAACCTCTCACACTGGCCCACTCCTCTTCTTGCGTAGTCTCTGATTAGTTTTAGTTGTTTGTAACAGGTCGAAGCGGTGACGTAATGGAAGGCATCACATTTGCGCGAAAAACAAAAGCACGAGCCAGAAAAGAGTCCTAGACGCAGAAGAGCGAGCGTTTTGAATTTCCAGAAGACGAATAGAAATTGTGTTAGGGATGTTATAAGGAACAGGAGTAGGATGTACGATGAAGAAGGACAGGGAGTGCTCCGGAGACTTGTAAAGAAAAGCTTGGATTTGATTTTCCCAGGAGATCGTACCACCGAGAAATTCCAGTGGATGCGAAAGTGGAACAGTAAGAGAGAAACAACACGGGTAGCTGGGGGGGGGGGGGGGAGTGGGTGAGCTGGTGGGCCCGGGAGGCGGGGGGGGGGGGTGCAGAGATAAATACTCTAGGCCAGTGGTTCTCAATTATTGAAAGTCTACGTACCCCCAGCTGTTTCAAAATTAAGCCCACGTACACCATACTTTTTTAAAGTTTCATATCTGTATGGTTGCTATGTGCTTTAAATGCTGAATTTTTTTTTCAGAAATTATGGGTAACCTTTAAGTAGTAAACACTACACCACAATACAGTCTTGATGGTTTTTCAAAATGACAATAATGTAGTTAACAAAGGCAGGACAGTAATTAACATTCCTACTTGTTTTGACAAATGAAAAGAATATGAAATGTGTGGCATCTAACCATCCTAAATATTATGAGATAGAGAATGCCTATTTTTATTCCGAATAATACCTTTGACGTCAGTTATTAAAAGTTTGACAGAGAACATGAAAAAAAAGGACCTGGAGTTTTTGTCACGGACCCTATGGCAGGTTATGCTGTTCTCATTCATTCATTCATTCATTCCTTTGCATGTCCCTTGCGGAACTTTGCCTCCCAAACAGCACTCCTGTAGGCCTCTCGGTTGTGAGCAAGATGGCCTGCTGCTGCTGCATCCATTTCCAGATCATCAACGATGTCTTGCAGCCATCTTCGTTTCGGTCTTCCTCTCTTTCTTTTTCCCATTATGTATCCCTCCAATATGGTCTTCTCTAAATTATCATGACGTTTAATGTGGCCAAAATATTTAAGTTTTCTCTCTTTAATCCTCTTTACTAGCCAGCCTTCATCAATATTAAGCTCTTGCAGTATAGATATATTTGTTCGTTTTTGTGTCCACGATATTTGGAGAACTCTTCTATAGCATTTACATTCAAAGGCATTTATGTGCTTCTCAGCTGTTTTGTTAAGTGTCCAGGTCTCAGAGGCATATGTTGCGATGGGAAAGATGCATGCCCTTAAAAATCTTATTTTTGTGGTTCTGTCTGCTCCTCTCCACAGATTCTTTATTTGTTTTACTTTCTGAAGAGCAATAGATGTCCTCCTTTTAATTTCCCTCATTGTATCTCCATTATTAGTTAGTAGTGATCCAAGATATTCAAAACTCTCCACTTCTTCCAGTTTTTCCTCATTGATACATATTTCAGTTGCCTTGTTTGTTTTATCAGTTGTCATCACTTTAGTTTTCTTTGCATTAAGATAGAGGTTCTGCTCTTCGCTGTTCTTGCGGACTGACATAATCAGTTTTTCCATTCCTTCTTGTGTTGTGGACAGCAATACTGTGTCATCAGCATATCTAATCTCTGGTATTTCATAACCTCCAACTGTTATGGCATCGTAATGTTCTTTGTCTACATCTTCTCTAACATTCCTCATTATATTTTCAGTATACAAGTTAAATAAGTAGGGTGACAATATGCACCCCTGACGGACCCCTTGTTTTATGTCAAACCAACTTGTTGTTTCACCATTTATTCTTACTGCTGCTTGTTGGTCTAAATACAGCAGTGATGTTAATTGTATCAAATGTGTTGGAAATCCCATTTTTTCCATTATTTCCCAAAGTTTCTGGTGTTGTACACAATCAAATGCCTTTGAGTAGTCTATAAAGGATAAATATAGATTCACATTAAACTCCCTGCATTTCTCTATTATTAATCTTAGATTGAATATATGATCTCTTGATCCTCTTCCTTGCCTGAAGCCAGCTTGGACCATATTGACTTCTTCTTCTATTTTCTTTCTAAAGATTATAAATTGATCCATGAGATAAAGTGAGCTAGTAAGCTTCACACAGGTTATGCTGTTCTAAAGATTATAAATTGATCCATGAGATAAAGTGAGCTAGTAAGATTCCCGCAGGTTATGCTGTTCTAAAGATTATAAAATGACCCATGAGATAAAGTGAGCTAGTAAGATTCCCACAGGTTATGCTGTTCTAAAGATGATAAAATGACCCATGAGATAAAGTGAGCTAGTAAGATTCCCACAGGTTATGCTGTTCTAAAGATGATAAAATGACCCATGAGATAAAGTGAGCTAGTAAGATTCCCACAGGTTATGCTGTTCTAAAGATGATAAAATGACCCATGAGATAAAGTGAGCTAGTAAGATTCCCGCAGGCTGAGGGGAAGGGGATGCTATGGAGAGAGAGTGAGAGAGGGAGTGAGAGGCAAAAGTAGAAAAGATGGCTAATTAGAACTGTGTTATCTTTCAGTTACGGCGGTACCGAGATCAGAAGCACAGAGGGGTACCCAGAAGTAGCAGAGAGGGAGAGGAATTTGTACAAGTCAATCAGAACAATAAAGTCATTTATGTGATCTGTCAGAATTCGTCCAATTTTTCTTTTTTTTTGTGTTCAAACACTAACCCTCTTGGCTGGTGTTTCAAGACTGGTCTGCCTAGCCAAAGAAAGCCACAAAGACTGGTGACCCTGGTTTAAAACTTGGGACATTGTTAAAAGAGTAACCCAGAGAGTGATGATCTGGAATAATTCCAGTTCTCTATTTGGTCAGAGACAAGTGCTGCATAATACACCAGGGACCGCATGTCTGGCCGTGGACCACATTTTCTCATCTCCAGGTGTGTGTGCTGTAGTTGGGGACCACATTTTCTCATCTCCAGGTGTGCGTGCTGTAGTTGCGGACCACATTTTCCCATCTCCAGGTGTGTGTGCTGTAGTTGGGGACCACATTTTCTCATCTCCAGGTGTGTGTGCTGTAGTTGGGGACCACATTTTCTCATCTCCAGGTGTGTATGCTGTAGTTGGGGATCACATTTTCTCATCTCTATGTGTGTGTGCTGTAGTTGGTGGACCATATTTTCTCATCTCTATGTGTGTGTGCTGTAGTTGGTGGACCATATTTTCTCATCTCTAGGTGTGTGTGCTGTAGCTGGTGAACCATATTTTCTCATCTCTAGATGTGTGTTCTGTAGTTGGTGGACCAAATTTTCTCATCTCTAGGTTTGTGTGTTGTTGTTGGTGGACCACATTTTCTCATCTCTAGGTGTGTGTGCTGTAGTTGTTGGACCACATTTTCTCATCTCTACTTGTGTGTGCTGTAGTTGGGGACCACATTTTCTAATCTCTAGGTGTGTGTTCTGTAGTTGGGGACCACATTTTCGCACCTGTACCTGTAGTTGAGGATCACATTTTCTCATCTGTAGGTGTGTTTGCTGTATCTGAGGATCACATTTTCTCATCTCTATGTATGTGTGTGCTGTAGTTGGTGGACCACATTTTCTCATCTCTAGGTGTGTGTGCTGTAGTTGGGGACAACATTTTCTCATCTCTAGGTGTGTGTGCTGTAGTTGATGGACCATATTATTTCATCTCCAGGTGTGTTTCCTGTAGATGGGGACCACATTTTCTCATCTCTATATGTGTGTGCTGTAGTTTGGGACTATATTTTCTCATCTCTAGGTGTGTGTTCTGTAGTTGGGGACCACATTTTCTCATCTCTAGGTGTGTTTCCTGTAATTAGTAGACCATATTTTCTCATCTCCAGGTGTGTTTGCTGTAGTTGAGGATCACATTTTCTCATCTCTAAGTGTGTGTGCTGTAGTTGGTGGACCATATTTTCTCATCTGTAGCTATAGTTGGGGATCACATTTTCCCATCTCTAGGTGTGTGTTCTGTAGTTGAGGACCACATTTTCTCATCTTTAGGTGTGTGTGTGCTGTAGTTGGGGACCACACTTCCTCACTTCCGGATGTGTACTCTAGATGTTTTCTGGAGAGTTCTCTTCTTCACTGGTCTCTAACTGGTATTTATTTTCAGTTTAAGCAGTCCTTGAATCTTTTTTTTATTTTCTAGATAGTTTACTCCGGAACAAATAGTTTGTTAGTACTTATGTTTTGAGTACTTGTTGGTTGATTCGTTGGATCTTCAACTATTCTTGTATTAGTACTTTTTTGTTTTTGTTTTCGTTTCATCGCCGCTGAGACAACTATTGGCAATTACTAAGTACATAATTAAATATTTAACCTCTATTATGTTGTTCAGTCCATGTCGCTGATTATTCAACGTCTCAGCCTGAAGTACCAATTAAAACAGATAATGTGCCATTTCCCTCTAAAGGCATGCCAGGTGAAATTATTAAAATGGTGTTTGTGCGGTACTGAGACATTATTGTCTGCTAGTACCACAATTATTATGTTTAATGTCTTTCAAACTCTCCCTAAAACATACTTCTCTCAGAGTTTATGCACTCGCTTTCTTGTTCGATATCCCATGATCCTGTGTTGCATCCTTGAAACAAACTTACCTGTACAGATCCTCTGTGACAGCTTTGCCTGTACCTGTTCCAGGACATCGTAGCTTGCAATGTTGTAGAGATGTGATGGGTCACTAGTGATGCCTTGAAGTTCTGCACTGTTTAGTCCCGTACCAACGCCCGCACAAAGTATTTTAACCATAGTTCGGACTCGTGCTTCAGCTGTTTGTGTTGAAAGATTTCATCAAAGTATCTAAAACTTATATTCTTGATCATTATGTAAATGTTTATATACACAAGTACATCCTTTTAATAACGTGAGCTCAATACTGTCTTGTTATCTACGCAGATTTATTAATCCTTTCGTATACCTTTTGAACACAAAACACGTATGAGAAATTAGAGAAAGCCGTCTTGGAAGGGTACATAAAGGGAAAAAGAAAGAGAGGAAGACCAAGAAGAATATGGTTGAAAAACATCTTTGATAATATGCAAATGGATGCATCAGTAGCAGGTTATCTTGCTTAAACCGAAAAGGCTGCAGGAGAGCTGTTAGGGAGCCAAAGTTTCGCAAGAACATGCAGATGACTGACTGTATATTCTGTCAAATATTTAGTTTACAGACAATTTTCAATCGATCTACAAATAAGCAAACTGTATTCTACTCAATTTTTTTAATAAGTAGGAAATAACGAGGCTTTCGTATGTTAAAGTAGGAGAACACAGTTTTGTAGGATTAGATCTCGAAAAACTCGTAGACAAAACGCGTTAGTGAGACGTGAAAGAAAGAAAATCACAAGAGAATTATAGTTTCAGCAATAATTTATATATATATATATATATATATATATATATATATATATATGAAAATAGGTTTTCGTACTAAAACTGAAACTATATCTGAAACTAATTTCATGTAATAAGTATTCATTCGTTTGTTGGTGTTGTTCAAGTATGCACCAGACATGGCAGGAGACAGCCGTATGTATGTTTGTCTAAAATGGTAACTGCTAGGGAGACTGAATATAAGCTACGGAATTTCTGTGTCATGACCTCGTTTCATTCCGTTGTCATGATCCCTCGTGTCGGCTGAACAGTTACTAATGACTGTGGTTACAAGTACCTTTTTTTTTTAGGTGCGAGGTAGCTCTGTTCGTTAGTACACTGTTCTCTCGTGGTTAGGCGGCTGCTCGTCCTACCGGAGTCCGTGGTTCGAATCCCAGGTAATTCTCTTTTGATTTTTCTTTCTTTCACGTCTCACTAAAGTGCTTTGTCTACGATGTTTTCGAGGTCCAATCCTACAAAATTGTGTTCTCTTACTTTGTTCTACTCAAAAGCTGTTTCAACCGAAAATTCTCAACAGAGACCCGATTGTTAACAAACAAGCATACAGACAAGTCTTGTGATAGTCTTCTTTTTTGCCTCCTTCTCCTGAACTTCAAGAACACAAATTAAACTGCTCATTAACAGATGCCTTCTATGTTCTTTACCGTCATCTTGAAATAAAACTCAATTAACCCAAGCTTTTCTAGTGCGTGAACTTCCTGGAATTCTCATGAAGAAGCCACGAGGATGTCAAACACTTTCGTCTTGTTGGACGAGTAGTAGACTACGGTGACAAGAAGTTGTAAACCATTGATTCATCAACTATTTTTAACAAATGTGTCATGAAAGGTCTGCAGTCTGCCGTGATATATTTTTTAAGGTGTGGGGCTGTTGGCAGTGTGGATAAAGATGTCTCTTCGTCCGAATTTAAAACGTCTGCCTGAAAATAAAAAGTGTCGTGGTTATCAGATTGTTTTATACTGTTCATTTTCCACTCTGAGTTGAAGAAGATTGGCAGACTCTGATGTAAATACGAGGGGAAGTCACTAAGTAACTCGCAAATTAAAATATTTTATCAGTGGCAGTTATCAGGTAGCATTTAAATATATCCTTAGATAGTACCATTATCCAACTTTATTACTCTTGTGTGTAGGGGTCGCTGGGAGTTACGTGCGCATGCGCAAAGCAATAACAAAATGGCTACCCAACTGTTAGTGTGTACCAAAGAAGAACAGAGAAGTGGAGTGCGATTTTTGTGGGCTAAAGTACATTAAGTTGAGGACATTCATAAGGAAATGATTACAGTTTATGCTGAAAAGTGTATATCACGTAAAGTGGTCTATAACTGGGTAAAATAATTTTCTCAGGAAAGCACCGAAATTGTTTGACAAAGTCCGACTTGACTGCCCTGTTCAGATTGCAACAGAAGCGACTGTGCAACGTGTGAATTAGATTATCAGAGCTGATAGACGAGTAACGATAGACAGTGTAGCATGTGCAGTCGAATGTTCACATGGCTTAGCCTACAGAATAATGCATGAGCAATTGAATTTTCGGAAAGTTTGCTCACGTTGGGTACCCAAAGATCTGAATGACGAACAGAAAATACCTCTTGTGGTCCTCTCGGGGATCTCGTGTGGTCCTTTCGGGGACCACATGGGGGACCACGGGACTTAACGAGGACCACAGCCGTAAATTCAGTAGGATCACAGGGCGGTCTTGGTGGTAGAAGCGAATGAAGGAGAAGAAGAAGAAGAACACAAAATGAACATATTTGGTTTGTCATTGCAGTATCTCTGTCATTACGCATATGAAAGTGAAGACATGCTCCAAAGGATTATTACTGGAGACGAATCTTGGGTGCACCATTACCAACCCGAATCAAAACGTGCCTCAATGGAATGGAAACACCCGTCATCGCATTGCGCCAAAAAAAAAAAAAAATCAAGATTACGCCTTCTGCGGGGAAGGTTATGCTGACAGTATTCTGGGATTATCAAGGAGTGTTCTTAACCAAGTTCCAGAAGTATAGTGACATCTGTATCGTACAGTGAAGTTCTGTCGATGCTACGGGATGCAATTCGAATAAAGCGTCCTGGTCTGCTGACTAGAGGTGTGCTTCTCCTTTATGACAATGCCAGACCACATACGGCTCGGTTAACCTAAGAGAAAATTAGCCAGTTGGGTTGGGAAGTTCTTGAACATACACCCTATAGTCCTGACTTAGCTCCAGGTAATTTTCACCTGCTTGGTTGATTTAAAAAACCACCTTGGTGGGAGAAGATTCTCGAGTGACGAAGAGGTGGAAACAAGTAAAAACGTGTTTCGGAATTGGACTCTCGATTTTTACGTCATGGATATTGCATCACTGATTACACGATGGGACAAATGTCTCAATGTTGGTGGAGATTACGTTGAGAAATAGGGGAACGATGTAGGTTCAAAAATTAAAAGTCTTCAAATTACTGTCGCATTTAGTTTTTTTGTAACAGGCATTTGCGAGTTACTTATTGACTTCCCCCTCGCATTAACTCACAACAGCCTTCGCATTTTGTCTGTTAGAATTTTACTAACTCGTCATAGTGTATGGTGACTTACACAGGTCTTTGTGTTATCTCGTGCTTCACGCAGGCATATTCATCAGTGACCCAGTGGCTGTCTCAGTTATCCTTCTTTCAGGAGAACTTACTTATGATCAGCTTAAATAAGCGCTGACAAATATACTACGTCAAATTAACATCATGTGAAATAAACACAGACACATAAATCATATGAAATAACCACAAACACATATCTCATGTGAAATAACAACAGACAAATACATTTCTTGGAAGTATATTTCTTTTACTGCTTCTGATATAGGTTACAGGTCTGACATCGATTTTTCAGAAAATGTGATTCCTGAAACTTGCCGGATTAGAGAGGTGGCACAAAAATAAATATGAAAATAAACTGTGGATGCTGGATTTTAAAAAAATACGTTCAGAAAAAGAAATGAAGCATTGGAAGAATGTAAGTGAAGTGTCGTTCCACACATGACTCTGTGTATATTACATATTGCGCTATCTTATGGCCGCCAAGTAAACTGCCGGTCAAAATTAGAAAGGATGTAGGATCACCAGTTTCCAAAAAATCTGTGCCAGCCTGTATATCTAACATAGTTAAATCAGTCTTTTGGTCTTATTTTCATTTCAGTCGATGTGGCTGAATCGTAGAAGCCAGTGGTAAGCTGCCAGTTTAAACCTTTACCATATTCATTTGAACCCCACTCGCCGTTCAGATTACTCGCATGACAAGTTTTATACCACCAAGCGCCGTGATATATCTGGGCACAGTTACCGCTGTACTTATCGTTGTCCCGGTCAAAAGTGCTAAATGCCTGGCCATTGTGGTACTGAAGGCTGTCTCCTGCGTTGCCCGAGTAACCACTAACTTCAAGTCGATACTTTTCAGCTTCACTGAACACACGAAAATTGGAATAAACAGCGAAGTAATTTGAACTGTTGAAAGTGAATTCTACCCTCAGTTGGTATCTACGCTGGGATGTTAAACGATGAATCTTCTCATTGCCAAACCAGAAATCGCCGGTGATATCCCCGAACCCATTTTTGTAATCTGTCCAGTTCCTGTAGAAGTCCACGTCTGAACACTCCCGACTTTGTATGACAATCCAGCCTCCACCGTCTGTCTGTGTGTCATACAACACTTCAAGTCCGTCAGACAACGTAGCTACAACCCTGGATTCTTTTGACTTAACATCTCTACAAGTAGTAGGCTCACATCCTGTAATAAGGAACAAGGAACATTATTTAGTGTTTGTGGAGCTAATTTTGTGGTGGTAAAAGAAAAAGATAAAAGATCCCTTTGAGTTATACAAGGAACATGGCCTTCAATTTTATAGAGTCCTTTACATGTTCAGCAAAACCCCTATCTTAATGCAAAGAAGAATAAATTGATGACAAAGCAATAAGACTATTTTGATATGAAATTCTTAACTTTAGAACTAATTGTGCATATCATACTTATAAAGGAATCGTATGTCTTACATTTCCACAATACATAGAAGATATACTACCAGTGTCTGTGTTTTTCTTGGTTTCTGCCCGCAATAACAGATGATGCAGTCAATACCAGGAGTGGTTGTCATTTCTGTCCCCACCTCTAGAAGGAGTCAGGTACCCATTTCTACAGATGTGTTACTTGTAACGTCAGAGAGATTGAACTGCACTAATCATTTTTGTACATAATGTACTCGTACAAAAATAAATTCTTCGTAGTATTATTTTTCTTGTGACATTTGTTTTGTAGCGTTTACTACAAATATCTGCTTCGAGTAAAAAAAAAACATGTTTTTTTGGTCAACTTTGCCTTGTTTGCCCTTTTCTAATTTTGGCTTCTTTGCCCTTTTCTTTTTCAATGTTTTAGTCTTAACTTTCACCAGTTCTTCTCAGCTGTCTGTACACTCCTTACACTTTAGTCTTTGGTAAAAGCTTCTAAGTCTTGTTCTGGCTGTTATTGAACTGGAGGTTGCTATTCCTAAGCCACATGATGATGATTATGACGTTCCAAGTCACAGCTTTGTGGTGTTATTAGTTTTTATTGATGTCAGAATTAGTTGCCATTTCCTTTCCTGGTTTTCGGGATCTCTAAGAAAGACAGTGGTTCTTAAACCTATTTGTGGGGCCATCCTGGGGGCACAAGGAAGGATTTTATGCTGGCGCACAAACAAGAAACTGGATTACTTCAATTCTTGGGGAATAAAATCTAGTTTTCAGCTTTATTATTTTAATGGCTTTATTTTAAATATAGATTTGCAGCTGTTCTCTGGCATGTAATGGGGTAGAGAAGTAAAAATAGGTTAAGAACCACTGAGATAGACTAATGAACTGCTAAAGATCTCATGATATAATTTCCTTCCTGTCTAAAGTCTGAATCTGTAACGTAACTTTATGTAGAATATGACGTTTTCGGTGTACCATAATGAATGTTAATATTTGAAAAGAACTCTTATCTTACATTTATTCTTAATCAAACTCGTATGAAATTGTGAATTTATTTTCACCTCTAGCCTTTAGGATGTAAAATAAATAGAAAGCTGACTTTCCAGTTTACTTTTTTTTACCTTCTTAATGTTTCTTTATTCTGTAATTTCTTAGGAAAATTTTCTTTTATTACTTACCTGATGCATTGATCTTTCTAAATGTATTGTATAATTAACTACTACTGACTCGGAACGTTTATCTTACCTGGAATAACTGAAATAAAAACAGGTAAGAATAAAATTAATTGAAATTATTAAAAAAAGGATACAAAAAGAGAATGCTAGCTTCTTCTTCTTCTTCTTCTTCTTCTTCTCCTCCTCCTTCTTCTGCTTCTTCTTCTCTTCCTCTTTCTCATTTTTTCTTCTTCTCATTATCTCCCTCTCTTCTTCTTCTTTGTCTTTTTTCTTCTTCGAATAAAAGTACTGAATTTCTAGATATCGCTTCTTAATTTATGTGTAATGAGAAACAGTATAAAATGTCAGGAAGTAATTATTGGACGTTTCCCCCCCCCCCTCCACCCATATTGATCTACTTCCTTCTAGACAGTTTTGTATTTCTTATTCTGATAACTTCTTCTCACTTCAGCTTTATATTTATTGTGACTTTATTTTTAAATAAGAACTCACAACTGTAAAACAAAAACAACAAAAAAACAACAAAAAAACAAGCTCACAGTTTTACTCTGGCAGGAATTGGGGTACATGACTAAAAATCGGTAAAGAACCTAAAGAGATGAGATCCTTTGTTATAGTTTTTTGGGGGCTTTTTCCGTCTAAAGACTGAATTTTGAACTTTTTATAATATGTTACTTTCGATAATGCATAATTAATTTTAACATTTCAAAAGAACTTTCATCATACATATTTGTCATATTCAAACTCGTATGAAATTGACGATACAAAACTGTGACTTCATTTTCTGGACTAACTTTTATGATATTAGTGAAAACATTTTAGATGTTGACTTTCGAATTTGCTATTCCAAAGCCCCTGTGAATTTTACTTTTCCTCTTTTTATTTATAATTTTTGAGGATAGTTTACTTTCATAATTTGCAGAAGTAATTAATGTTTCTAACATATATCTGCAGCTAACTATTACTGGCAAATAACGTTTATCTTACCTGGTGCAGCTGTGAAATAAAACCAGGTAAAAATAGTATTAATTACAATCTTGAAAATGAAGATTAAGTAAGTAGGACGCGAATTTATTTCTTCTTCTTCTTCTTTCTTCTTGTTCTTCTTCTTGTTCTTGTTCTTGTTCTTCTTCTTCTTCTTCTTCTTCAGCTATTACAGATAATATTACTGTTATCAATTTGACTTGTTAATTTAACTGCATTGAGAGACACAACTTAAATGGCATGGAGTACTTCTTAAATGAATTCAGTATTTTCGATCTGCTTTCTACGAGCCTTGTCTGTGTTTATGATTGTAATAATTTCTTATATACAACAGTAAGCAACACTAACATGTCCCTCAGAAACTCATGGAAGTTTGGGCGACTCAACAGAATGGTAGAAAACCAAAATATACCTCGTCTGAAATACCCGGGAACATGTACCCGCAGACAGTTGGTGGCATGGCTTGTGTTTCCTACCACGTTCTCTCTTTCAGCTTCAGCTGTTCTAGATTTTCAGATTTGTGGGTCGTATCGTTTATTTGTATCTGACTGACATAATCCAGGAAAGAAAAAGTGCAGAATGGGAAAGCACTTTCTCTAAACCAATAGCCCAGTCGAAGCAGAATATAGAATTAACATCTGTAAGAAAATCCTGGACGGCCGAAGCAGAAACTCAGTAAGTATTATAACTAATCCACAACATGTCATCAACCAAACCAGAGTACTAAAGTACACATAACCTTACAAGAAAATGACGAAAGTCAGCAGTTGGAAAAATCCAAGATGAAATACACGAACATGGAAAAATGGGAGATGAAATACAGGAACATGGAAAAATGGGAGATGAAATACACGAACATGGAAAAATGCAAGATGAAATACACGAACATGGAAAAATGGGAGATGAAATACACAAACATGGAATAATGGGAGATGAAATACATGAACATGGAAAAATGCAAAATGAAATACAGGAACACAGAAAAATGCAAGATGAAATACACGAACACAGAAAAATGCAAGATGAAATACACGAACATGGAAAAATGCAAGATGAAATACACGAACATGGAAAAATGGGAGATGAAATACACGAATATGGAAAAATGGGAGATGAAATACAGGAACCTACTAACAACAACACAACTGTTGAGGATGTAGTGTTTTATACAAACGGATCTATGAGCACGAGAACTAGAAGCGATGGAGTTTGCAGCAAGGAGGTAAAGTTATGGCCGGGATTTATACAAACACATGCTCAAGAATACAGATGAAAATATAGGCCATCACACAAATATTAAAAAAGAAAGTGGCCAGAACACGCTCTGAATCACAATCTTACCGAGTCTTAAAGTCTACTGAGAAATGTGGAACACAAAGACATCAGAAGTGAATGGCTAGAAGAAAATGATATAAATCGCACATCAAAATCGTGACATTGATATACTGTCATGGGTATGCTGGATTCGACGGAAACGACAAGTCTAGACTAACTAGCAGTGAGAGCCAAATCGGAGGGGGTCATCAAAATGGACAAATCGGACATATACAAATCCGTCAAACAACAATACCAGGAACATTCTCAGAGTAAGTTCCTCCAAAGCACCTGCCATGAACTACGCACTGAGTAACATGTAGCCAAGGGCGGTGGATGGAACTCCCAACTAAATGCTAGATCATGTGCACTACACAACCAACACAACGCTGAAATCATTTCTCTACAAATGCTGAAAGATATCCTGCTGTCAAAGGCCGAACACTATGAGCATGCTCCCAGTGTAATGAATCCGCTCCCAGGACCAATAACTGAGCTGGGCGCTGTTTACAGCTATACCTCGGTCTCAATCAAAACTAATACACATAAAAGTGTCATTAGATCAATGTCTGTACACTAATGTTTATTATACTCCCCTTCTCCAAGCTGTAGTAAACATAATCTGAGGAAAATGAAAGAAAGAAACAGTGGTTCTCAAATTCTTGGCCTCTTGTATCCTCTTCGACATATCAGACTGGCATATGTCTCCTCACTTTCTTCCGAAATATTATCTAAACCAAAAGTGCATACATAAGCGTATTATAGAGAAATAATTTGAGTTTGTTAATTTTTTGTCCAAGGAACTTCCACTCTAAAATATGCCTGTTTAATTACTCTTTCTAACAATGTTATAATTAACTATTATGAACACAAACAGTATCTTACCTGTTGTTTCTGTGAAATAAAAACAGATAAGATTAAAATTAGTTGAAATCTTTAAACAACGGATACACAAAGAGGAAGCAATCTACTACTTCTTCTTCTTTTCTTTTTCTTCTTTTATTACTCCATATCCTTCTGAATTCCTCGTCTTCGTCATCATCTTCTTCTTCTTCTTCTTCTTCTTCTGCTTCTTAATCTTCTTCTTTGTCGAATGAAAGTACTGAGTTTGTAGATTCATTCATTCATTTGCATGTCCCTTGCGGAACTTTGCCTCCAAAACAGCACTCCTGTAGGCCTCTCGGTTGTGAGCAAGATGGCCTGCTACTGCGGCATCCATTTGCAGATCGTCAACGATGTCTTGCAGCCATCTTCGTTTTGGTCTTCCTCTTTTTCTTTTTCCCATTATGTATCCTTCCATTACGGTCTTCTCTAAATTATCACGTTTAATGTGTCCAAAATATTTAAGTTTTCTCTCTTTAATCCTCTTTACTAGCCAGCCTTCTTCAATATTAAGCTCTTGTAGTATAGATATATTTGTTCTTTTTTGTGTCCACGATATTTGGAGAACTCTTCTGTAGCATTTACATTCAAAGGCATTTATGTGTTTTTCCGCTGTTTTGTTAAGTGTCCAGGTCTCAAAGGCATATGTTGCGATGGGAAAGATCCATGTCCTTAAAATTATTTTTGTATTTCTGTGGTGTGTAGATATGGCTTCTTAATTTAAATGTAATGAGAAACATAATATATCAGGACTTAATTGGTTGATTTTTCCTCATATTGACCTACATCTTTCCAGTAGTGTGATTCTCATTTGGATAATGTCTTCTGTCTTCATCTTTATATTTTTTATGACTTTATTTGTATATAACAACCGACAGCTGTTCTGTGGTAGGATAACTGGAGTGGTAACTAAAAAAAGTTTAATAACCACTGAGATAAACTAATGAACTGCTAAAGAGATGATACCTCATGTTGTAGGTTTTTCTCCCCCGTCTAAAGAATGAATTTATAACTTTTTATAAATTGTGACATTTTCGGCGCACCATAATTATGTTTAATACTTTAAAAGAACTTTTACTATAACTTTTTTTTATCTTATTCAGACTCGTATGAAATTGATGATACAAAACTGTGACTTCATTTGCAGGACTATCTTTTAAATATTAAAGAAAACTTTTTAGATATTGACCTTCGAATGTACACTTAAAAATGCGTTTGAATTTTATTTTTCTACTTTTTTTTATAATGTCTGAGGTTAATTTACTTTCATAATTTGCCGAAGTAATTAATGTTTCTAACATGTATCTACAAATAACTTTTACTGCCACAGAACGTTCATCTTACCTGGTGCAGCTGTGAAATAAAACCAGATAAAGATAGAAAATAAATGAAGTCTTAAAAAATGGACATACAGAAAAAGGAAACGAACGTCTCTCTTTTTTTTCTTCTTTTCTTTTTCTTCTTTTTTCTTTTTTTTATTATTCTTTTTCTGTTTTTCCTCCTCCTTCTCTTCTTATTCTTCTGTCTCCACCTCTCTTCTTTTCTATTCTTCCTCTTCTTCGCCTTCTTCATCTACTTCTTCTTCTTCTTCTTTTTTTTTCCTTCTTCTTCTTCATGTTTTCTTCTTCTTTCTGTCTCTCCTCCTCCCTTCTTCTTCTTCTTCTTGTTTTCCACCTCTTTTCTTATTCTTCTTCTTTTCTCTTTTTCGTCTCCTTCTTCTTCTCCTTTTTTCTTTTATTATTTTTCTTCTTCTTCTGCTTATTCTTCTTCTGTTCTCCACGTCCTTTTATTCTTCTTCTCCTTCTTTTTCTTCTTCTTGTTCTCCAGTCCTTCTTTTCCTCTTCTCTTTTTTCTTCTTCTTCTTTTTTCTTCTCTTCATCTGCTTCTTCTTCTTCATTCTTATTCATATTCTTCTCTCTTCTTCTTTTCTTTTTTCTTCTCCTTCGTCTTCTACTTCTTTTCCTTCTTCTCTTCTCTTTGCTTATCTTCTTCTTATTTTTTATTCTTGCTTTTCTTCACCTTCTTCTTCTTCTTCTTCTCTTCTTTTTTTTTTTTCTTCTTCCTTAC